>JAODUD010000134.1:23158617-23171184 GCA_026784285.1 Stomatorhinus walkeri
TGATATATAATATTAAATTTTCAAATTGCCCCCCCCCCCCCAACCCCCACCTTCTTATTGTACAGGCCGAATTGTCTTTGTCTACACATGTGGGCTTCAGTTTAATATCCCACATTGAAACTGGGATTTCTCTGCGCATGAATCCTTTTCCCCTCTCTCTCGATTTAGGAAATTTTCCACTTTGTCATTAGAAGAGACTCTGTGAGGAACCTTACACACATAGCCACCAAACACAGTCCATGGCTGAGGCATGGAGATATTAACCCCACCCCCTTCCCCCCCCACCTGCTTGCCGTGCCCCTATCAGTGGATTTTCCAGAAATCAAGGCAGCAGATGAGTCTCTCCTGCAAGGTTTTTCGTTGCCACAGGTTCATTTGCTTATTTACAAACTCCTTCTTCTGTCTTTTCACTCTCAAAACTCAATTATAAATTCAAGAGAACCATTGCAATCTTGTGCTGGCCATTTTTTTTTTACTGGTTTCTTTAATGCCCAAAGTAGGAGATACACAGGAAAAAGGTGACAGTCACGTGTAAGTGTCGCTGACGGAGTTCAGCACCTTGCAGTGAGATCCTGTCACAAGTGGACCAGACCCATGCTTGTCTAAGAGTCCTCACTGCGTTCCGGCCGTCAGTCCACAGGGGCAGGACTCTTATATGGGGGCATTATCATGGAGATGGGGTACTGTGGAGTCCGAGGGTGCTCGATCCTTTGCTGGCAGATTACTCACCCTCTACAGTTCCCTTTTGGACTACGATAAGCCGTGCCTGTATGGATTCGCCGCCTTATCTGAATTTAACATTCACTCTCTGGAATATAGGATTTCACCTCGGCCCCCACAATTCGCCAGGTATGACCCAATTAACGCTGGGGAGTTTGCCATTTTCAGACGACTGAGCAGACGGAGAGTGATAAGAAGTTTTGACTCTCCTGTTAGGACCATGGCCCCAACTTTCAGCACAAATATCGATTTGGCCAGCCAAGCATTTTCTCCGATTCATGGCTTTCTGACCGAATTCGCTCAGGCAGAATCAACCGCAAGCCGCCTTATTAGTTAACCACGCAAGCTACTCACGCCACGCTCTGGATGAAAGGTTTATTTTTCATACCTCACTTAATTGGTGTCACTAAGCTGCTGGTGAACCGGATGTTTCTCAAACCTACTTGCAAATTCGCACCTGACCTCACTCTTGCTCGTGGAGGTTGTAATCACTTCTTCCTGATTCAGGCCCCTTGACTCGCCCCCCACTTCCAGTTCAGCTATTTATGACTTCTGCAAATGATCAAAGAGTGTTAAGTTGAGGTCTGTGGTTTTCGATGAAGGCGGCCCAGGGCTGAACACAGGGTGGCCTCACTCCTACTGAAAGGAACAAAAATTAATTTGACGTGTGTCTGTGACAACGACACAATTTAACATCGTTTCACACCGTAAGGGAGTAAATCCAGCACCCCGCCCCCCACGACCCCCTCCTACCATTGCGAAATTACTATGTTGACGATCTTCCAATCACTCTAGAGCCAAGCTGTTCATAAATACGAATGAGCTTCTTTTCGAATGTTTTTAAAACCAGATCGATCATGCCAGCTGGCTCGTGTGTGATGGTGCGTAAAAATCAAGTGACAACCACGACATCCATTCACGCTGTCTCGCTGGCTCCGGAGCCATGGTAATACTCGTTACACTAACAATGCTACAGACTCAAACCAATTAACATTTGGATATGCTTGTGTAATTAAATCTATATGTCTCATTAGAGATCAGAATTTCACTGACAAAAACAGTAGTCTTGCATTCTGGCACGTTTGTCCAAAAATCTTATGAGAATTATGGTCTTTTTTGTGTTTGTTTTCATATTGCAATCATTACTGTCATTAGTATTAATTTGGAACCAAATGGCTCAACAGATGTCAGCTACTAGGCTAATGGAGAAATGGATTATTGACAGAGTGAGGTAGCCAGCTTTTATGATGCATTTTATTACAGAAATCTTCTGGGAGCTGAAGCCAGCCAAAAAAAAGAGGAATATTACTCTAACAGGATCCTTTTTAAAGTATGAGGAATCAGCACATCGAACGCAAATGCTTTGCGAGGTTTGCTGTGGAAATAGCACACGGAGACTGGAATGCAGCGCTCAACGTTGTACACAGACCAGCTTTGCTGACTGATCCGATGACATGGGTGATCACGTGACCATATCCGATGTCGTCATTGGCAGCTGGCACATTTAATTTGGGATGGGATCCCCGTGGAGACGTATGTGAGTTGGGGGGGGGGGGGGGGATTAAGACTGAGATTCCCCATGCAGATTAGTTTCCATTAATCTTACCTGAGACCACATATTGATTTCCCATCAGCCTTCTCGCATCAGCGTGCTGGTCACGCTGTCCAGGCTGTGTGGGGAAATGAAAGGGTGGGGGTGGTGAAGAGGTAGAGGCAGTGGGGTTTATCTGTGGAGTCCAGCCTCCTCGCAATCAATGCCACCTGGAAAGCAGGAAGGCAGCCTTAGGAAATGAACCAAATAGAATCTCGGATTCCCCGCGGCTCGCCGGACGGCTCGTGGGATAGCAAAACGCTATTTCAGGACGGAGCGGCGGGGGGTGGGGGCCCGCATCAGTATTCCGGAACATTTCCATTCAGGGCCCCTCAGCTGTCACCTTATTGGCTGAAGAAGCCCAGGAAGCAGAGGACCAGAGACTCGGGTTAAAATAAACGCGCAGCGAACTGTATGGAAGCTTTAATCCAGGATTTCACCCTCAAACGCTGACTTCGATTTTGCAGGGCCAAAGGCGGACTACAAAGCACGTGAAAAAGCCTCCTGTCAGCATAAGTCGAGGCACTGCGGCCTCCTTTAGAGGCGTGGGAAAATGGCAGGTGAGATCGCGGCCTCTAGATCGTGGAGATGACGCTGGGGGCGAGCGGTGACAGCAGACGGACGTGCCACCTTGGCATGACATCACAGGGCTACAGCTGAAAGGGGACCTAGCGCCGAAATCCCATTTCCACCCAATGCCACACTTAGAGGCACAGTGAATGTCTGCATTCTAACCAGTCTGCTCTTCTGTCACCTTCAAAATACCTACAACATCACATATGGGGATACTGAGCAAATATTGAGACCAGGATTCCAATGGCAATTCTAAAAATCATAGCAATCAATTGCTGCTGTATGTCCCCTGCATCCTAACCTAACTCTCTAGCTCTTAGAAGACATGATGTCACGTTTCTAAACCCCCTCCCTGCAAAACAACCCTGGCAATGCCCCTACCAGGACTGATATGGTTGATCCTTGTCCACCGAGTCCATCAGAGGTGAATTTGCGGCTTCTCGGCTAGGCCGATGCCTGCAAATTTGACAGGGCAGCCCCGCTTCCTGTACATGTGACAGCTGATTAGCGCTTCCATTAGCCGACCTTCCTTTGTGTTCATTTTGTCCTCGCTTCAGATTTTCTCACCTCCGTTTTCACTAATGGGCACCAGTGCGGGAAAGAGGGCCATAAATAATGAAGTGTAAATAATTAAATAACTGATCGTTAAGAAGGTGAAAATGTTTCCCATGGAGTCACTTAATGTAAATAAGTATGGGATGCCACCCCCTTCACCCACACCCACTTACAATGTTAATGGTGTCAGATGTGCTCATCCCTTGTGGTTCAGCGACTGCAATTACACAGCCTCCCCCTCCAATGCCGCCCAGCTTTGGGTGAACTTGTGAGCTTAATGTCTGCTGGTGCTTTTTCCACATATGTATATTTATTATGTAATTCTCACCCACAGCAGAAATTAACATACATTTAGAAAGAAACTTTGATATATATATAGTTTTTGTAACAAGGTGACCTTCTCCTGGCAGAAAACCAGGTGAAAAGATTCAAGCCTTCATTCAGAATTAAGAACGGAAACCTGACAAGAAACCTGGACAGCTGTGATGAAGAAGTGGGTCCCGAGAAAATCAGGACCCCTAATCAGGAAGCAGGTGGGATGTGAATAAGAGGGCGGGTCCGGCGCAGTATCAGGAAGAAGAGGGGATGTGAATAAGAGGGTCCAGCCCAGTATCAGGGAGCAGGTGGGAAGTGAATAAGAGGGTCCGGCCACGTATCAGGAAGCAGATGGGATGTGAAGAAGGTCAGGCCCAGTATCAGGAAGCAGATGGGATGTGAAGAAGAAGGTCAGGCGCAGTATCAGGAAGAAGAGGGGATGTGAATAAGAGGGTCCAGTCCAGTATCAGGAGGGAGAGGAGATGTGAATAAGAGGGTCGGGCACAGTATCAGGGAGCTGGAGGGATGTGAATAAGAGGGCAGGTCCGGCGCAGTATCGGGAAGAAGAGGGGATGTGAATAAGAGGGTCCAGCCCAGTATCAGGGAGCAGGTGGGATGTGAATAAGAGGGTCCGGCTCAGTATCAGGGAGCAGGTGGGATGTGAATAAGAGGGTCCGGCCACATATCAGGAAGCAGATGGGATGTGAAGAAGAAGGTCAGGCCCAGTATCAGGAAGCAGGTGGGATGTGAAGAAGAGGGTCAGGCCCAGTATCAGGAAGCAGGTGGGATGTGAAGTTCAAGGTAATTTCTGGAAGAACTGCCCTGGGACAGGAGACAAACTCAGCCAGGTGTTTGTCTGCTCCTATGCAGTAGCGAAGCAAACATGAAAAGCAGAGACCCAATGATGATGCTGGACCCTGCTGATGTGGGCCGCTGGGCAGAGCAGAAACAGTTATAGCATGCCAGGCTGTGGGGGGGGGCACAGGCTCAGTATTTATCATGCTGCCTTTTCCCCCTGTGGTCCCTGCCCTCTGGGAAGGCGACCAAGCCATGGATATGCTGTTAGGAGTAACTACCACACATCTCTCATGACATGATTATGAAATTGTACAAAACCCAAGGAGCACCTGCTACCTCTCATTCATACCTGTCATGATATACATGTAATGCTGCTTTAGCCGTGGCATGGGACAGTGACGGGCCGGAGGTGACCTTAAGAAGACTCACGTACCCTGGGACTTTTGAGACCTCGGGCTCAGAGTGGCGGAGCTGGGGCAGCACCCCCCAACATTTTCAGAGGCTCACAAGAGTCACCTGACTCCCTGCCTGAGATGGCCACACCCCTCCAACCCCACTGCATGCACAAATGGAATGTTCCTTGGGTGTGATTTTAGCCTTTGTGCAGGGTGATCCATCCCTGTGATGCCCCAGCTGAAGAATGACTGGGTGATAGGTGTTTGGGGATGTCAGATGGGCAGCAAAGCATGAATTGAAGTGTTGGGTAAAAGTGTTTAATCTCATAATTTGCCACTTCTCTTAAATCATTAAGTATTGGTTACATTTGGTCTGTTTCCATTGCGTGGGCAAATGGGCCATTTGGGTGGGCACTGCCCACTTCCTGTCTCTCTATAGCCACACCCCTGCTAAGCGGTCATGTCAGTCACACATTGTTGCCCCTCCCACAAGTGTCAAACTCCACCCTCACCATCAGCGGTGTAAAAATGGGTCCCCCACTGAGAAAATTCATAAGGGCAATGTGACGGTCAGCATGTACAAGAATCTGTCACCACAAAGGAAAGGTTAAGACTGACATTTTACTTTTACACATTCCCCCCGCCATGCATTTTCACTGCAGTCCTGACAAAGTCATTTTTCACATTAATAAACTGTTTCTAAAAGCTGCCGGATGCTGAAAGCAGCCAGCTTCCTGCTTTTCTTTCACTCTCTCTTCTTCTTCTGCACTTTTCTGTGTACCAGTGCAGGTTTCCGGGCCTTGGTGCTGTTGATTTCGCCGATTCAGCTGAATTACCGCAAACTGTCTCCGGACTGCTGAGGAAGCAGGATGTTTTTTTTTTTCCTTCTTTCTTTACAGGTTTTCATAGAAACTCCTGCACTGTCCTTTTTCAGCACTAAAATCTACATAAATCTATTAAAATCTATAGCCTTGTTAGTCGGCCATTGAACGCCATGAGATGCTCTCCGGCCAAGGGTACACTTACCATCTAATGGTGCTTGATCCTGCACGCCAAGTCCTGAGACCAGACATCCTCAGGCTGTATTCCAAAACAGGCAATTCGACAAAGAAGCCGAAACAGCTCCAGGGACAGCCTTGACACAGCAACATCAACTGTCATAAAAGCCCCCCACATTTTTCAATAAATTATACACCTGGGTGTGTTTTCCCTGCGTCTTTGTCATTTAAAGGCCAGAGTGTAAAGGGGCTCGCTGCACAGTGAGAATGAAATGTGTGTCTAGTGCATATTTCAAGACACGTAGCAATGTTGTAAGCACACATACACACACACACACACCAACAAACATATACAAAGAGCTCTTTTTTCAGCAAAAGCTGTGGGGGGGAGATATTTGAGCCCCCACTCCCTTGACAGTTCCCTATTGATACTGAGCTGATAATTAATCACATTTAAAAGATTTCATTTGGGTGTTGTCAACACATCGCTGCTGCCCAAACTGCAGATTTAATGTACCTGTGAGCCGTCCCACAGCGAGCAGCAATTAATGGCAACTCTGTGTAAATTGCTTGTCAGCTTAATGTTAATGGGCTGGCGGGGTCAGTTGTGCTTGTGGGTGAAAACTTCTGGAATAATCTGGCACCGAGCTGGGAAATGACAATCAAATCACAACGTCTGAAAGGCCTCACACAAGGATCAGCGATTAATTACAACTATACGTTTGGAAATTAAACTGCCTTGGGAAGCGTATGTCAAAATAACGATTAGAAAATAAATAACAATAGTTTGCTAATTTTAGGTTTTATTTTACATCTAGTTATTTGTGTAAAAGCATGAAAACTGCAGTCACCACAATATTACATAATAAACAATACATTATCATTAGAAGTGTTATCAAAATGTTTAATAATAATAATAATAATAATAATAATAATAATTTATAACTTCTAGTAATTCTGTAATATTTTGCAGAAATATTTCTTTTGCAAAATCTCCCAGGTTTGATATACGTTTTAAGCAACTGAAAGTAGTGTATTCATTGATTTAAAGCTATAATCGTGAAATGTAAAAGATGGGTAAAACAGCAGGGGGCGCTGTGCATGCCCCAGCGGGACTTGCATGCCTACGGAGTCCTACAAGTCGAACACAAAACATTTCGAATCATCAAAAGTCAAAAAGAAAATGACCAAAAATGGGAAACTCACCAATAACAGGGATTCCGAACAAAACATATAATTGATGCAAAATATGGGGGGAGAGATCATGAATGGCGGTTGTTTGTGCAAGAGAGTGCATATTTCCTTTTCTGGTGGTATGAGGAACGTTATTCATATGCCAGTATTACTGACAGTATTATATGGATACACGTCTGACAGACAGAAATTATACCAAGGTACTGCAATTTGTCAGTAGCCCAGCAACTGTGAGGTTTGATTTCCTGCCCTGGCAAAGTGAAAACTCAATGATCTGCGAAAAAAACAGATCAACCCAGAGCAACACATATTTACAGACAAGGGAAGAGGAGGCCAAAATTAGGAGCCCTTCTGACATTTGGAGGGACAGAATTTTCATAAGATATCACATTAAGGAGGACAGTTCTGCTGGTAGAAGTTTTAAGGAACCGAATTCAGAAACATTTGTTTTTATAAACTGAGCACAGGTCTGTCATGGTTTGCCGATCTCACAAGGTGAAGCTTCAGAGCTGCTGAATGCCTGTCGACATATTTTGATGGGTTTATCAAGTGAAGATGCTGTTTGGCAACACTGTGAAATGGCGTTTACTTCGAGCCATGTGGATAAGATGGAACTGTCATTCAAAGCTGATGCTTATTATAAATCATGCTCGCATTAATGTCGGCGTGCGCGCATGTGCACACGCACACATAAACACACACACACACACACACACACACATCTGCTTGCACATGTCGGGTATATCTATCCTTATGGGCCCTGCTCATTCACTTTTATGGGAAAAATGCTAATGCTAACTATGATAAACTTAATCCCCACCCAGCCCTAACCCATAACCATAAGTAACAAAGCAAAATACAAGAGTTTTTGCATTTTTAGTTTTTTATGTGTGTGTGTGCGTGTGTGTGTGTTTATGTGTGCGTGTGCATATGTGCACACGCCGGCATTAATGCGAGCATGATTTATCATAAGCATCAGCTTTGAATGACAATTCCATCTTATCCACATGGCTCGAAGTAAACACCATTTCACAGTGTTCAACTCCGTAACTGACCCAAACAAAGCTCTTTTGCCACTCTTATGTTGATCCAGTAGAATCAAAATGTCATTTAGATTATTTAGGCTCGATACCTGGGTAAAGGCAGACCCCTTGCTTGTTCTTCCACCTCCATCTTGTGGAGGCACACGACTCCCGCATGTATGGGGACCTGTTGTCATCATGCAGCTGTCGTGGGAAATCCATCTCTGGGAGCCTGTCCCTCCACAAAGCTGGATGAAACCCATTGAGAAGAACATGCTTATGGGTGGCTCCATCTCGCTGGTCTCCATGGAGCTACCTCCATAGGTGTAACTCCCTGGAACATTTGTATACCTGCTCTATAAATAAGGGCACTAAGGAGTTTCCTCATACTGTACAGTGAATGCTGTTCCTGCAGATAAGCCTTTAGAATCCACAAGCTAGATATCTAAGACATCTTGGATATGCTGAGTGAATGAGAAGGTAGTGGACCCTAAATAATGGAGCGACCAGGCATTTGAGCAGCGGCTGGCCGATCGGTGTAGTGGGTGAGGAGGTTAAGTCAGAAAGCCAGTGAGCCAGGGAGCGGCCGTGCCGCCAGTGCCTTTCATCCACCAGGCGTCTCCGTGACAATTAAGCAGCGTAGCCGGTCGACGAGTGTGCTCGTCGCTCCCCCGCTTCAGATTCCACCGCTTGTCAAACTGGCTGTGGCGACGCAAATCGTCGCAGAGAAACGCTGATAGTAAAGTTAGAAGATAGGGCACTTTCGGAAGGAAGATTGTATAAAAGAGAGAAAATCTGCTCACTCCGCATACCCCCCCGCCCCCCAACAAAGACTTTTTTGTCTGTGAATGCCTTCCAACTGCTTTCTGCCTTTCAAGAGGCGGATATGAAAGGAGAGGTTGATTACAGGAGAGATGTATTTAAGTCTCGTCAAACCTAGATGGAGCAGTTTGCAAAGCCTGAGAGAGGCTGCTTTTCAAGCTTTTAGATGGTAGGTCTTGTCACTTCCCACTGTCAATCAGACAAAAGCCATTCAAAAATCTCATCTTTCTGGGAATTCCTGGGGAAAAATCACTCGGAATTTGAGTGATGGGGCACAACACAGGTCACCAGAAGAGTTTCAGTAAAAGCATTACTCTTCAGAAGGAATCACCTGTTGTGGACACACTCACTGATATTCCAAAAGCTCTGTCCTCACCTTTGAACAGATAGCTTATCAACAGAGAGAAAACCAAGGAAGAAGTACTCAATCTGACATCTTCGCAGTACAGCCAGAGCGACGGTCTTATGCAATGTGTCTCTTATCATAATGTATAGTAAATGGCTGTACAGAAAACATACATATCAGCCTCGAGCATCCGTTGAATGATGAAGATTTTCCTGCAATAAAATCATGCTTTCATCCTGGATGTTGGCCTGAGTGTTGAAAGACCTCGCATCCCTCTTCGGGAAAAGCAGCCGTAAAGAACAGGAAAGGTATGATGGAGGGAAATAGCTGGTGCCTTGCTCTGTGGCACTCAGTGCCCATGACTGGCTCAAAGCCCACGACGGCAGAGTGATGTCACCATTGGGCCCTCGAGCAAGGCTCTGAACGTCACTTTGCTAAAGGGACATTGCCCCTGCTCTCTCCCACTTGTAGGCCACTTTGGACAAAGATTTGCTAGATAAATAAATGCAAATGAATAAAAGGGATGGAGGTGAAGAAGATGCTTAAGATTGACTACAGAGGAGAGGGATGAACTGTGGACACGTATTAGATAATAAAATAAAGAATGACATAGATTAGTCAGAAAGCATAAAGCTATTGACCTTGCTGTTGATATGCATGAGGGTCCAGGTTTTCCTGATAGTGACTCAGCACTATTATCAAATCGGCAGGTAAAATAGTCACTGGCCCTCTGACCTGCCCCAGTGTCACCTATATTTTACATCCGTCTCAAACATGTGAAGAGAAGGACTCCCTTGCACTAAAGATGAATGTCCTGCTTCTGTAGAAACTCAAATTACAGTCCTGCACACTGACCACCCCCCCCCCCCACTGCACAGGAGGCATATGTGATAAATGGGGGGGCACTTCCGACACAACTGCCCAGAGATGTATCATGCCCCCAAAGACGTATCGCAGCATCCTCACGGCCTAATGATCATGACGTGACGCTCGGGTATGGAAAGCCACCACCATTCAGCTGTATTGAGAGAAATTAAAACGGTGCTATTTTGATGCTGCCCGAAAGGTTAATGGCCCTATTTCTGCACAGTGTTTGTTAATTATCCAAATGCCAAACAAGGCGACTTTAATCAGAGTGTGAAGAAGCGCAGTCAGGTTTACGTTCCCCACTCTGAATATGCTTGTTAGGCCTCATGCATTATTGAAAAAATCAGGCCCATGATCTTGCCTCATTCTGAACGGTGGCAGCAGGTGTGGGTTCTGATCTTGCCTCTACTCTGTGTGTATAGTTTCCATGCTCTGCCTGGGTCACATGGGTGCCCCCCCCCCCACAGTCTACAGACATGCAGTTTGGCTAACGTGCAGTTGTAAATTGCATGTAAGTTGTCAGTCTGTACTTGTATACACCCTATGGTGGATCAAAGTCTCATACAGGGAATCCGTCCCAACAGCCGTGTCCAGGATGAGGGCTTGGAAGACATATAGATAGATAGTAATGTCTAGGATGCTGGACCCTAAAAATACAAACACTATATCAATGTGTAAATCTGCTTTTAATTAAATCCAAGGATATGTTATCTTCAGGAATCAACCAATGAGAAATGAAAGATAAACTACAGGAATCAGAACCACAAGTTATAAAGGAGAAAGTACAGGAATCATATACCAGAAAAAGTGAAGGACAAGCTACAAGAATCAGAAACTACAAAAAAACTAAGGACAGAGGAATCAGAAACCATAGGATACAAAGGATAAACTGGAGTAATTACATACCACAGAAACTGAAGGACAAACTACAGCAAACTGAATCTAAAAGAAGTGAAGGACAAAGGACAGGAATCAGAGACTACAGGAAATGAAGGACAGACTATGGGAATCAGAAACCACAGGGAGTAAATGATAAACAACAGGATACATAAACTATAGGAAATTAAAGATAGACTACGGGAATAAGATACCACAGGGAGTGAAGGAAATACTATAGGAAGCAGAAACTACAGGAAGTGGAGGACAAACTGGACAAAGTACAGGAATCAGAATCTTGTCAAATCAAAGAAATTAAGACAAAACCACAGAAACAGAGAACACGAAGAGAAGATGAAGCTTGGCTTATTAATATGCACCTCATTCATGCTTGGAGATATTTAACATAAATTACATGAAAAGGACAGATCGCTGCTCCTGGAGGGTCTGGTTTTAAAGCATAAATCCAAAATTTTGCCCCATTAGCAGTTTCGTGATCTACATTGGGTGCCTGTTCTTCCTCCTTCCTCAATTAGCAGTAACATTCGGTTTTCCATGCAGAACGTGACATGGATATAGAATCTCGGACTGCCTGACGAGCTGAGAAGTGAACCCTGAGGAATGTAATCATGTGCACAAAATTTAAAGAAAGTTCTCAACTGAGGTAAGCAATCATTTCCATAAACCCGTATGTTAGTCAAATTTTACTGGTAAAATATACCCCCCACAACTCATTCAAGACACAGAGTTTCGATATTATTTTCTATTACAGCAAAAACATACAAGACAAATACATACTAGTAATGTGTGCAGAACACATATTAAATAAATGAAAGGTAAAATTGAAATACTGCATTTTAACAGCAAATTTACCTATAGGCGTATGCTTCTTGACTGAACTAATGCAAATGTAATCATTCATTTAAAAATAGAGCGTGGAAATAAAGAGCAGAATAATATGTATTATATAAATAAGAATACACTCTGACTTCTCATGCCACATTGTTTGACATTAGTGATCTAACCAGTAAAATGTAATTGTAACATTTGAAGCTTTATCACTGGGTTAGATGGGAAGCCACACTTTTCTCACTTTAAGAGAGCTCAGCCTTGCCTCTTTCAAAGGAAGGAATGCGTGTCAGTAGGGGTCTATGTCATACATCTGTTCTTTGAAAAATTTTCAATTTCAATATAAAAAATAAGTTTATCTTATAAAATCACTCTGTCTCCACACCGGTGACTGTTACTCTGAAGTCAATTAAATCAAATCCCTTTCAGCTGTACAGAAATGAAGATCTCACCCCCACCCCACCTTCATGATCCTCAGTGATGGGTCCTCAGAAAAGGTGCAATCAACACCCCCCCACCACCTGCCGCACACCATCACCATCACCAGCACCCCCTTCCAGAGTGGTTACAAGACCATAGTTTTGAAATGCAAATAGGAGGAAGTCAAGCTGAAGAGACACAACAAAAGGAAGAGATCGGGGGGGGG
>JAODUD010000134.1:23182027-23192518 GCA_026784285.1 Stomatorhinus walkeri
TATTTTCGCTCTACCCCACATTTTTGTCGTTTCTGGCTGAGTAGCATTTTAAGACACACAGACACACATATTTTGAATTTCTCACACCCTTCTGTCACCACAAAGTGCACAGTCAGCACAGAATACTCTCCAAATTCACAACCTGAAGAGGACATGAATAAAAGATGAAAACAAGTGATTTGCACTGGCTCTTACTGCAGTTTATAATTACAGTAACTGCCTTTAAACTGACATGTTCAATCATATGAATCAGAAAAGGGACGATACGCGTAATTTGACGCTTATCTCAACAATATCGATCTTCAACCAAAGAAGAGAAGGAAATATAACTGATGACTTGTCTCTTAAATACAAAATAAAATCCAGTGACACGGACCACACAGCCAAGGAAATGTCATTTGTTTGCTTTAGAAGCAAGAAGTGCATTGAAAAGCACAGAGGAGGATGCAGTCTGCAGCTCGACATGCCAGTCAGCAGTTACACTGAAAAGCGTGGCGCAACGGAGTCCCAAATGCAGCGAGAAGGAACAGAGACATCGTTAAGTCAAGTTAAGCCAAGTACTGTAGGTTTATTGCCATTTCAGCCATATACACAGTGAAATGAAACGTTCTTCCTCCAGGTCCATAGTGCAACACATAGAACAAAAACAGAAGCAGAAAGCTACACTGTCACGATCACGGGTGTGAGCGTGCCTGGATGCAAGCGGTGTCAGGCAGGCAAGACGACGAGAAGCAGGATTATCCAAAAACGGGGTTTATTTAGCGACGGACACGGGTAAACGCCACAAAACATCACAATGACTGATCTGGGGTAACTAACTCAGACGCGGACTAAATACACAAGACTGACAGCAAACTAATCAGGAAACAGAGGAATACACTCAAACGGATGGACTGGTTTCAATCAGGGTTTGCACACGAGGAGCGAGGGGGTGTGGCATACACGGGGCTCGTATGGGCAGGGTGTGACATGCACTAGTGCAATGCAAAGGAAGGTTCTGGGCCTAAGTTGTTAGACTGGGACCGGCGGGAACCCCCTGAGGAGGTCTGTATATCTGGGGAACATGGTGGAGTCGCAAGAACTGAAACTCTCCCAGCGCATGACCGAGACCGAGTACCCCATAGCAAGGGCTGATGGGGGTTATATTTGGAGTAAACATCACCTGCACTTCCACATCTAGCTACTATTGTCTGCCGCTATTCTCATTACTGTCATTCATTGTATGGTGGTTCTAATTAATCATTATTCTCTGGCTTCTAAATTAGATAGCATGGCTTTACCACTCTTTAATAGACAAGCAAGACGACGGCCTTTAAGCTCTGACTCGTCCAGGTCCACATCACAGAACTCCCAGGAGGTCTCCACCTAGGAGAAGCAGGTGTCTCACGGCAGATGGCTTTTACATGGACCAGACCTGAAGCTCCACAGGCTGCAGAAAGAGGAGAGTCCAGGCCAATGACCCAGCTAGCCCAAGCACAGGAGGCACAGATGTTAACCACTCGGAGATTAGAAGGTTAAGCTCATCTGATGAGTGTGAATATGGTGGTTGGGGGCAGAGCTCTCACCTGAGCCTGCAGGCATCTCAAGCGGGGAAGCTCAGGTCATGCTAATGATCAGGCTAATGATGCCCACACACTCACAGCTGCTCTGCATGTGTGCCGCGTCGCTTCTGAAAACTCGTTTCAAAAGAGCCTCTTTCAAGGGAACAGTTAGCAGTCCTATTAGCTGGACCCCGGCAGGACCAATCAGAAACGCGTCCATCAAGCTGGACATGTGCACTGTCTATCTACACCGCAAGCTCTAAATAACCAGACACAGCTGTCAAAAGTCCATCAGAAGTTTGTCTGGAGGAATATGCTATCTATTAACCAATATTAGCTTATGCAAAAATGAGGGAACTAGCCAAAAAAAAAAAAATCAGGAATTGTGATGACAAACTGCACCCTACAGCCTGCAAACATTTCCATTTTGTGATAAACAAAGTCTCATACCACAGGAATCCCGCCCGTCTCTGTTATGTCATTCCGAAATGAACCTATCTTCCCTGTGTTGATGTGTATATCTATGCACACATATTGGCATGCAGACCCGAATGCGGCTCTCTGGTTCTGCAGCCGAGGAGAAGCACGGATGTGCACTGACTACCCAAAGAGACTCCCTGGAACAGCACCGCTGAGGATCTTCAGCACAGACGGCAACGTGGAAAGTCTCTCATAGATTAATTAAGTGTACTTTGCGTTGCCGACGACGATGTCTGGCGGAGTGACTGAGCGAAAGAGCAGGTAATTAGAGGAGTGGAACAAAGCATAAGCCACGGTCCGTGTGTTCCTGGGACAGTCTCCCAGGCTCCAAAAGATGGCACTATTACTACCTTATTACATATTCTCTTTTCTAGATTTGCACATAGTTAACAACTATACCCCCTGCTGGAAAGTGATGAGGAAGTTAAATATGAAACTCTGAACAATTCATTAGGATCTCCATCCCAGAATGGAAGTACGAAACAAAGAATTTCCCACTGGTCAGTCAATATTCCGTCTGCAACTGAGGGAAGACTGTCCCATAAGAAAAAGTAAAACAATAGCAGAAAAGAAGAAAGTGGATATTTAACTGCAGCACTGATAGCCTTACTGGTGAGACACAGCCTCACTCTAACTTCTCTCTGTTTACAAACTGCCACACTTCGTCACACTCTGCGGAGACGAGGTGGCGGCATGTCGATTTGCAACCCGAGAGATCGCTTTCAGCCACGCTAATTCTTTTTGGGGGGGGTGGTGCCGAAAACAGCGCTGGGAGCGTATTAATGAGCCCGGCGAAGATAGACCCCCGGTGTAGTTTCAGCAAGCTGGGGTTGGTATCAACGCCGATTTTACGCAATGCTGAGCCTTTGATTCCTCTGTACCTGAATGCAATTTTTAAATTTATCAAAATTTATGGGACCCGTCACCAGTCTCCCTTTGGCCTGAGTCATTTGACTTCTGTCGAAAAAAAAAGGAGTTTGTCTTGGTGACACACTTGTGAGAAGGATAAAACTTGTGTAATTTTTGAAAATATCTCACTGAAAAATAGAAGCTCCTGGGGCGCGTGGGGGGTGGGTTGGCAGTAATTTTACGGTTCATTCATCAGTCAATTAGTCATGGATTGTTTGCATATCTGATCAGTTTCACCTTTACCATCAAAATCTCACTGTTCCTTTATCAGGGCAGGAACAGGAGAAACGGTGGGTTTTAAACCAACAGCTTTAAAAAACAATTTGGCAGAGACATTTCCCCGTGCTGTTTAACGTGGAATTGTGAATCTCAGTCCTACGCTAATGTGGATTTCAGCCATTAACTTCTAAAACGTGTAAATACAGGAAATTCAAGGAAGGCTTTTCATAAAAATCTTTCTATTATAGTTAGGCTGAAAAATATTATAGACGCATTAGTGAGGTAAGAACCATCACTGAGGACTGAGGTGCACCTCCAGTCATGAGCACTAAAGGAACAGATGAGGAACAAAGCACTGGATCAGACATCGAGCATCTATGCTGTCATACCCTTTGAGATGGTGCCAAATGTTTTTATGGCCAGAGGAAAGAGCAAAGTTCTGACTGATGGGTGGATGAATGAATTTATTGTTTTATGTCCCTTTTGATGGTAAAATTGACTTGTTTAATGCATTCTGCATATATGTCACTTCCAGCCACTGGCCCATGTTACAAAGACTTATGTGTACTGTGCAAAAGGGGTGGACCTCAGTCTCTCATTGCAGTGGGGGTCTATTTCAGAACCTTTTATGCGAAAAGCCTAAGCCCCACCGAGCCAAAGAGAGATTGAGAATGGTTGTAATTAAACCAGTCTGAGTGGCAAAAATGTTTGTTTGGTGCATTTGGTATGTTTGGTGCATTTGGTATGTTTGGGGCATGAGGTACGTTTGGTGCATTTGGTACGTTTGGTATGTTTGGTGCATTTGGTATGTTTGGTACATTTGGTATGTTTGGTACATTTGGTATGTTTGGTGCATTTGGTATGTTTGGTGCATTTGGTATGTTTGGTTTATTGAAACATTAATACGGATCTGTACAGAGATTGCCGTGAAACTTTTGGTGTGGGGTATATGCCGTTCCGTCCGGATTTAAGAGGTGAGGCAAAAGCTCGGAAACTCACCAGATGGTGGGATAATTTATTACACAAAAACATATGCAAATCAGGCTAAGCCGACGTGCCCGTGCTAGGTATACCGTCTACTGACACAGCTCAGGCCATCTGTCATATTTATGTTCCCGTTTTCACCTCATTTGGGAAGTCCATTAAACCCTTCCCCAAAGTTGTACTTTTATTACCTCGGCTGCTCGCTCCGGCACGCCAGCTATGGGTTCTGGCAGCCTGCGGACCACACCTCTCCTCAGCCCTCCGATGCTGCTGTGATGGGAACAGCGCCTATGTGCCTTTGGTGGTACAGGCCTCCCTTCACAGCCTGGTCAGCGAATGCTTTTCATCCGGCCGGTGGATTGAGCAAAAAAAAAAAAAAAAATAACGCCAATTAAGCTGAATTTCAGTATAGAGGAAAACTCCACGGAAACATATCTTAAATTAATGAGTCCCCAGGCAGTCAAAATGTATCCACCGTTTTTTAGTTATTACACAAATCGGGAGGATTTTTTAAATACATCATTCCATGTTATTTAACCCAATAGCAATGACATGGGTGAAGATTGCTGAGGGTTTTGGTTTAAAACCAGAATTATAACTACATCCTTCCTTACAGAAGATCCAAAAACGACATAGCTAACATAACCAGAAAGGCTGCACAACACCTTAATTGGCATTGGTGGGTGAGTCAAAATATCACACATTAAAATAGATGATTATAATTATTATTGCCATTTTAGCCGTCAGTGATGTAATGCTCTCGTGAGTCCGAAGGCTAAATAAAACTATCAATTAATCAAATTGTATTTACTGGAGACTGCTTTTTTATGAGTCTTTACAGTGATTTATGATCATTTATGATCATTTTCATATGAGTGTGTGTGTGTGTGTGTGTGGACTTGTCTCAAATTGAAAATCGCACTCCAGCCCACTGAGCAAAGTTAGCAAACCTGAAACGCAATCGCATGGACATCTGACCCATTCACACTGCTACTTGAGCACTATCCAACAGGCCTGACCTGCAGCAGTTAGCAGAGGCGTCAGACGAAGGCCTGACCTGCAGCAGTTAGCAGAGGTGTCAGACGAAGGCCTGACCTGCAGAGGTTAGCAGAGGTGTCAGACGAAGGCCTGACCTGCAGCAGTTAGCAGAGGTGTCAGACGAAGGCCTGACCTACAGCAGTTAGCAGAGGTGTCCGACGAAGGCCTGACCTGCAGCAGTTAGCAGAGGTGTCAGACGAAGGCCTGACCTGCAGCAGTTAGCAGAGGTGTCAGACGAAGGCCTGACCTGTAGCAGTTAGCAAAGGTGCCAGACGAAGGCCTGACCTGCTGAGGTTTGCAGAGGTGTCAGACGAAGGCCTGACCTGCTGAGGTTAGCAGAGGTGTCAGACGAAGGCCTGACCTGCAGCAGTTAGCATAGGTGTCAGACGAAGGCCTGACCTGCAGAGGTTAGCAGAGGTGTCAGACGAAGGCCCGGCCCGCGTCACAGACCCCCCACCCACCCACTTTTAGATGTTTAACAGAAGTATGCAACCTGCTCCCTGCAGATTAATTGCTAACTGAATGATGTGAATGGCATCAGGCTGACCGTACAGTTTATAAGCTATTCTGCAGCAGGGGGTACCTGCCTGACACAACAAGTCATCACATTTATTATGATACATCTTTTCAAAACCACATTTTCTGTTTCACTTGGCCAAGTTATGCTGATTGGATCAATGCTGGGACTAGAATCAAGCTGGTTTGGTTTTCTGTATTAGTATCATTTTACAAAATGAATATGTATACAGAAAAAGCAGTAACAATTAAACGTAGACACCAATCACCGGCCCCAACATCTAAAGCAGCTGGTTGCCTGGAAAACCCTGATAATCCATTCTGGATGTTT
Source organism: Stomatorhinus walkeri (assembly GCA_026784285.1). NCBI lineage: Eukaryota > Metazoa > Chordata > Actinopteri > Osteoglossiformes > Mormyridae > Stomatorhinus > Stomatorhinus walkeri. The sequence continues at coordinate 23,188,046 of JAODUD010000134.1, forward strand.
CTTTTCTGTCATGCAGAAAGTTCACATCATCTTTTTGGTATAAATGAGAGGTAGGAAAAATAAGGGGAGAAAGAAAGTAGGGGGGGAGTATTTTTTGCATTTGAGGTTTTCCGGTGCCATCCTTCACCTGAGTCTTGTTCCTGCGGCATTGATTCTTACACGCACTGTGACACTGACTGTCCCAAACAGCCTCTTAATCTGGTGCTCTTGGGTGAGCCCATCTCTCCTATACTAAGCGATGCATCTGAGCTGACAAAGCACTCCTGCTTGTTTCCGAGTCGCATTTACTGGCTGCAGCCATGTTACCACATGCCACAACCTCCCACCAGCTGAACTGGAGGACACCAAACTCACAGAAACATGTGGGGGCGCTGTGCCATGCGTCGGCTTGCGGCGATGTACCTATGAACAGAAGGTTGCTGGTTTGAATCCCAGGGTCGTGATTCAGAGTTCTTAACCCCCAATTGCCTCAGGGACTTTCTGACCTGGCTTTCTCCAATAGATGTGTGAAAATGTAAAGCCATATGCGTGATGGAAGCTTCTGGATACAAGCTGGGAAGAAAACCATTACTGAAGTGGTCTGTGTCCTTGGCTTTTCTGAATGAACATTAAAACGTCCATCCATCTTATAGCTAGTCAGCCAGAAGAGGGTTATGGATGGGAATAGAAAATAAAACAGAAAACATTAATACTAGCAACCAAGGTAACAATCTTAGGGGCACCTGCACACATCATCATGGCTGCCTGTCATCTGTGGTGTTTGCAGTGAAAGTCAAAGGTTCAGCAGAACGGAGGGTTAGATAGCAGCAGTGTCCATAAGCACTAGACAGTGCAGCAAAAGATGACAACGTGCTGAATGACTGACTGGCACTGTGACTGCAGAGGAATTAATGGACTAAAACGGATCATTTTGCAGGGGAAATGGAAGACGTTCAGCTTTTGTGTGTGACGGGACCAGCTGTATTGCGACTAAATATAGGTGGTATGTTTTCTGTGTAAAACAGCGGATTTAATTGCTCAACCTGAGTCACAAGGAAGGAAGAGGAAAAAGTCAATTAAAATCACTTGTTCTGATGGGTAATGTAGCTCGAAGCTGCGACCGTCAGGATTTCTACATGTTTTAGCTTTAATATTGTATCATCGCACTAATGGCCAGCTTATTAAAAGCCTAAATGGGTAGAGGGGGTGTTGAATTGCTAGTAGACAGCCAGAGGGTCAGCGGGTGCCACGTGCTCTCTGACGAAGAGCATTCGGTTCAGCGCAGAGAAATGCTTACGGATCTAGGCGAGAGGTAAAACCGAAGACTTAAGGAAATATACTACGGGATGAAGTGCAACATAAGAATGGAGTACAACATGAGAATGTAATAAAATGTGAGGGGTGGATCTATTTTTTTCCAAACTGAGTTCTCATATCTCTCCCCCCCCACCCCCCACCCCCACCTAATCACACTGTATGACGAATAATGAATTCATCAAAAGCAGAATCATTGTGTTTTTCCAATCGCTGTTTAGATCAGCTGAACGCATCCTGCTGTTATTGTTGGGCTGTTACTCTCCCAGAAGGGGAGGTCTGTCTCCTATTATGAAACACAACAGTACTTTCTCGCGCTTGTATACAAGGAAGCTTAGATGGACACTGATTTGAAGATAATTATGTGGAAAGTAATATGAGTGTATGAATTTATTTGGCGAATTTTGAGGTGGACTGTCATAAATGACATGTTATCAGCTGTTATAAAATGATTACGAGCATTTCTAAACATCATTGAATATTAAGGTGTCAAAAACATACAATAGGATGTCCTCTGCATATATTTCAGGTGCAGGGTGGGTCTGCAATGAGGGCCTCCTGCTTTGCATTCTCCTGTAAGGAAGAACGATAAACTAACAGGACTTTAATGAAGAGGCCCTTTTGCCTGATTACCAGCTGCCGTGCCGCTTCAGAACCCTCCAGCCAATCTCCTTTATTTACCTTTCCCTGTGAGAGTCCTTTGAATGCTCCAGTGAAGTCTGGATCCATTTCACCGGTTGGTTCCGCGGGCCGCCCCCAGACCGGGACTTGGAGAGGCACGGCTGGTGAGCGAGCTTGTGTGCTGAGGCGGAGTGGATCATGAAGAAGCACTTAGGCCCTGTCCCCGGAGGTCCATGTCTTCTGCTCACCTCACTGACCCCCTCTGCACAGTCTCTGCCAGCACTGAGCAGGGATACTCAGTCCCGGCCTGCGGGGGGGCTGGGTCACACAGCCTGGGGGGGCCTAGCCTTCTCCAGAGGCGGCTCTGTTTTTCCAAAATAAAAAGCAAACCACAATTGCAATAATTGTTAATTACAGTTTTACATTTTAATGTTACTAACTGCTTTTACTGTAGCCTGTAGGCACAATTTTCTGGATAATACTGAATGCTAAGAAGTAGGTGAAGAAAGGGATGCAGCGAGAAGCTGCTCCTCATAGAAACAGCCCCCATTACACTCTGTCTGTCTATTTGCCTGCCTGTCTGTCCATCATACTGCACTACTCATTATGTGTCTTTCTGACTGAGTTGGTCTCATACTGTGTGTCTTTGTATTTCTGTCTGTCTCTTCCTGTATCTTTATGTTTGTTTCTCTCTCTCTCTTTCGCTCTCTCGCTCTTCCTTCATTTGCACCTATGTCTCTCTCTGTGTCTCTTACTCGATCTTCATGCATCTCTCTCTCTCTCTCTCTCTCTCTCTCTCCCTTCCTGCTTCTCTGTGGCTCTGTCAGAATTCAGGGGCTACACCCTTCGAAAGCTGTATTCGAACACCAAATGCGTCACAGCACTGCGTCAAGGTTGTCCCATTTCAAAGGCTCTTTAAATTGCGGTCCAGAAATGCGTCCTTCTCTTGCTGGGTTGCGAGAGACGGATGCGCCACAGCCTAACATATACCAAGATTCACTGCGCAAAGGTAAAGTGAGTGTGTCCCAGCTAGCGATTGGAGCGGCACTTCGTGACACAGGGGAAAGGGCAGAGGTGGCAGTTTCAGGTCCAGAAAGTAAAAATCCAGACCATGATTTACTTTCAACCAACCAGTTGAGCATAAAGAGTCACAGTCACAGAGTACTCAACTGGATGGTTGAAACAAAATCTTGGTCTGGGTTTGTACTTTCTGGACCTGAAATTTCCACCTTTGGGTAAGGGGCGGGAACAGTTGGTGACGCAAGTATGAAACCATCTGTAGGCACGATAATCCCATTTCACATTCCATGTTCAACCTTTGAAGAACACCTTTGAAGAACACAAGCTACAAAGGCTGCATTTTCGTAGACCACATCCTTCAAAGGATGCAGCTGTCACGCCCACCTCACACAATCAGCTGAAACCAACTAAAGCCGCCCCGCACATCCCCACATCCCCCCGTGGACAAATCCTGAGGCTCCAGGCTGAAGAACCACCAAAAACCCTACTTTGGCCTCACATTTGAGTTTTATTTTTTGTTTTGTTTACTTAAGTACTGCACTGGCATCAGCTCAGGCCGAGGTATTGTTAGTATGCATGTGCTGAGCGGTCTAACTCTGTGTTTTTTTTTTCCCTAGTTGTGATCCGTACTTCTTGCTCTACCTGCGCCTCCTGCCTTCCCTCTTGCCCTTCCGCCCATCCCGTGAAACCCTTTGTGGATCTCCCTGTGTTCGTCTCTGGACTGACTTTCTGGCTTTTCGACCTTCGGCTTCCCTCCTCTCGACTACGATTCCGGATCACGTTTGGGCTACTGGAGATTGCATTGGACGGCTTCTGTTTACGACTTGGACACGGTTAATAGCTTCTCCTTGCTAGACCCGAAATAGACTTGGTTGCTTGGACTTGCTTGTGCTTGCTTTGTTTGGCAGGATGGCAGCCTATGTGTGTCTCTCTCTGTCTCTGTCTCCATGTAGGTCTCTCTCTCTGTCTCTTACTGCATCTCCATGTGGGTCTCTCTCTTTCTGTCTCTTACTGTGTCTCCATGTGTGTGTGTCTCTCTCTCTGTCTCTTACTGCGTCTCCATGTGGGTCTCTCCCTCTGTTACTGCATCTGTATCTGTGTTTCTGTTTCTCTCTGTCTCTTACTGCATCTCCCTGTGGGTCTCTCTCTCTGTCTCTTACTGCAAATCCCTGTGTGTCTCTCTCTCTCTCTGTCTATTACTGCATCTCCATGTGGGTCTCTCTCTCTCACTGCATCTGTATCTGTGTTTCTGTTTCTCTCTGTCTCTTACTGCATCTCCATGTGGGTCTCTCTCTTTCTGTCTCTTACTGTGTCTCCATGTGGGTCTCTCTCTTTCTGTCTCTTACTGCGTCTCCATGTGGGTCTCTCTCTCTGTCTCTTACTGTGTCTCCATGTGGGTCTCTCTCTTTCTGTCTCTTACTGCATCTCCATGTGGGTCTCTCTCTTTCTGTCTCTTACTGCATCTCCATGTGGGTCTCTCTCTCTGTCTCTTACTGTGTCTCCATGTGGGTCTCTCTCTTTCTGTCTCTTACTGCATCT
>JAODUD010000134.1:23257900-23275852 GCA_026784285.1 Stomatorhinus walkeri
CCCGAGCTGTTCCAATATGCCCCTTTCCCCAAGAACCCTTTATGGTTTAGGAGACCTTAGTCGTCCGACGCCTCCTAATAGCACTATGGAAATGGCTGCTGCTTCCGCCCAGTGCAGCACGTTTCCAGAAACAGGGCATCCGGAAGTGAGGCTAGCAGCATTAGCCAGCATCAGCCAAGCTGTGCTGTACGGGGACACACTGATACAGCTGAAGGATTGCCTTCTCTGTTCGGAAGGATGCTGACCTGTCAGCAGCCTTGTGCAGTCTACTATGCCGAGTCTATTTCACACCTTCAAAGCTAGGCAGACAGAAAGGCCTACTTAGTCTGCCCCCAACAGCTGGCGTAGGCTTGTTTTATCAAAATGGACGCCACAGCAGTGTAGCACAAACTCCTCTTGAGGACAGTTGCTAAGGCCCGATTCCATCCTACCTGCGCTGCCTGCCGGCCATTTATTCAGAAAAAAAATGCACAGCAATGAACAGAGCAGACGAGCCGAAATGAATTTCCATATAAACCGACCCATTACGTGAAGTACATCTCAACAACATTCACATATTCCAGAAACACCAATATGGCCCAACTCCCATAAAATAACATTTTCCTTTAATTTCTAATCACTGCCTTTACCTTTTACTGCCATCACTGAAAGATAATTAGGGATAATTAATGAATTGTGAAGCATATTATTCCTACTGCTAATTTAATGCTTTGAACAGTAAGTGAATGCCAAACGGTAAAACCAGCCACAAAAATCATTCTCTGGCTTTAGCCGGCCGCTGTTAACATCTGCCCAGGATTGCCCATGGTGGCATAGCACAGACACAACAGCTGAGTGGTAGCCCCCTCTATCCTCCTTTCGTCTCAACTGGAGAGCGAATTAATTTCTGCGGAGTGGAAAACAAATGAATAGCTAAGCTCATTATTAATCCAACCATCGTACAGCGATTAATGGGATCATCTCTTGTAGCTAATCAAGTTTAACAAGGCCTGTTGCATCACTTGCCGCCTTTTCCCACAATGCCCTTTGGCTTATAGTGCATTTTTTGAGAAAATGATAAAGGCAAATAAGCCCTGTATCTTTTTCACTTAATTAGAGCCGCGTCACATTGAGCATTTTTGTTCTGTGTTTACACTGACTGAGACTCTCGCTTCCACTAATTTCCACACAAACCACACTCTCGCACATTCACTCCCCCTCCGTCTCCCTCAGTCACCCACAGGGAGAAATGGAAACGTGGCAGGCGGACTCCAACAAGCAGCACAGGCACGGTGCCTGATAATAGATTTGGGGGGCAAAGGGACGTCTGTAATTCGGTAATGAAGCTGTGATTTATTCAGGGTGGCACCGTGACACACTCAAAGCACAGCCTTGTGGGTAAGTGGCAGTCTGTGCAAAAAAAAAATGTCGGGTCAGTCTGCTTTTTTGTGTTTGCAAACCAATAAAACCCACAAACAGGATGTTCTTTAGCCAAGTTGCCCTGTGAGGTCCTGTATAGTAATATACACTGTTTGTCCAGGCTGATGAACAGATAATGAAATTTTTAGAGGTTAATAAAAAGCTCTGATGGCAAAAAAAATTGAATCAATAAATAATGTTGACAGCAACCGTTAATAAACTTTCTTCGTCCCCTTACAGGACCTCTGGGCCGCTGTTTCGACCATAGGGTAGTATCCTGTTTTCAGAGAGACCTTGTAAAGTGCAACCAGAAGGGCAGGGCTGCTCATCAGCATTTGGGGGGAGGTAGGCGCGTGAAGCGAAGGCGTCATTTGGGAGGGGGGGCAGACGGCGATGCGGTCAGGGACCAAAGCCATTTCAGTTAACAGATAAAGCCCCCAGCTCACTGGCTTGAAAACAGGGTTTCTTACCAAGCTTCACATTCCCAGGTTTCCTGTTTGGGTCGCCGACGTCGATATCAGCTTATCTGCCACCAGCAGGAGAGGGAGGTGATGAAGCTTAGAATGACCCCCCCCCCCACCTCACCGAAACACACAGGAGGCTCTGCCGTGAGGTGCCGATAAGGACCCGGCGTAGAGGAACCCATCGCGCGATAAGGCCCGGGTGGGAAATGGATACCAGAGCACCGGGTGCCAAGGCGTCCGATTTCAGATACACGATGAAATTACGCATGTGTAAATGCCCTTGGGTGCGTGCAGATACAAACGCTGTTGTTTGTTAAAGACTGAAATGTAACGTTAGAGGGTTTTCTCCAAAAATGACAAGATTTTTCATAGCATACCTATCAAATTGATTTAATGTGGCCTACCACAATCCCTAATTTAAAAACACTGCCTATCCATCCATCCATCCATCCATCCTTTGCCACTAAAGGGTTGCGGGGAGCCTGTGGAATTACAAAGTACAAAGGGCAGGGGTTGGCAAATTTATGCAGAAAGGGCAGATTTTCACTGCAACTCCCTAATTAGGTTACTAATTAGAGGACTGATTGCCTAAAGAGTCCTCACACCAGGCTATGAACAGGTGACCTAAAGGTTATCCCAAAAGCCTGCATACACACTGGCCCTTTGCGGATAAGATTGGCCACCCCTGATGTAGGGCCCTAGATGAGATGCCAGTCAACTGCAGGGTGGAAAACATCTACAGAACTATTTAAACAAGTCTTATTGCGTTAGACTCAGTCAACCTGTAAGTACTTCAATCCCACTGACCAACAGCTCTCTAAGACTGCTGTTATTCTGGAAATGCACTAGTTCGGCTTCTTCGAATCCACAAAATGGTGGGAAGGCCATGTGTGATTATGTCAGCTGGAAAAAACACCATCCTTTATTCCAGAGAATAGTCAGAGCATTTTTGATTGCAGCTACGGTGAAAATCAGAAGAAGGGACTCAAAACTCGACAGAGTGGCCATGCGTGATTTGTCTTCCTGGTCGCGTGTACTGACACGTTGATGCAAGCTTGACTGCTGACGGCTTGTGTTGCTTGTGAAGGTCCTGGTAGATGTAGCACATGAGCAGCAGATGGATCGTCTGCACACGGACATGCAACTGCAAGGACCACAGCCTTCTTCTCCACAGCCTTCTTCTCCTCTCAGTTTGTCTTTACCAATCCACAGAAACGTCAGGTATATAAAAAAAACAAGCTATGCGTTTTTGTGAGCAGAAGCATGTCTGCTTGTGCTCTCTGCAAACACTGCATTTGGGGGCCTTTGAGAGAAACTTGACTTCACTCGCACAAAAATAAAAACAGACTTTCAAGTGTTGCCACTATGACGGAGTGACCTCGCTCCTCTCTCGGGATAAAGCACGAGATTAAGCAAAGTTTTACTGCAAGAGTTAGGAAAGAGTCCACTCATTGTCCCCAGTTTGTCAAGAAAATATAAGAGATGAGACCTTCTGCCATCTATGACCAGTTGGCTTTACAAACCCTCCCAGTGGAACCAGTTATTGCCTAGGTAAATGAAAAGTGTTTTAAGGTCAGTGTATGTCTTACTGGTTTGTCTGTCCTGCTTCATTGCTACTTCTCCCATCAAGGCTGAATACATGACCTTTAACCTCTAACCCTTAACCCATCCCACAGATGGCACTGGAACTCACATGCTCCATCAGCTCCCTGACCATGCCGTTCCACTGGCCCTTCTCATCCTGAGAGCCGTACTTCCCATCAGGCGCCAGTCGGATCTCGTAGCTGAAGCCCAGTATGTTAGCCAGCTCCTTCAGGAGGTCGATGCAGAAGCCCTCAAACCGGTCGTTGCCAATCAGAGGCTTGTCAGACCTCTTGAACATGACGTACGGCTCCTCCTATGGATGAATACATACACACATAAGTCACGGAAAGCTCAAAAGATTATTTGATTGCCATAACGGAAGCTCAGAGACTTGACAGATCAGCCACAGCTTTTTAGACGATGGGATAAAATTTCAAATGACTCTAGCATCTAATCTTGATCTGTTCACACAGTAACATTTAAGCTTGCCAGTTTGCTTCAGTCTTGTTCAATTACAAAGACTTATTTCAAGATATTTAAAATACTGCATAAGATACACTACTCAGACTTGATGGGCTTTAAATTTTGAGAAATGGTGAGACTGTTTACCTTGCAAAGGGTTTGAGTGAACTCTGAAATTTCTCTGAGTGAAATTCTTAGCTTATATTGAAGGGGGAAATGATCACATCATACACAAATTATTTTTAAAAAGCATGTATAAACTTTACAACGAATGCTCGCAAGCAGAAACATATACACTCCCCTGCAAAGTTCCTAAAGAAAGTCAAACTAGTCAGGGTCAGACACCTGCTTCACCACAACTTCTACATAGTAACAGTGCAATGTTGCACGTGTTGGGCTCCTCAGTACCGCATTGCACTACGAATCACAAGGCTTTCATGCTGTTTATTACTTCAGCACAGACAGATGTTCATTTCATGCACTCCTAGTCTGGCAATCGATTCAAAACCTGCCGTCTGCATCTCAGACCAGATGTTGACACGAGGAAGGCCGACCTAGGAACAGCAAAAGAAATGCTTTTCAGAAGATCACTGAGGCCCTAGGATTGCTGGTTATCGTGGAGGGGGCGTGGTGTGTGGGAGGAGACGCAGACTGGGACATTCATCTTACTTCCTTTGTTCTTGGAGCAACGTTCAGTAAATACAAAGAGTTAGATCTGATGTGTGGGCGGAGTGTATGGAGCACTTATATCTGACAGACTGTTGTCTTGGTCGTGCCCTCCCCCCATATCAAAGTTGCTATAAACATTCTGGCAGGAATGATGAGTTATGAGGTCTCAAATCTAATTTAAACCAATTGTCTAGTTTAAAACATTAAACATTTAAATAGGCTCACCATTGGTCTAGCTTTAGGATCCAGAAGATCGCCACTGGTTTAGTATAAGTTATCCATAAGATCGCCAATGGTCCAGTATAGAAGATCCATAAGATCACCATTAGTCGAGGTTAAAGTAATGCAAAGATCAGATTAGAACAACCACTGAATTTTGAGGCGCAGCCAAATATTATGAGATATATCTCGTGATCTACCAACGCAGAGGCACAAAGTCATCTGCACTACCTCCCACAGCTAAGTCCCAAAGTGTCAGAGCCTCCAGCTCCAGGCAGGCTGAGCTATGATTGAGATGTTCTCCTTGGTGAACACAAAGGCTGCAGCCCAGCCAGCCCAGCAGACTGGAAAGTCACCAGGTCAGCCTCTTTCTTCAATTCAAAAATATTTACAAATGAAGGAGAGGAGTATCACTGCTATCTGAAGGAGAGGAGTATCACTGCTATCTGAAGGAGAGGAGTATCACTGCTATCTGAAGGAGAGGAGTATCACTGCTATCTGAAGGAGGAGAGTATCACTGCCATCTAAATTCCAATTTCCATGGAGACTAATCAAAACTTAGAACACTTAGAACTTAGAAGACACTTATAACACTTTCTGCCTCTCTCTCCATGGCTGTGCGATGCACATCAGTAGGGGGTGGAGCTGCAAAATATGAAATCCTTCCAGCCAGTGGAGTGTAGACAATTAATACACAATGGAGATCGCATTTAATATCTTAATCTGTTTTCCAAATGCAAAAACCCATCTCTATAAAACCACCCGAGTCTGTCTTATTTATGCACCAATGAGAGCGTCAGACGTTCCATCATTAGCCCCCCGAGAGCTCTGCTATTAATCATTTCACACTCAAACGCGACTGAGTCCGCAAACACCCGCCCAGAGGCCCCTCCCCGGATCTCCGTCTCCGGTAATGGGAGCGTTCCGATAACGGCGCTATGTAGCTGGCTTGGTGACACAATTAAAATTAATACGAGGACTGTGAAAATGACCCACTGGGGGGGACAGCGATTACGTTCAGGAAATGAACTTTGGGTGTTCTCCAGATCTGTCTGCCCGGAGGGGGGAGCACAGGGGAGCGTGGCAATGCACCCCCCCCCCCCTCCCCTGCACCCCCGACACCTCACTCAGGCTGTTCCTGCCCCCCCAGAGAAAATGCTTGTCTCGCTCCCTGACACCAGATGGGAGCTGATTATATCCCTCCCGATTCCGCTCGGTAATAATTACTGCCCGCGGGTCCAGCATTCGTGTAACGACGACGTTTAGCACCTCTGATGACTGCTGCCCCCCCCCCGTGCCCCATCCAAATTAAGCATGGCAGGGCTGTTTGTTGTCAGCGCCTGTCCCATAACCCAACAGAAATGCACGCCCTCCATGACAGCCTTAAATATAGGTGCTGGGGTGGAGGAGGGGGGGGTGGATGTGTGTATCTCTATGGCACACAATGATGGCATGTTTTCATTGCTGATATTAATAGTTTGTCATCCTCCACACCATCCACTCTTCTGTAATTTGCCTTTAACTTGGTGTGTGCCTCTGAATCATCCTGAAGCAACAAGACTAAGCTTGGGCTATATTTAAATCCCCCCCCCCACTCCTCACAAACACACACTTCACGTTTACGAGACAGGTCACAGATCGCGCACTCCCACTTGGAATCTCACTGTGTAACTCTGCACGCCCTGGCACCCTGTTTGCCCCGGGGGGAGCCAGCCACCCCCCCCCCGCTCCCCCCCTCCCCATGCACTCCCACAAACCTGGGATTCCCCCTGAGCATCTGCTGAGCTGCTGGGCCTCACTCCTCTGAACCTGGAATTATTTCAGAATGAGTCGCACGCCTCCCATATGTATGTACCGCCGGGTCTTACCTCTCGAGGTTCTGTACTAACACCCTGTTTGAAGAGTTTGTCACGCTATAATTACTACAAATTCAAAAGAAAAAAAGGCCAAAAATTTTGCATGACAGAAGACCCGGCCGGTACGAATGTTTATTGCGTCAGGGAATGAGCTGGCTGTTCTCAGCATGGCCAGCCAGGACTCCGCTCAGCTCCCCCCTCACGCCTTCTCCTCTTCTGTCCCTCCATCTCCTGTAAGGACAAGCTGGCCAGGGGCCTTACCAGCACAGTGGTGACAACCAGGGAGCGGTTGGCCAGCGAGTCGGTGACGTTCATCCCTTTCCTCCTGGGAACCTCGGTGATGTTGAGGCCCCCGGACGCACTCCATTTCCCCACCTGTGGATGGGATGGTGGGGGGGGCAGAGGAGGGGAGACACAGAGAAAGATACGGATTCAGTCACAGCCGTCTGAAGGCGCTGCATTGTCAGCTATGCATGTGGCATCTGATATTGCAATGCTGTCATTTTCCAACTGTTTACATTTTATTTAATTATCAGACACTATTATTTGAAACAGCATGGATATTACTTTTTGAGAAGGCAGGGTTTTTCGTCAGGTCCCAATGGTGAAACCACTCTGCCGACCCTGGGCTTTGAACCAGCAACCATCTCATCACAAGTGCAGCATGCATACCTACTGGAGCATGTTCCCTGCTGAGTTACATACTGCTCACTATGAACCACTAGTAGGATAAATCCCTGGCTTCTATCCCTATACTTTTTCATATATTGTAAAAGTACTCAATTCTCACGCCCCACATGAAGTACAATTAATCAGTCTTGATTAGGTTACCATTCTGCTGTAAGAGAATGGGTTCCTCTCAATGCAGTTTGATATATAGTCTCTGTAACAATGTTGAAGCTATGAGTTAATCTGTATGGTGGTTCATATGCACAAGGGAAATTTCTGCCCCAATTATTGAATAAGAAACCATTAAATTATCCTGTGAGTATAATCATCATATATAATGTGCATATTACGATAAGCTATGTGCAGAATTTTGAAAAATAATGCCGCTTTGCAGCTTTTCGGATGAAATCCTTCATCTCATCAGCTACTTCCAGGGACTTGTTCGGCGACATTTTTCCTGTTATTAAATACAAGTGCTGACAGCTGTTTAATAGGCGCCACTATCCAGGTGCATTCTGGGAGAAATGCAGTCAATCATCCCTTTTAAAGCATGGGGCGTGACCTGAATAAGCCTTTTCTGTGGCACAGAGCCGGGCAGCGTGTTTTCTGATGCCAGGGTGTCTTTCATGGGAATTAAAGGGGCGCCACATGTACAGAGGCGTGAGCCTGGCGGTGGCCAGCAGGAGGTGCCAGAGAACAACGTTCCCCACTTGGTGAGAAGGGTGCAACTGCAGAAACCTGTAGAGTGGAGCTCCACCGTAAATAGGAAACACGTGACAGAGAAGAAACCCTAACCTTAAGCCTAACCCTAACCCTAAACTTAAGCCTAACCCTAACCGGAGCTCCAATTTACGCCCTTAAAGATCACGTGTTTCCTGTGGACGTAACGTATTACCAGTGGAGCTCCACTCTACAGGCGACTGTAGCTAGACCCTCTTGCACTTGGTTGAAGAGGCTAATGGGACTATAAGGAGTCATGGTGGGCGGGGCATCAGCATTCTGTCAATCAGTAGGCAACTCAACCCAATGGCCCAATCAGCCCAGAGAGCAGAGGGTCTCTTCTTGAGCTCTGTGACCTGGTGGAGCTGCCAGCATCACCAGTATCCTTAAATCCGCTCTGTAGGTCACTAAACTCAAAATAATTAGAAGAGCATACTAACAAGCCATTAGCAAACTATGGAGCTGGCTGCCGTACAAAGCTTTGTAGAACCTTGGAAATCGCAGCTCTGACTCAGCCTTGGTGGTGGACTGAGACAGGGCAGCTGAGGCAGTTTTGTGAATGAACCATCAGTGGTGGGTGTTGTGTCGCATCCCACATTTTTACACACGGGAGTGTGCCCGTTTGTGTGCACGCGCTCCCACATGCGATTCCATGCGAGGAAGATTAAATATCAGTGCGCCGATGCAGTAAATATGCTTGACTCATAAATATTCATTCTTCTAAAATTATGACAAAAAATAATTTAATCGTTTTGCTACGGAGGTTTATACAGAGGACCCAAGCTTTGAAAGAGCTGGAAAAAAACTATGCGCTTGACGGAACAATCATTTCTCCTTGCTAAATGGTCTTTTTGGGACGGGCCTTCATGATTTGCATTTCAGGGAGCACATTAATGCACATTTTTTGGTTTTTACTGGGGGGCGTCTGCCCCAAACGGGGAGAGAGCAGGGGGCCAGATCACTTTTGCTGAAGGCCCCGGTCCACATTTGGGCAAAGCCGGGAGTTCTGCACGGTCACGTACGAAAACGCCCCTTTGGCCATCAAAGGGAACCCTTTCTAAAGAGGACACAGACTGGAGCCTCGCCTTCACAGTCGGCAAAAACACTCGCGGGGCTGGTTTTTAAAGCAGCCGCTGCCAGGCGGCGGCTGAAAGGCACAGGAAACGATGTTTGCTCCGGAGTTCTGCTTGAAAGCAGAGCGGGTGCCTCCTGAAAGGAATATTACTTACAGCTTGCGAGAGGGGGAACGACTCCGCAAAAAGCGGGCCGTAAAAATATCGCAGCACTGCCTTCCGCTCAGCACGCTGGCCCATTCTTCCTAATTGCGCACAATTAACTCAATTCATTGAAAGTGATTATCCGAAGCAGTGGATCCAAACTTATTTTGGCGTTGCACAAAGCTGAGATTTCCAACTTTTTTTTATTTTCTCGTCTTTTAACGATATTAAGGCCTGCAATCAAGAGGCTTCTCCATTCCGGAAAGTTCTAATTTGATAAGAGTCTAAAATGCACGTGGATATTCAATTAAGCGCAACCGAGCTGAAGCCTGCCTGCATCCGTCCGGGGGGGGGGGGGGCAGAAGATATTGGCACATTTCTCTTGAAATGTGACAAATATGCTTAAATTCCTTTTTAGGCCACTGACCGTTTTTTTTTTCCACAGGAACATCTGAAGCGCGTAGGGTGGGGAGTGAAGCCGCGGAAGGATCCGGAAGGCAATAAATCAGAGTGAGTGATGGATATCGGCAAGAAGGCATCAGCAGCTCCCCATTGAGAAATGATAACATGTCTCCCTAACTGCTTGCGCCTGAAGGGTTTTCTTGTGGCCACTTAAACATCACATGCGTTTGGTGCGCGTGTCTGAACTGAAATGCACAAAGAAAAACCAGCTACGGGCAGATTAGCCCAGTAGCTGAGGGAACAGAACCTTAGTTGAAGATTCCAGAATGCTGCAGTGTTGCCACGGCGACACCTGGGCCTCTTCCTACGGCCCTAATAAGTTTAACGGCGCGGAGGCATCTCACTGCCAGGGGCAGTTGAACACGTGACCCCAGACAGTCGTTAGCAAAATCCGCAGTTAACAATCCAATTTGCTTTACGGCCCACTAACTTACAATCGCATCAGTCATTTTGTTCCTTGTTAGGAGGTAAATTATACCACTGAACACCGATCGCGACGTACCGGTTCTCCTCTACACGGAGACAGAAGTATTACAACATTGCAGAACCACAAACGCTAAAGGTGTGTCTGAGGGAGCTCATTATCCAAGGCAGCGGGGTGTGAATTCTTCCCGCTCGCCGGTGACTGGTTTAAACGCCCTCTCTTGCTCTCTTTGGGTTAACACTGACCGGTGTGACCCAGAAAACCCATGCCTGTTAGGGCCTCATCTGTAATATCACTACATACCGTACATAGCCAGTGTTCGAACTTAAGGACACAGGGGACCCCCTAAGAAGACCATCTTCACCCCCTCCCCCAAATATAATCTTTTATTATTTCAAACTGGGGATTCCCCAAGACCTCTGGCCAGTTGTAATAATGTATATGACTCTTTATGTATGAGTGTGTGGACGGCCTCTGAGTTCTCCTGGCCTCTGACTCAGCCTGCTGGCCCCTCCCTACCTTCTCCAGTCCGTCCTCCTTCAGGCTGATGATGTCCAGGTCGAAGTCGGTCCGCAGGCCGCTGGTCCTGTTGAACACCAGTCTCCCGGTCAGCCCCTCCCAGTGAGACTGTGGAGACACGGGGGGATGTTCACATTGGCCTCCCCGGCTGTAATCCACCCCCCCCACGAGTCCTCGCCACCTCCTTTTTAATTATGCTTCACACCCACATGGCTCAGACGCGTCTCGCCGGCGAGCCTCGATTAATTAATGACCGTCGCGCCCCCCCCACCCCCCACCACCCCACATTGACGCGGTGCAGGAGAAAACCCATTACAGCCCTCCATCCTGATTCATAGATAACCTCCCCCCTTCCCCCGGCAGAGTGAGTCACATTCCCTGGGGGGGTCAGAAAAGATGTCAGTTGCAGCAGCACTGAGAGGGACCGAGCTCCAGGTGTGATCAGGATGGCTATGGCTTATCAAGCACATGCACACATGCGCCCCAGTCGGCCTGGTTATAATCGCAGCCAGCCTCTGAGATTCGGGGCCATCATTTCATACATCTTATTATAATCACACTCATCAGACAGAAGAGTCATTCTGCAGCATAACCGAACGCCGTCATTCTTGAGCTGCGCCTTGACCAACCTGCGCTGACCAGGTCCTGAAAGCTGTACCCTGAATGGGATCTCCATTCTCTAACTTTTCATTAGGCTGTTTCACAATAAACAGAGTAAGATCCTCCACCTACCCCTCCTACACACACACACACACACATCTAATATGCCAGAAGAACAAAAGCAGAGTAGAATTAACAAACTTGTTTTAATTTAGGAAAATAAACCTGAATGTAATCAGCCTTAGCACATTGCTGACAGATAATAAGGATTATTGTGTTTCTTAAAGGTACGGTACTGCTTTGGGCCATGCACTGTTCCTGGGAAATTTACAAAGTACTTTACAGCCGTGTGCATACATAACACAACAGGCACATGCAAAATGGGAAAAAAAATGCCTGATAGCTGTGAGGCATACTGCATTAAATTAGCATTGTGTAAAATATGTTATTTAACTGACATTATTTAAAATTCTGTGGGGCTTAACATTCAGCACAAAGGTTGGTGAAATGGTATAAAATGTGGTATCAGTGTTACTTCCACAGCCATGTTTACTCTGTTATAGTTCAGGGTGAATTTTTAACATTATACATAGTGTTCGGAGGGCCCCTATTCTAGCTGGAGAGTAATGTCCAGTTTATGATGTCATCAACGCCGATCCCTTGGTGCTGTAGCGAGCAGGCTGTCCCCTCCATCAAGCATTCTCACACTAGCAATTTTACCAGGGATGTAAGGGAACAATTGCACCCCCTACTGGTCAGATGAAAATACTATTTGAAAATACAGAGTCCAATAATATTTCAATATTTTTTTTAAGTTATATTAGAAAATTTGGCTTATGTTAGAACCAATGTGTAATAATATCAATGTATTGTAAATGTATTTACTTTTTTTTTGGGCTATTTATTTATCTGGATTAATGATTGGTTGGGCTCTCCCATCTTGCACCCCCTGGGAGAAAAGCTTAGAGTTGGTGATACATTCTCAGCTGGTGAAGGACGTCCGTCTGGAACAGTTCAAGAGGACAGAGAATGTGACCTGCCTGGATCCCCCACTCGGACTCCCCAGGTCCCCCCAAGCGTGCCGGCCTTCAGTACCTCCTTGATGAAACTCATGAACCGTCCCCCGAACCTCCAGGGCTTGTGACGGTGGCATTGCAGGGAGTTGACGGTCATCTGAGGCGCGTGCTGATAGGAGACGGACACCACGTGGACCGCGTCATACGTCAGAGCCGCGTCTGTCTGGAATGAAGGGAGGCAGTGAGGCGCGGGGTCAATCAACCCGTTAAACCACAGACACGGTCAATTCAGCATCTGCTGAAGCAGGTAGCTGTAATGAGGTCCATTCTCTCAGACCGAGATGTTGGAGAATCCAAGATACGTGGATACACTAGAACTACACTCACGTGGACATTGCTTGAGGGGGAGATGCTCTGAAATCCATACTTTTCCCTAATAAATGCTGCCAGAAGGAAGAAAGGTTGAGTTTGAAAGCAAAATGAATGTAGCTAATGCATCTAAATGTGATCCATTTTAATTGCTTACCACCTGTTCCTAATAAATGCTGCTAAATGCCAATTGCTGCGAGAACAATTTGTCAAAGCAGTTCATTCCTTTCACTTGGCTGTTAGGCCATCCCCATCCTTAGGGTCTTGCATTACTGAGCCCCATTGTAGGCCAAGCTGTCGGACAGCTGATGGATTTGGAAATAATTGCCACACCCTACGAATGGATGAGTTCTGGACGTCGTTTTTTCCAAGAAAAATATCATCAGGAGCAGACGGGTAATTTAAATAGCCCGTCCGTTTTCATGATTCCCCTTCACAGAAGGCAGCTTTCCGCCTTTAGCAACACAAAATCAGAAGCCTGTGCATCTGCGGTGTATTAGGGGGAAACGCAACAGAGTCTGAACCAATTAAACACTGCGGCCATAAATTATCCTGGCAGCTGTGTAAAAAAAAAATACTGCATTCAGAGATTCTGCCATCTCTGCACAGTAGAAAAAAAAAAAAGTTGTAGGGACGGGTAGGTATCAGCAAATCGGTTGTGGCATACACACACACACACACACACATGCTGAAGCCCGTTAGACTGCTTACGACAAAGAACAAAGCCCCTTCTCGGTTTTTAGGCACAATTTATTAATAAATTAATCTTAAAACCAGTATTAAATTGCAGTTTACGTGTTTATGCCCCTTGAGTCTGGATGAGTTATTTAGCAAACCCCCTAGCAAGTCCTTCCTTGTTATTTGGGCATCAGCAATGGAATCTGTGCTGATTGGATTTCTGCCAGCCTGCCGGCCTGGTTCACTCTGCCGAAAGAGGTGAGCAAATAAAACGAGGATCGATGGAAACTCAAGGCTGAGCAAACAGGCGTCACTAAGAAACACAGTATGAACTGCACCTATCCGCAAAGGCCAGGCAAAAGTGGAAAAGAAAACAGGAAAACAAACCCATACCGTCATGATCCCATCCAGGAGGCCCGACTCAGGCTTTGGGGCTGCCTGCAGCCTCTCTGTCGCCCACTTCTCCACAATGGAGGCCACCTGAGGGTTCTCCACGTTCAGGATGCGGAAGCCGGTCATATTCACCCCGCAGTATCGGTATGGCTCAAGATCCAGGGCAAAGAGATCCTTTAGGGTAGGAGACAAAAGGATCCGGATTAGTGGGTGGCGGTGATCAAGGTTTATTGTCACCAAGAGAGACAGCAACGGGGACAAACACAATGATAGGAGGAGACCAGGAAAGAGGACGGGGCTGTATACTCACAGAAATTATATCCACAGCCTATAGAACATAGATAAGCCCCTAATGAGGCCCTGAACTGAGTCTGAACCAAATGATGAGATCACTAATAAATCGTGCAACCCGGGATTAGCCAGGGAATGCCAGCTTTATGTACGCCTTCTTAGGGGGCTTCTTACAGATGGGACCGTCCAAAAGGACTGCAGTACCTCCCTGTCAGAGCCACTACCGAAACAACGCTGAAAACACCCCCAGCACAGATGGAGAGATAGGTATAATTAGCACCCCACCGGGTGTGTTAAAAAAAGCTTCAAGACATGCACTGCTCCTCAATCCACACAGACGTCCTTCCCTTCTCCCAGACGCTGCCATGGAGTCCGATCAGGATGCTCATGTGTCCATGCTACTCCATTAACATACCTTCTAGTGAAAACGCAACAATGTAGATGGTTTCTAACACATTAACTGCAGGAAGGAATAATTAATCAGCACTTATGAATATATAATCTTTTTATATCCTTCTATGTTTCCTCTCTAAATAAACAGTCCATTAATAAAATGAGTAATTTCTGTGTTCGTTCTTTCAGCTAAATAGAGGATGTTTGTGAGCGGAGAAGGAGGGAGTAAAGCTGAAGTTTCTCCCACATAATTATTCCAAATACATTTAGCTTCAAACGCAAAGTGATTAACTAGTCATGGCAGTAATGCGGGGGCAGAATAATGACCAGACTCACCTAGGCTGCAGCTTAGGGGCCCAGAGTGACCAGAGGGCCATTTTTTAATTATTATTTTTTAGAAATTACTCTTTATTGGTCGTTTATTTGTTTGCAAGGTTGAAACTGACTTCCGATGAATTTTAAATGTATCTCTTTTTTTTGGCGCACTTTTTATACCCTTGTGTGCGTTTTTGTGGTACACGTGTGCATAGTTGTCTCTGTAACACCGAGTCTGTTTTTATCAAAAATGCATGGAGAAAAACATTCTAATGCTAATGACTTGTTTTATTGATTAGAATGTGCCCCTCTCTGTAAAGTTATCTGTGGTCTATGCTATCTGTGGTCTTTGTTATCTATGGTCTGTGCTATCTGTGGTAAATGTGTCTAGCACATTGTTATTCAGTTGACACTCAGTGGATGAGCGTGTAATGTTTTACGGTCTCCGCTATTGTGATTTATTCAATGAGCTCTCTGTTTATTGTTCTTCTGATCCGATTGCATCACATTCTCTTTGACTTTGTGAAACTGATTTTATAATTTCTAATATTTAATAGTTTTATAGCTAATTGTTTTGGGGAGCAGGGGCAGAAGAAGGGCTTCCCAGAAAGTATTGCCTAGAGGCCGAGCAGGGAAATCCGCCACTGCAGAAATGTGTTGTGTTTTGTAAACGGGAAACAGGTCTGTAAGACTTGCTCTGGTTGGGATAATGTAAAAGCAAGCGTGCGAGGGCAGGACCGAGACTTTACTTGGGTTTTACGTTTAGCGAGATGGAGGAGAGGAATGAGAAGGCAGCAAGATGAGCAACAGGTTCACAGACGGGCGCAGGAGCCTGGATCGGTGTGTTTGGCCGTATACTGAGAGACAGAAGTCTCCTTTCATGTCATCGGTGCGCAGCTACATGAGCATGATAGGCTGTGTCAGCTGACCCCGCCCCCCCAGGACCTCCACGCCCCACCCCCATCCTCTGAGGACCTTTGTCAATTACTGTATCTAATTCATGCATTGTTCATGCCATCGGCAGTGACTATGCTCATCTGTATTCATAGGTGCAGAAAAAATTTACATGTAAACATAAAAGGAAGTGAATCGGTCATCGTTACTGCGGAGCTTTGCTGCTCCAAATTAACGAGGATTAATACTCATCTGGGTCAATAGGGATATATTTATCGCAGGTTATGGTACGAAAAGTCCTGTGACGATTTAGAAACCTGCACAGAGATTATGAGACGCACAGTAACTGCAAAATCATTTGTTTATGTAACTCTTTTTACAATAGGTCAGTTAAGTATTACCGCCAGAAGGTTATGAGCTCAGACATTACTGGTTAACACTGGTGGGATCATGATACCCCTCTAATGGGCTTGCAGGTTTCTCTACTTCTACTCTGAGAGGAGAGTTCATAAAGTCTCCCAACTTGGGCTTGGCAAGAGAAGTTTGAAGCTAGATATCAGGTGATGGAGCGATAGGCAGAGCAAAACCGGCTTGGCACTGCGGGCGACAGAAACCAGGTTATGTTATCGGGCCTGTGCTGGCGGAGCAAATTAGGTGTCAGCCTTCAAGGTTCCCTGTTATCGTGGCAACGGTGCAGACGTACGGATGGTCGATGTGCTGCATCTCGAAATGGATACTGGAAGACCGAGATAAAAGCTGAGGGAATTAATATTACCATTAATCCCAGGAAGTTCAAAACCGAGGTTAAAAAAAAAAAAGAGTATTTATTTTGAAATTCAGAGGAGTCACCTTCCGGTAGCTGCTTCTGCTTAAAATACACCAAACAGCGACGGTACTTGCTGTAAGCATGGTCTCTTTGTCCCGCCTCTTCAAAGGCCGCCGACTTTAAGAAGTGGAGGGGGGGCTTATCGCAGCTCTGTCTATGTTATCCTTTCGTCACACGCTGTCGAAATCGCGGTCTGGATTTAACTCCCGCAAGCGGTGATCCGATAAAACGGGGAAGATGAGAACAGATGCGGTTTCATTTGCATGAGGCGGAGGGTACGTTACCAGCGTTGTGAAGATGTAGTGATAGTACTCCGTCATCATCCCCATCGCCAGGGCCTGCAGAGGGAAGCACAGGAGAGCGCGTGGGGTAAGTAGGCCGTGACACTGACTGATCATCTTACCGAGAGAGCCTGCGAGAGCCCCAGAGCTGCTGTACGGTGTCAACGAGCCTTAACGATCGGAGCACGAGTGCTGCTTCTCCTTCCCGGCTGGCTGTCCACACGGCACCGAAAACCAGGCGTGATCTGTGCCAAGTGCCCTACTCAGGTCTAACAATTCAGCTTTGTGTTTAGGGTGAACCGAGCAGCAGAGGAAGCACCTCCCCGGTGTGATTGTGGCAGGAGGAGGACATGTGAAGTATTAGGCACACATGCGTTATCAGGGCATTTGTCCTCAGCTTCTCCAGAACTTAGATTATTCCCCATGCAACCTCACAAATAATCTCTCCCTGTTTGTTTCAGCCTTGGTTATGCTAAAATTGGCTCTAAGTGAATACAAAAGACACTAGAATGGGATCCCATCTAAATCAGAGGTGTCCAATCAGCCCTTTAATTAATAACCTAATTAAGGAAGTGCAGTAAAAACCCAGCAGCCCTTTCTGAATAAGCCTACCCCTGGTCTAAATCAAATGACACAATGATTATCTAACCCTTGCTGTTTCATTCAAGCTACCTGTAAATGCTTTATTCACCCATAGAGGAGATAATTCACTTTAAACTCCTGAGGTTATGCAAATGCACTGTACCGCCCTCTGTTCTCCATGTTAAACCTCAAGCCAAGCATTAATCTACTTATGTTAACTAATTGACATGTTCGGTGACCTTTAGATTTAAGGTGCCTGACTGTGGTGGCATGGGGTATCTTAAAAGGCACGTAGTTCGTGGGAGAAGGACTTCACAAAGGAAGCCCCTCCCAGACCCGCCTCAAGCCCCGCCCAGACCCCACCTCAAGCCCCGCCCTGAAGCCCCGCCCTAAGCACACTGGCTTCCTGTTCTTCATGACTGTATTTATTTTTTCAGTTTCCCAGCTAGCCGTCACCACGGTCATGTCCGCCGCCACGCTCCCAGAAATAGCTGCCGCGCTTCCAGATTAAGTGGACAGGCAGCACAAAGTGCTACAGGGGTAAACAGCACACAGAAGCACAGTCGGCTGGCAGTGCAGCTGGCGGGGGCCCGGC
Source organism: Stomatorhinus walkeri (assembly GCA_026784285.1). Taxonomy (NCBI): domain Eukaryota; kingdom Metazoa; phylum Chordata; class Actinopteri; order Osteoglossiformes; family Mormyridae; genus Stomatorhinus; species Stomatorhinus walkeri. Next base: position 23,275,797 of record JAODUD010000134.1, read on the forward strand.
AAAAAGCAGGGGGCTGGAGTGACAGCCGCAGAGGGCACACTGGGCCAGTGAAGGAT
>JAODUD010000134.1:23321780-23333363 GCA_026784285.1 Stomatorhinus walkeri
CACGTTTTTAGATGAACATTATTAAATTACTTACGGCTAGTTTTGGAGATTTCGATTTAAAATACATATTAATTCAATATAATTCATCACACCATAAACTGTATTATGTTTTACAGGACGGCTGATGCGTGAATAGCAGTTTCTTTCACCATGGCTTCATGATAACTAATGGAGTATATATAAAAGACGTAGTTTCGTCACTTCGCCGGAACCGTGTCAAAGAGGATTTTGTGCGCGGCCTCATATCTTGATACTAGGCTTGATAAACTTAAAAGGGATAGATCGCAGTATTTCTCTGCCTATTTATTTTGCATCATAACCTTGTGAGTCACACAAGAAAGTTCAGATAGACTTACGTAGGCCAGTTTTCCAAAGCCATTCATAAACTGGTAAATTCGTGCCCTAATGATATCAATAACGAATTCTTCCTAAATCGAATATGTAACCCAAGTGGACAGATAATTGTATACATTCTGTCTTGCTCTAAGAACATTTATCTTACTGTTTCTTATTTACTTTAGCCTTTCAGTCAAACCTAATCTTATGCTGAGATCTGCATTAATCCTTGCAAAATGCAATATTGCTTCTAATAATAATTATAAATAGTTTAACCTTTGTTGTGAAAGGATTCTTGTCTCTTTGGTACAACATAAAATAAACTGTTCACAAACGAAATTGCTTTTAATTCTGTGGGGAGAGCCTTAACTTTAAATGCTCCCATTTTCCTTATTGTTTGTGAGGCAGATAGAAGAAGAATGTCCAGGGGTCTTATTTGGACCTAAATGACAGCTGACACCTCTTAGCAGGAAACACAATGCGAAGCCTGAATTAAACGGGGGGGGGGGAGACATTCATTGCACAATTTGGAAATGTGTTTCATAAAAACAACACCCACCCTCCCACCACACACAGACAGACACACACCAACACCAGTTGCTGATGCACCTCATAAAATCTGAAAGACTCACATCGGAAATGAAAATGAATCATCAGCAAAACCAGATAGAAGGTAGCTAGCATAAGGCGAACTGTTAGGCGCAGCTGTATGATGTAATACCCAGAGGCAGGGTGAAAGGCATCTAAGAAATGTGGAGGACACCAGATGTAAGTCCAGAGTGGACAGCAGCACCATTGGGCCAGTACCTGCGTGGCTTGTGAAAGTACCCCGATTCTGGCCGGGGAGGCATGGTGTATGGTGCCGGAGCAGCCGAGCTGCGGAGGACGCTGCGTGTAGGTGACAGACCCTCGGCTGAGGATGAGCCAATCTGTGTCGCCACCATTACCGGCTAATGACACGTTTTCTATGTGACAATCACTCTGAAAGCTTTTTTGTAAAATTTTAAGTAATTTTATCTGAAAACCAACCTAACAAAATGAGCAAATCTTTGCACCTTAATAGCACTAATGGTGATATATAATTTTAACCGCATGGGACTTTAATTGATAGGTGCCATTAAGAGGTATTGTATTTGCATTCACATCCACAACCTCGACATCGTGTGTTAATAATTTTGTCATTTTAAGGAAAGCTCACGTAGGTTGTAGTTCAGCGAAGAGAATAAGAGACTTTAACTTGTTTCATAAAGGTGATAAAGGGGATGGGAGTGTTTGTTTGAGGGTGGAGGTGTCAGGTTGTCGCCGCAGCTCTCAGCTGATGACTTTGACGTGACAGATGCATGGCTAGTCCAGTGGTGGGCGCCGGTGTGCTTAATGTCCTCACTGATGTGGAAGCATTGGGGCGACGACAGCAGATAAGTGGCACTCTCGATATCGGAAATCTGCACCGAGAAACCCGGGTTTCTATTTTGCCTCATTTAAATAAACTGGCCTATTTAATCACATCTGTCTTGCAGCGGACAGAGACAATGCCCTAAACATGTATACAGGCCTCGATTCCACCCCCCCCCACCCCCCCCCGCCAGACATCATCTCTTACACAATCATTTTACTGTTGAGCAAGTGTTCCACTGATCGTCCGCGGATTCACTTTTCCGACAAACAAGTGGTGTTAGCAATTGCCAAATCCATGTAATAAAACCATTGCAAGATTGCTGACCAACTGGCTTTGCTGATAGGAGCAGTGGCGCACGTGTTAGCATAGTGAGAATCAGCCCCCCTGCTCGTGGAATCCTTCCAGCTAATTCCCGCACTGTGCCTCTGCAAAAAAAAAAAAAAATCAGAGGAGTGAGTGAGTAGCATACCCAGAATGCTTTTCTTCATGACTGCTGCTCTGACATGTGTTGAAAACAACCCAGCTACAGTGATTTAATGAGTTATGCCATTGCCTCTTGTCCTCCTGTTGTCAGCTGAGTAAGTAAAACCTTCTCTGTGAGTGCCTTGCTCTTCTGTGAAACTCCTACCTGTGCCTAAAACATACCAGCGGTTCCCGGCTCGCTTAAATGCAGGGCGTGGGATGGGATTACGTGGGTGTCCATAGTTGAGGACACACCCCCACAGTCACAATAAACTTTGTGCTTTTTTTTGACAGTTTCAGGAAACAGCCAAACCACAATGTGAGATTTTCCGGGACTGTGAGGCATGGGAATATGTAAACACTTGCCTCACATTCTTCTGGATAGAGATAAATGTAGAAGCAGAGCTCTGAGCAATAAAATACCCGGAATATTAGTTCTTTGCCGAGAATGGACAGAGAACTAAGTAAAGAGGTTCCTATTACGAAACTTGTAAAATTACTCCAGGTTTTATCCATTATCTGACACAATTCCAGCTCTGCTCATACATCAAGAGATCAGCTAGAGTTTGCCTGCAAAGCAGCAACTCTGGTTGCCTGCAAAGCAACTGAAAGCTGCCGCCTGCTTCCAAACACACAAACGCCGTGGCTTTTGCTAAGTAGCATGAATGCCAGCTAGCGGAACAATCTAGGAAGGGAGCGACACGCTCGGTCAGGATGCCTAACGACCTCCCCCGTGCTGTCTTTAAGTACAGGAAGGTTACAGACACTGGAACATTCCAGGGATCAATGTAGCCCGAAAAGTATCTGCGCAGATAAAGGAACTTGGGCGGAATCTGAGGACTGAGAGAAGAACCATGCAAAGTGCTGTGTTTATGAGGAGCAAACACCTAAGGCTTGGATCTCTGCTTATGGTTTATTCCCTGTCCCCGTCTTCACCTGCTGCTTGGGCTCCCTCAGTATAAAATACACAAGTCAACTGCTGACAGACACAGATGTCTGACTGTGTGCGTCTCCATAAAGGTGGCCTCGATTTTATAAAAATCGGTGACTGCAATCAAAAAATGAAAAAGGCCAAAAGATTTATATTACTTATTTATGGTTAAGGTTATGGCCGGGTCGGGGTTAAGGTTGTCGTTTTTGGATTTTGGTTTCTCTCATAGAAATGAATGGGGAGTCCCCACAAGGATGTGAATTCAGGTCTGTGTGTGTGTGTGTGTGTTATGTAGATATTACATTGTGGGGACCAAAGTTCCCTTAATGTAATAAAAACCTGTAACTTTGATATTGTAGGGGCCAGTTTTTGGTCTCCAGAGGGAGAAATAAATTTTTATAAAAATCTGTGGCTTGTAATCAAAAAACTAAAAACACCAAAAGTCGTGTATTCTGTTTAGTTACTTATGGTTACGGTTAGGGCTGGATAAGGGATAAGGTATTTACAGAAACTCCCTCATTACTTTGCAGTGGTGTCCACTTCCACCGCGCTCGTCCAGGACGGGCTGGGAAATCTTATAGGGTACAGTGACAGAATTTATGTATATATGTGTGTGAAAGAACATAGATGAATGAATTGTCACTCTGACAGTCAAATGTTTGGGCCTGAAAAACATCACGCTTCCAGTGCGAGCGAATGTCACTCACTCCATTACTGCAGTCGGCTACTTAATGACAGGAGTGGGACGAATGCCTACAGAGAGGGCTGCAGATGAGAGGTGCGGTGCTGACGGCAGGGCTGTTAGGGAGATGTACTGCATATTCATGTAGGAGGTCCGAATTTACGGCCTCCTGGCATGATGCATGAGTTATATGTCTGACTCTCACATTATCCAGATTCATCGACTCCTGCGTCGCTCCATGCGAAACAGTTGCCACCCTCCCAAATAAGGATTTCTTGATCTTGAGTGCCCTCTATTGAGAGGACTATGAACCCCCCCCCAGCCAGCACATGTGACCAGCAAGACGGTCGCTGGGGAAAATAGGCGTTCCCTACGGGGGGCGGGGGAGGGGAGGGTCGGCAATGGCCATCCACCATCAAAAACATCAGATAATAACAATAATGATCATTAGCACAATGGTTACAAATATGAATGATGTCTTTATTAATTCAATAATAAATGCATTTAATTAAAAGCAAATAATCACAACGCACATTCCAGCAAATTTTCCTGAGGAGATCACAAAAAGTTGACACCCCAAGTTTCCGACATTGAAGAAATCGGAAAATGATTCTTTGAACAATAAATCCAAGTGATTCAGTGATATTTTATGGCAACGATATCTACATAATGGACAGATTACAGAGACGCGTATGCATCAAATAAGCAACAAGTTCATCATGGTGGAATGCAGCTTTATTGACTGAGTGTCAGTGTCCTCGATCTTTCCAACACACTGGATGCATTCTTTTGACACTGTATGGAAATCAGACCTATTGGCTTAGGGCCACCTGGCAGGGAATGTGGTAGAGATTTGGTAACTATGGTGGTTTAATAAAGAGTAAAGAGGCAGATAGCATACAGGCTACACAGGAGATCTGTGACTGTTAACCCAACACATGCCATGATTGGTCAGCTGTGGTCCGGCTCCACCCTCCAGCCTTGGTACAGTCCGGGTTTTACTTCAGACATTAGACTGTACAGAGCTGGGTGCCTGAATCCCAGACATGAGTGGGAAGATTATTCCAGAAAACGGGACCTCTGTGTGAGGAGACTCTGATGCCTTTTGTGTTCTTAATCTCGGGACACAGAGAATGGGTGCAAGAGGGGATCTGAACCACTGAAGGGCTGTTTGAAGACTTAAACAAGAGAAGAAGGATTCTGCTTTCTGCTTAAAAGGGAGGCGAGCTCAGAACTAATATGTTCTCTCATTTTAGTTTAAGTAAGAACCGGTGCAGCTGTATTTTATCCCAGCTGAAAGTACTTTAAGGAACCGTCTGAGTGGCCAGATAGTGCAGTGTTAGAGTAATCTAGTCTAAAAACTGTCCTACATATTAGCAGTGCCCTTTTAAAATAAATGTAATGAATGCACTCTTCATTAAATCTTCCTACACTGTCTCCCCAACCTGAATGACTAAGAGCATAATTCACCGGCAAATCTACGTGAACTTAATTCTGATTACTCCCACAGCTGGGCTTACGTAGTCATCAAACGGTATATTTGATTAGGCTGCTTCTGTGGATCTGGTGATTTGGTTTTCAGTGAGATGTTTTGGTATTGAAATTCTGCCTGGGTCCCGTCTGGTTCCTTCACTTTTTAATGACCGCCACTGATTGGGTTTCGCATGTTCGGAAAACTCGATATGAACCTATCGAGCCCTTTAATACAAATTTGGATACGGTTCGGTTCACCCCATAATCCTCATGCTCTGTAAATAATAAGCTGACTCTATTATTTAAACATTTAGATTTTTGAGAGGTATTTGCTTTTCGTTTTCCACCCTCCTGCCCTGCCCCGCCCCATACACCCTCCCAGCCCGAAACTCGATCGATGACAGGTTTGAAAAGTGGACCACCGATGACAGCTGAGAAAACACAAATGGCCATTGTGCGAGCTGCAGACAGTCAAAGGCGCGGTGTTTAGCTGGCGGGACTGAACGACGCATCAGGTTTTCCACGGTGAACGCTGGGTGAGCGGGATGGACAGTCGATGGCGGCCCTGCCAGCCCCCACGGGATTGGACAGCGGAGCCACACCATGCAATGCGCTTGATCGTTCATAATTGTCCGCAAAATTGCACTGTTGGTATTGAGTTGGAAAATAAGCCACGAAAAGTCCTTATTGATTTTCGCACCCTTCTTTTGAGAAATATAAAAGGCTTCTCTGGTGAACCAAAGATAATTTGGGGATTAAATGTCTTTCCGATACAAAGAAGGACAGAAACGGGCCTGTATTTTAATCTGAGTGTGTATTGAGTGCTATGCTTTTTTTCCCAAGCTTTTTTTTTTGGAAAGTAATAACGATTGTGATGACAGAACTTACCAGACCTTACAAGAATTGCTTTCTGATATTCAATACTTCAGAAAACTTGAAAGTGATGAAACTTTCATGGGGGCTATTCAAAGAGAATCGTAATACTCATAAACCAAAAAATAAATTTATAAAACTGAACAAATCAAGAAACTGTTTTTAAACTTTATTTGAGTATATTGGCCAGTATCCATGTTTATTCAGAAATGCCATCAGACAGACACGTGATGTAATCATTGTTTATTGATGGAGATGTTGGTGGTAGCGAGCCTTTGTGTGAGCAGAGAAGGAGGTTCTCTGTGTACGACATTCAGTTTGTGAGATGACAGCATGATATGTGTCTTTGATTATAGCCATGAGTAATGACTATCAACCGGGCTGCTCAATCCCGCTCAACGACCAATACAACCAACCCCACAGAAGACTCCCACAGCCCAAAACTACCCTATTAATAACAACAAAACTCCTTCAAATGCATCGGAAAATACGACATCAGTGCGTTGCATGGCATATAGCTGAGATTTTGCACGTATGCATAGAATCGATGAACATCAGCTCTCCAGAGATATGCTCCCGGTGATTTCGAAGATAATTTCTCACAACATAAACTTGAGAAATGTGAGACTAAGCAGTGATTCACCAATAAAAAGAACATATAAAGATAGAGATTTCACGTTACATCACTCCAGGGATCTCACAATGCACTGTCTTTTTCTCAGGAATAACTAGCCAATAACAATGTCAATGTGTCTTAGTTCACTGCCACCAAATCACAGTAATGGGAGGGGAGTGTTTCGCTACCAGCCAGGTGGGCGGAGCTAACGCACTGTCTATCCAGCCATCTTTACCGCCAGCGAGTAGCTCCATGCGGGTCGAGCTGGGCCGGCCACCCTGCAGGCGCTGACCGAGACCCGAGGCTTGTCGTCAGGGTTATCCGGCCAGCAGCCTCGCCATTCAAGATGAGGAGAGATTCCTGCTTGTGGCTCTGACCCAATATAGAGGGCATGTGTACCCATGCTGCCATGAGCAGTGGGAAGACGCCATATCCATCCATGTTTTGGACACAACCAAGGGGATGAGGTGGGTGATTTAGGTTTCTCGGGTACCCTGGGCCACCAGCATGCAAATATCAACATCCACCCTCTAACCCCCTCCCTCCCCCAGCCCCAGATTGTCACTGTATTCCGTAATCTGACACCTTCTCACGGAGTAACCTTTCCCGAAATCCATGCATACATCGTTATCCGGTGCGACATGGATCAGGCCTGCTATTAATTCACTAGTAACAGGACAATTCCGCCGCAGCTATATGGCATGACGAAACACGGGTGACCTGGGGGTGTGTGGAGTGATTTCTCTCCATGTCTGTCTGGCTTTTCTAAAGGAGCTGCAGGCACTGGACAGAAAGGGAGAGAAAGCTAGTGAGGAAGAGTTCAGAACATTATGGACCCAAACGACCCAGTTAGTCTGAAGCAGACTATTCAGATGATAATTGGAAGCATTGGCCAGGTCAACGTAGTTTGTCAAACTGCATACACACTCTTAAGGCACGACTGATGCCTCCTAAAACAGACTAGAGAATAGAGAGGCTAGTTTTTGTGGAAGACTTTATCTCAGATTACTTACATAGTTAATTGTCACATGTGTCAGTGACACATGAGCCTCTGTGTGTTATTTTGGAACCCAGATCTCCTTCCACCAGCTAATGTATGCTGCACTATGAAGAGGCAGGCAGGCTGCAGAGCTAGATCCTCAACCAGAACCGCCGTTAGCAAGGCTGACTCACCAGCACAATATGAAATGCGGTTCCACTCCGCAAGTGAACAGTGTCACCTTTTATTGCACACCCAGCTGTCAGGGCCAGCTTCATCCTGGCATGATGTCACAACCTCGCGATTGCCTGCGAGAGGGCAGTGTCTCCATGAGGCTCGTGCCCACCACCAAGTGAGCTACTTCAGAGTTTTCCCTCATTGGACAGAATCCCTCCTTAGTGACAAAACAGAGGTGATGTCACTGCCTGACGAACCATTGCTCAAATGTATTAACATCATATCTTCTTCTGCCCAGTGTAATTTTTCCATCATTAGCCTGAAACAGCTAACGGCAGAGGTTTGTGTTCATGACACAGTAAAAACAGTGTCTGTGGCCCCCAGCCAGGAATTTGTAGTAGGATTTAATTAACCTGCATACCACTGACAAACCCTCACAATACAATATTAATTCCGTGCGACATCCATCGTTAGGTGAGTGGCACAGGCTAAAGAAAATGTGTCTTAAAATGATTCGCTGCACCGCTTCTGAATGGCGAGACTTCCAGGCTTTTTCGAGGAAGCTGCCATTCTTCACTAGGATCATCTTAAGCACACCTGGTGGCACACGTGGTAATGTCAGCTGGGAATGAAGCAGAAGGTGAACTTCTGAACCGTAAAGGGACCAGTTTCTCGAAACCTTCTTAACGCTACATCGTTCGTAAGTTCTCCGTTAAGTCTCTTGAAGGTCCAACGTTTCACGAAATGTTCTTAGCTAACTATATCTTCCGTAAGATATTCTTTCGTAAGGTTGGCCTGAGCCTCTTATCGCTGTTGTTGGATCATACTGTTCATTTAAAATAAGGCTAACATCGTTAAGGGGACAGTTTCATAACCAAACATCACTTAACTAAAAAATAACTGATGCATATGATAAAATGATTTTGTCTGATACATGACAACAATCATTGTTGGGTTTCGACCTTGTGCTGTGAAAGCACAGAGAATTGACCTCAGTAATAACTCATAATGAAAGATAAGGATTACTTATTTATTTATTAAATGGGCGGGGGTCTCTGTCGGTATTGGGGTGGATGTGTTCCCCCAATTTCCGACGCCCCTGGAATGCACACACCTCTGAACATGGGCCAAAGATGCAATATTTCAAAATTTTGGTTCATGAGGTTGATAAGAGTTGACACTGTAGGTTCATTTACATGTAAGTCTAATATATTTCCTCCAAAAAGGCACCATGTTATAGTCCTCAGTAGTCAGCACTGAAGCACATCGGACATTCTCTTATCTTTAGAGAATAATGCAACTTTTCTTTCCGCTATCGTGTCATTGCTCCTTCCAGTATCAATGATATGCACAGATATTAGAGCACGCATGTCTTGGTGAAAGTCTGCTTTTAAGGCGAATATGTAGGTATGGGGAGAGAGAGATAAGGAACGTGGACTGACGCTGCATGAGTCGGGACGCTAGTAGAACATTACATAATAATAATAATCATATAAATAATAAAGTAACTACACAAAGTAATATATTGTACCTCAAGCCAACAAACCGCTGAACCCACACAATGTTTCCACACGTGTTACAAAGTACCGTGTGCTTTCATTATTACGAACCATTGTATTTAACGTTTTTTGTTTTTTTTTAATATAATAGACAGTCCATTTGTAAGTACAATTATTGTGTAAGTCAAATGTCCATAACCCCCAGCATTGTCTGTACTGAGCTGGATTTCCGTTGTGCCTGTAGAATAGGAACAGATAGTCCAAGTTCATCAACAACTTTTCTTGAGCAAAGAAAAGATTTTGTTTCTGTGTGAGAATAAAAGGGACTTGGGTTCTCTTGGCCCTTCAGATAAGTAGCAGGTACACGTATGAAGGACAGACAGAGGGTCAGCTGACCAAGGAGCCCTATGTGGATTGGTCCATTCTGAAGCAGAGCCAGCCATGGTGAACTGGAGGGCTGCTTTAATGCAACTAGGCTGTCAGCACCTACAGCCACTCACACGCGAGCGTTAAGCACCCTCCATGGACAATTGGGCACTCCAGCAAGCGGGGCGGCTTTTGACCAATTAGGAGTGAGACATCCTCACCCACTCCCTCCCCCTCCTATTCAGTCTTTTTCACTGGATGCTGGGAGTACTTTGGTCAGTTCTTCCTGCTCCTGTTGTTTGTTCAGGAAGGGGGTGGTGTGGGGGGGGAGGGCACAGCTGGCAGTCACTTTGGACCATAAATCAGAGAGATCAAAGCGGAAGAAAGGCACAAGAACACAAGACACCATTCTCTGGAAAATAATATGGCATGGTTGGCGTTAGGAAAGAGGGGGACAATCCGGCTCGGCTGGGCCCTCAGTAAAATGACATGGGGACCTCATGTTTATCAAACCTATTAAAAGGAACTGGCAAAAAAATACGTATTGCTTATAGTTTTTCGGGTTGGACGGTAAGGAGCCTAAAATCAATGGAAATCAATTAATGGCAACATTTTAAATTAAACTGACTGAAATGCTTAGAATTCTGCTCATTATAAAATTAGTGAGAAAACATTAACGATCTGGTGGGAAGGAACAGAATGACATGAGAATTCCCAGGAGAAGTGGACTGTATTTTCAGGATCCGACAGATGGAGGGATGGATGGATGGAGGGATGGAGGGAAGACCAGACCTCAATGCACTGCAACTCTCTGACCACAGCTCTGATCTGGGTAGAACATGGTGATTCTTACAAAAACATGCGGGCAAACAAATGAATACAAAGCATTTTGCTGTTCTGGCCACCAAGTCTCCCTCAGGGCACACTGCACCCCCCCCCCCTCCTGAGCCTTTCCTATTAGCATCATTGGGGGCTTTTCTGTCAAATATTTTAAAACAGTCAAACACACAGCAAAAGGCAAACACGCTACATAATTCATTAAAGCCTCTAAGCCCATCATCATGAAAGACATCATCCGAGGGTCATCACTCTGTATGATGTCATTGGAAGTCACTGAGCATGCTCGGTGCAGGCATGTGATGTCATGAGCTGGAAGAGAGTGGGTGTTATGCCACACAACAGACCAGGAGGATGCCTTGTCAGCACGGAGTAACACACGTGCCTTCCTTCATGTTAACATATGGAACGTCGGGAGACCATGTGGTGAAGAGCCCTCCCAACTGGAAGAATGGTACGGCCCGCTCCTGCAGGAATGTCAGGAGACCATGAGGCGAAGAGCCCTCCTAACCGGAAGAATGGTACGGCCCACCCCTGCAGTATTGTCGGGAGACCATGAGGCGAAGAGCCCTCCCAACTGGAAGAATGGTACGGCCCGCCCCTGCAGGAACGTCGGGAGACCATGTGGTGAAGAGCCCTCCCAACCGGAAGAATGGTATGGCCCGCCCCTGCAGGAATGTCGGGAGACCATGTAGTGAAGAGCCCTCCCAACCGGAAGAATGGTACGGCCCGCCCCTGCAATATCGTCGGGAGACCATGAGGCGAAGAGCCCTCCCAACCAGAAGAATGGTACGGCCCCGCCCCTGCAGGAAAGCCAGTGCCAAAAGTTACATGTGTGATGGTGCTGAGGGACTCAAGGAAGGGAGAAGGTGGCCGCACAATAAGGACAGCCAGGTGTATCTCATATCTCCAACAAATGATGGCAAGTTCATGACACAAAATTAACCATGTGACAT
>JAODUD010000134.1:23335228-23350912 GCA_026784285.1 Stomatorhinus walkeri
TCCAATAAAGGTGGACAGTGTTGCAGCAGTCTAAAAAAAAAGGAACGCTCCACAGACGCTCTGAAACTATCTTTGCCAACTTTCATAAAATCTTCAGCTGCAGTCTTGAGTTTTTCCTCATGCGTGGGACAAAGAGCTGATCTTACTCAGTATAGCTGAGGTATCAATTATGGAAATCTGTCTATTGGCTGAGCTACTGGACTAGCATAACTCTTTATTGGTCAGCAGCTAATCATGCTCCTTTACCTGCAGTAAATGTTCATATCTGAGCGACGGCCCCTGGCGTCACATGACCGACTGTTTGACGCACTGCAGCATGACAATAAACTCGCTGAGTGAAAATATTGAAGCGTTAGAAGCTGCACAGAATTCCATGGAACGCTGTGTTTTTATTTATTTATTTATTTCAATGTTGACATTTCAACTGATAAGTTGGGCGCGATAAGCTTTTCGATCTGAAATGTAATTATATTAATGTGAAAGAAGGCCATAGTATTCAAAGATACAGAGGAACAGGGAATGCATAACATAGTCTTTAAATAAGTACAGGTGCTCCATAACTTACTGTTGTAGTTGGAAAATATAATAAGTCAAATATGAATATAAATAAATAAATAAATACTGTCACTGAATAAGTAAATAATAAGTACTGCAACTAACTAAACATCAGCAACTGAAAAGTAAATAACTGAATACAAGTTTATTTGGTTAAAAATAACACCTTACAGTAGTACATTGCTAATGTCCCGTAACCGTATGAGATGTTTCTGATCGCTGCAGTGACTGGAAGTGTGGCTGGATGGATGCCGACACCTGCCACCATCAGTAGAAAGTATCGTGCGGCATATTGCTAATACGGGAACAGATCAAAATTCAAAGTTGACTCCTAAATGTGTGTTGCTGTCATGGTATCGGAGAATCGAAATATTATAAGTCTCAGTCAAAGTTTTTTGCTTGGCACTTAAGACCAAGCTCAGTTACATTTTTCAGAGTTGGCATGACAAGTCTTTATGCAGGAGATTGGTTTTAAAAATGAGCAAAATCAAGATGCATGATGGGAAATAATAACAGAATCACTGAGAAACGATTACAAAATTAAACATGATAGCATCATTGTTAATTGCATTTGCTTGAGTCTCCTGATGTCTTTTCAAAGACAATATGCCTACAGCTAAGCTTATTGCCATGACAACAGTCACCATAATATTTCAGTTCCATGCTCGTATTGTCACACCTGGTCTACCATCACTCTTTATAATTCATTATTTGTCCAGAAAGTCTCTGAGTGAGTTACAATCAGTCAATGATCTCAGTGTTAGTCATAACTGGTCCAGATGTTCTCTGTGTGTCAGTCATAAGTGGTCCAGAATCCCTCTGTGTTAATCATAATTGGCCCAAATTCTCTCTATGCATCAGTCATTACTGGTCTAGATCATCTGTCTCTTTTACCACTGATCTAGATCCACTCTCTGCTGCTCCAAGCCCATCCAGTTCATATTTCACTTCATAGCCAGGCACTTGCCCTCTCCGTGGGTCTCTGAAAGACTCCTTAGCGATCCCAGTGGGATTTGCGGCTTTGGTCAGTTATGTGCAGGATGTATATAGCAGCTCAGCTAAAATAGTATCAGGGTCACAATGTAACGGCATACAGACACGTGGGCTTACAGAGTCCTGCCTCTCTCTCTGCACCCGCGGAGACTCGCTGAGGTCACATGACACAGTAAACCTGTGGGGGGGGTGTCGTTTGTCCGAAGCGAAACAAGCAATTAAGCATTTTACAGCCAGTCGGGGAGGGAGGTTTTATCTGATCTGCTCGAAGCTTAAGGGTGCCGTCGGATCTCAGCGGCGTAGCTGAAAAATGCCACAATTAGCCATAGACAGCTAGTTCAAATTAGAGTGGAGTCTGAAACAATGCCTCAAGAAGGAGGATGAGGATGACGAGAGTGTGAATGCTAAACTGCCGTCCTTAGGGAGAGAGATCAGGGCTACCACAGCAAGGCTAAGTACTGTTAGCAATGGAGCCCTGCAGCCTGCACTCGTTACGATGAATGAGACAGGTACCACTCATCATGGATCTGAATGTCTGCGGCAAACACACACAATTATCACAGTGTGTGTCTGATACCATTGGGACAAGACATTTTAGCAGAAACAGAAGATGTATCAGGATTTTCTTAAATTAATCAGCTGCTATTTTCAGGCATTATTCTGATGCTATGTCATGTCTGTTATTCAAAGTAACTTATGGTTGCATTTGTTTACACAACTAGATAGTTTACTAGACAAAAGACCTACTCTAGAGTCCAACATCTGGAGCACAATTTGCTGTCCTTCACGCCCATTCCTCCATTGCGACGATGTGAGACTTGTCAGTGTGCTTAAAAACCAAAGCAGACGTATGTTTGATGGTCCACATCACATGCGTAAATCACACATTACTTGTGACACAACCGTGCGGTGGGACAGACCTTTCGAAAACATCCCTCCACGGTACAGATCTATCCTGAAGGGCTGTTCTTGTTGTGAGATGAATGTACGTGTCGTGAGATGAACAGGTCTGTGCATCCACCTGCAACGCTTTAGAAAGCATAGAGATGAACAGAATCAAAACAACACAACCATCGTTATTTTTAAGTCCATATATGGTGCTGAATGCGATTATCCTCTATCAAAACAGGTCTTTCTTTGACAGATTGTAGCACCAGGTTTCCATTAAACTTTCAAAAAGAACCACAGTCAAGTTCAATTTTAATATGCAGTGTCTCTTCTGAAATTACTGTTTTTCTCCAGGGTGTCGAATGTGCCAGTTCCTTGACGGTAACTCTACGCATGCTTCTTTACTATTTTATTTTTGGTCACATGGCAGAGAAGAACTCCGGCGTTTCACTGAACGACAACGTATATTTTATCGGCTTTATTGATTTCTGGCGCGTTCAGTTATTCGAAAGGAGAAAATCACTGTAATTACTTGAGGGAAAATAAGTTCAGTGATTTGACAAGAAAATTATAGGGGCTCATGAAAGCAGTGATACATATTGAACCATACGTTCGCAATTCGAATGCTCGCTGGACGGGCAAAATCTTGTTTTTCATGCTCAAAGGAAAAAAGAAACATTCACTGACCGCACATTACACGTTAATACCTCGACGGAGACTTTAATTTATTCCTTAGTAAGCATTAATTAATTCATGCATCTCAATAAGATTTGCTTTAACATTACCAATAAATGATCAAAATGATGCATTAGATGCTTATTTTTTATTGCTATGTATTTGCATATTTTTATTCTAAACTATAGAAAATATTTAATGGCTTTCTTTAGTCTCACATAGAAAAAGAGGGGCAAAATATTTCAGTTAGGGAGCAAAAGCTCAGACTTGGCTAATGTCTGAATATAAACGCTAAACTTCACGCATAGCGAGTGCAGCTCGCGAGGCCTTTTATCTTTCTGGCTCTCGTGAGTGTTCAGATAAGCCCGCATGCTGAGGTCGGCACGCGCGCGTGTGTGCCCGCATTTCGCGTCCCGCGCCATGTATCACGCGCGTCGCGCGCGTGGGGCCGCCACCCAGCCCGCGGGGAGGGGCCACGCTCGAGCGCCTCGCCAAATTGGATTGCGCCGTAACAAACAGCAATGCAGATGAACCTCACGGAGACAAAAGGCAGAAATTCAGTCTTGACGCTCTTGGTAGGAGAGTGTGCGAGTGTCACAGACGATATGACGACTAAGATCTGCAAAACACGAATGAATTCACAAATAAAACCATAACGGCATCGATTAAGTAAGAGTATATATGTGATGTGTTTTAAGATTTAAAAAAAAAATATCTGCAAATCAATGAGTTCTTTCGAGGACTTCGGACTGGATAGTTGTGGTTTCTATGGCAACCCTTCCTGAAGCGTGTAAAACAACAGAGGCTGCGAGCGATCCAGTCTGCGTCAACATGCTCTGCAGCCATCCTACTCCAGAAAAGTACTGGATTTCTAAACATTGATGGAGATTTGAAATGTTGTCACCGGTCCTGAAAAATTTCATGCATGAATCACAGAATTATGCTCATCTTTTCCCTGTGGTTCTACCCGTATGACTTTCAGTACCAACGTGGGAATCTCCAGAATGGAGATGATGGACAAAGAGATAAAATGACCATAAAGTATGACCAGCTATTCTGCTGTGGTTTATGTTTGCACAGGACACCACAGGGAGGTTAACTACTTCAGTCTTTTTTTTAGTCTGCTTAGTTGCTTTTTTGAGCTTATTTGATTGATTTATTTATTTCATGCTAAAGCACTCAAAACTTTGAAAGGACAAGAACAGTTTTATTGTAAAACAAAATGACTGAGAAATAAGAAAAAAAGAAGTCTTAGTTGATATTCAACCATTTGCCAAGGATCACACCTTGTTTCGGCAATTACAGCCGCCAGTCTGCTGGGGCATTGCATCAATGTACCCAGCCATTCTGGCGGTGAGGTTTGGTCACAGTGTTCAGTGTGGGATTTGCCTCTTAATCCGTCCCCAGTCTGCCGCCTCCACGGTCTGCGGCAGTGATGTTGTTACCCTGTGGCGCCTTCGCTGTCATTTGCAGAATGTGCCGTGCTTTTCTGCTCCGTGTAGATTTTTATTCGGCTGCAGTATTGTGCAAAAGTCTTAGGCGGTCGAAGAAAATGAGGTTTAAATGATCTTCATGTTGGTGTAAAACTGTGATATTACATTGTGTCGGCTTAGCCATTTCAAAACCTCTCCTAAAGTCACCCCAGTGTTTGCAGCAGTTATCCAATACACCCATGTATTTATGATTCGATCATTAGCCTACCGTGTTTGGCTGATCAATACCCCATTGAATTAACTAATTATGTTAATTAATTAATCAAGCTGGTTCTAATATTTAATGTGTACCTGGAATGGCTGGGGTGCCCCAGAGGAGAGGTTTAGGAACTGAAGCGGTGTTCATCTAGTCATCTAACATAATATGATTAACTTTCTGGAGCAAAGCAAAGTTTTATGGTAGTCTTTATTGTGTTTATGTTCATTTAAATATAGTCTAATGTCAAATTATATTTTCTTTCTGGGCACATATACATTTACTACCCAGATAAATAACTTTAAATATTTGCTCTGACTTTTGCACAATACTGTATTTCAGTGCCTTCCTGCAAATTCCATTTCAATTTTTTTTTCACATACACATTACTCTGTCCCATTTTCACATACACATTACTCTGTCCCATTTTCACATACACATTACTCTGTCCCATTTTCACATATACATTACTCTGTCCCATTTTCACATACACATTACTCTGTCCCATTTTCACATACACATTAATCTGTCCTATTTTCACATACACATTACTCTGTCCCATTTTCACATACACAAATTTCTCTGCTTTTTGGCTTCTGCTCTGAGCTTCTGTGGCCAAAAACAAGGAGACTCTGCGTTGCTGTTTGTTCTCCTGCTCTCAGTATCACTGTTTATATTCAATGCTCGCTGTCAGACATCCTGGAGGCTCGATAATCATCACCGTGGTCTTTGACTTTAATTTTCCACCCAGTTGTGGGGAAACATCAGTCTTCTAAAAATGCTTATCCAGCCTGGGTTCCCAGGTGGCCGGGCCTTCAGCACCATGGACAGCACCCTGCTAAATTTCACATTACAACAGGAAGAAACAAAGTATAGCAGTCAGCTCAACGGCCAAGGAGGTTACAAAGTGGCTTTACAAACACATAAGTCTTCCAAGCTGTGTATTTTTGCTTGTTTTTCATAAATACAGTCATATTTTTGCGATGTGTGGCTTAGTGGGTCACTACTCAATGTCTGTGATCAGACGCTTGGTTCAAATCCGAGGGCTGGAAGATCGATTCCACCGCTGGCCCCCCATAGCAAGACCCCTAACCCTCAATAGCTCTATGGACTGTCCGACCCTGCTCACTCAAAATATGTATGTCGCTTTAGATAAAAACTGTGAATGTTAAGTACCTTACCTATTAATGCCATCACCCCTACTGGGATTGGAACCCACTGCTTTCTGGATACATAGCCGTGCCCTTCTTCACCACAGGCATCCATCCATTTTCCATACCCTATGCAGAGATATGGGAGTCCAGAGCATATCGCAGAAGCTACAAGCCCAAGTGGGATCCAGCCCATCACAGGGTACTTGCTCCATTTTCCTGGTTCAGTAAATTAGTAAATTGGGTTTGAAGGTATCCCTCCCCCGACTCGCCTACTCTAGGGACATTTTGTGCCCCTGTCCGTGCTGCCCCCCCCCCGCCTCAGAGCAGGACCATTGGTTCTGGCTGATGCAGCACTGCGGTGTTGTTGCAGGGCATGCATGAGCCATGCACTGGTGCTTCTTCCTCAGCTCCTGTGCCGTGCATTGCAGCTACCGCACGTAGCCTCAGATCGTGTCAGTCACCGGACTTCCGAGCCTCCGTTCCCTCGATTGCACGGCCCATGCCTATGCGGTGCAGTCCCGCATCGGAGAGGGGGGCGGAGGATGTTTCCTGGGACCGTGGCAGATTGGTTGAGATTGAAACAGTTCTGCAGCGGCCTCGTCAGACAGGGAACACGCCGCTTGCCCCCAGCTAAGCCCGATGAAACAACATTTTGCAGAATGCATGATGTAGGCTCACAGAACTGTGAAAGGATGTACAATGCCAGTCAAAAGTTTGGACACACCCACTCTTAGAAAGGTTTAATTGTACTATTCTTTACATTGTACAATAATTATAAAGACGTAAAAAGTGGACATATATGGAATTATGCGCTGACCATAAATGTATTAAACACAAAAATTAATTAGTTGGGTGGTAGGGGGCAGGTCTGTGGATAGGTTGCCAGTTCGAATCCCGTGGTCGGCGGAGTGATCCCACCTTTGGGCCCTTGAGTGAGGCCCTTAACCCCAGTTGCTCCAGGGACTGGCTGACCCTACCGTCTCCTCTGCACCAGATCGTGAGGCGGCCTCCTGGGATGCTCTTCCAGCCGTCCTGAGTGAGTTTTCACTTATTCTGAGCACTCACTGTTTTCTTTTCCTTCACCCTCTGGTCAGATTCCTCCCATACCATTCCTACTGTGTTTAGGTCAGGTGGCCAGGTCATGTGATTAGTCTCCTTTGTAAGTGGCTTTGAAAACGTTTGACCGGATATGTAAAGCATTGGTCAATGAGGATGAATCCCTCTGCGAAAAATAATTGCGGAAGGTGGCAGCGATCACTACAGCTCCCCTTTACGCTACACTTAAAAATTGTTACATATCTGTTTGTCTGGCTGCTTGTCCGTCTATCGCAATCTGTCAATGTGTGTGTGTGTTTATCCGCAGTAGCAGAAGTGATGATATCGCAGATTCCCAGTGCTATACTGCTGATAGCGGGGACCTGGGGAGACGCCCACCCCTTGCCCGCTGGAGACAGAGCAGCCCTCCCCAACACCCGCTGCCCAGACGAGCGCCTTCTGCGATCATCCAAATCCAAACTAGCTGCGCTTCCTGGTCTCCTAACACTTTTGTTTTAGCCTTATTATTTGTGCCTCACCCAGACCAAAACCAGACCTGAACTTTGAATCACATTTTAATGCCCATTTGATGATTGTTTCCTGCAACCTAATTTAAATAAATCCAGCTTACAGATGTACCCTGCATTTATGCAAAATATGAAAATTGGGATTTTACCATAACATTACAATTTACAAATAATAATTTTAACAGCCTATATTTCATTCTTAGCCTGTGCAATTTTCATGTTACATTTGAAAGCGAGGTGTTTATTCACTGGCATTTTCCCAGCTTATTACGTGTGTTCCCATTAAAGCCTGGCCTGTCCTTATTTAAAAAGCAAGCACACAGCTGGTCAGTGGTCATATCTCTGCCGAACAGCTGTCCTTCAGCTGCCTGGTGGACGGAGGCTCTGCTCAAAGCCAAAGCAGCGGCCCTGCCTACGGCTGGAGAAAACTTTCCTTTTCAGGAAGTGTCGCTGTCTACCTCTCTTTCTTACCAGAAGCTACAACTTGTGCTTTTTATATTTTATTACAGAAGATGCTTCTTTTGTGCAGAGCAACTGTCTGTGTTCTGGGGCCTGACTGTGAAACAATAGTGCAGACCCAGGGATTTGAACCAGCAACCTTCCAATCACAGGCACAGCATGCTAACCCGCTGAGTACCACACCACCTCCAGAATCTCAGATGAAACTCTGGGTGTGGGCTGCAAATTTCCAGGCGCCCCCGTCTCACCTGTCACTCTGTTTTGTGCCCCCGCCCTCCCCCAACACCGCCTTTTCCTTGTTCGGTCAACACCCACTTTCCTCGCCTTAACAAGCCTGACTTTCTCCAGCCCGATCTGCTGCTTTGGTTTGCAGTGCCCGTCGGTCCTGGCGCTTAGCCACAACACGCTGTCACGACGGATGGGGAGGGAGTCAACCCATGGAGATACAAAGATAAAGCAAGAGGTTTGGTTATTTTTGCCATGGCGGGGCGTGTCGGCGCTCACCTGAGCGCGGTGCCTCCATAGCCAGACAGACGAGGGATCAGCTGACCGGCATCTTGCCAGGGAAGGTGTAAGCGTGATGGACAGCAAGCCTCAGGAAGATTACTTACGGCAAAGTACTGTCCAAACTCATCTGATGTCATTAGCCATAAGATTATCTACTTTATGCTCTATCTGACATGTGCTGAAACTGAATTTTGAGCAGAGAGACCACCCCAAAGACCACCCCCCCCCCAACACCCAACATTTATAGTGCTGAGAGTGTCAAAAGGCTAATTTCTTTTCAGAAGTCAAGTCAGGAAACGATGAGTCAAAGGAATGTGGCTTTTTTTTTTTACTGTATGAAGCTATTGATCTAGGGTTACTACGGAGAGTCGGGGACAGCCAATAGGATGCTGACTCAGCTAAGGCAAACATGATGTCACTGAGCCATTCTGATAAAAAAAAAATCTGTTGTGAAAAATATACACCATTTATAACAAAATAAACCAACTCAATGATCGAAAACTGAAAATAAGTAGGAAAGCTTGATGATTTAGAGTGAGTTTAAAAGGAGATGGGCATATTACTGTGCTGTAAAGGGTCTTTGCTCGTTTTCAGCGTGTGGTGTGTCTAGATACAGTACTGCTTTCTGCCTACAGGCATCCTCCTACCGTTTCCCATAAATGAGACATCCACCAAGCGTCAGAATCTGGGCAGGACCAAGGTTTCTGCCCAGTGAAGTCAAGGAGGTTTCAGAAAACCTGGGTGTCTGTAGAAAAACGACCAACTGTCAGCAGAGTAGACAAGACAAACAGCATCCTGGAACATCCCGGCATTTGACCGTCCAGGAGCCCCTCGGGTAAGGTGACATATCGCCCTGGGCTGTTCTCCCCACCCCAATGTTCCAGTGGTCCGGGGGGGGGGGGGGTTCAGGAGGTGAGCCTTTGCCCTTCTTATCTACGAAAGTCTGACAGCCGTCCCGCAGATATGTGCAGCTCCGTTTTATGTGAAATGACGGAGCACGCTGAAGCAATCTGTGACGCCGCATGAAGAATTACAGCAATCCAGGCCTGTTAAAAAAAGACAGAGTGAAAATTCCTGACTGCAGAACGACCCCCAAGGCAGCAGCTGTGCCTGTGGAAGCCGCCATTTGTCTGTCGTGACATATTTCCCAGGGCTACGCAGCGCACTGAGTGACAGCACGCCTCGGCTGTCCACGGCCGCTCAACGGCCACGTTTCTCATGGAGCCGTGATTCATGGGAAATGGTAATATGGAGGCCAGCTACAAGGGGCTGCTTTGGAGAGACAGATAGCACTGAGAGGATTTATAATATTGGCTATAGGATGTTGGATAAACGGATGAGGTCACGGGCCCCGACTTTTCAGTTTTACCTTAAGAAAAATCCGGAAGCGAGGGCAGTTAATCTTACCACTAACTGGCACATAATTGCCTGCACGTCCCTTTGCACCCACGACAGCTTAAATGTGTCGCCTGCGATTCCTGATTTAAAGTGACACCCCGAGTCCCTCTGACTCTGTACTTCCAGGTGATTAAAGGCGAAATTGAATTAAGATTAAACCGTGAGACGGCCCACAGCACGCATCGGGAGTGGTCATTAACGGTCACGTCCCGGAATGAAACACAGGAGCCCTGATTTGCTCCTCTCGTTAAGCGGGAGGAAGAACCTCGGATAGATGTGATATTCTGATTCTGCACTTGCAGGGGAACGTGAGGGTGGGTCTTAAAGTTCATGTGGAAGTATGAAAATCTATTGAGCAGTTGACTTTAGTTCAGATGAGACGAGCAGAGCATGATGGAGGGGGGGGTAGTCGGGGGATGGGGGGTAGTGAATAGCAGAGGCAAATTTTTTGTCACGCTTTTAGCCCACAGTTCAGCACCTTACAATGCTGCACCTCCCCCCAACCAAAGCATGCCCCAGACTTCAGCGGTGTGAGAGTCAATCTCTTTGCTATTTGCTTGACAGATTTATGTCCATTATTTAATCCAATCCACCATGCGAGGGTGTGGGTGGCTCAAATCAAGGTGGGGGGGGGGGGGTATTGTTCGTCAGTTGATTTAGCTACGCTTTCAGAGCTGAGGTCACCGAATGGGATGCCGTTCTGGAAGGTCAGGCAGGACCAAACAATTATAGAAATTACCTTTGCGGACGATACCATGGAACAATCCGGACTGGAAGACTGGGCAGAGACAGAACCCTGTGCAAATTAAAATAAAATATATATATACTGAGGCAAATGGATCCAAAGTCCCTTTAAGAAAATCTAAATACAGCAAAAGAACTCATCCTGCTACCGCAAGCCAAAAAGCCCACAGTGATTGTGGCAGCTGCTTCCTCCTGCTTCCTCCTGCTTCCTCCTGCTTACCCCGCTCTCTCCTCCTCACTCTGCACCCTGACCCCTTATGAGGCATAACAAGGGCCAATCAGGGCCAGCTGGACTTTATTGACAGAAGAGGCTGGCAATCTATTGCCAGGGGGAATGCCAGAAGGGAATCTGAGCCCAACCCGCCACAATTACCATGCACCCTGCCCCGTGTCATTCACTTGTTCACACGGCCCCTCCAGCAACATGCAAGCCACCCGAAACCCAGAAATCTCTGCTCTGAAGGTCCCTGCCAAGCAATAAACAAAAAAAAAACCTACGCTAATGTCCACACTCGTTTAGAAGATAGAAAGAAAAAATTACCCTGCATGCCTGGTGGTAATTTGTATTTCCATTTCGTGTCGTTCCAGTGTTCGGCTGCCTTTTTCCGTTTTTTTCTTTTGAGCGCTTCCTCCATTAAGTCGGACAGGAACCTAAGCCAGTGGGTGAATACGGAATGTCACACAGAGCACGAAGACTGGGAAATAGGAGGAGAGAAAACAGGTACATCTCCCCAGGCTCTATAATCCTTAGATTACTGTTCGCTTACAGGCCAGCTACACTCCCGCGCAGGTCAACTCCAGCTTCACTTCTAATCTCTTTGGTCCCAGCTGCCCGGGAATTGATTTTAAGATCCACTAAATCAATTACGTCGCTATCGAGGACCTTGGCACTAGGAGAATTACTCCTCCACATCGGCACCCCCCCCCCAAACACACACAGATGCACAAGCTTTCTTGGCTACGTGGCGGGTTTCCCAGAGCGAAGGTCATCCCATGTGCTGATTCCTATGGCTCTTCCGCCTGCGTGGAACACGCCTCCCCTTTCCTGGCGGCCTGCGGATTGGCTTTTCACCCAGTTGACGGATGAGGTGAGACAGTCAAACCCACCAATCAGGATTGCCGTAGCATTTGCTCTCTGGTGGAGTTAGCGCAATGACAAGTGTCGTAACATGTGAAATGTCCCCTGTGCATCAGTAGTGCAGTTTGTGAATTCAATCGCATAAATCATGCAACAGGTCAAAGGAACATAGAGGACTCTACAGCCGCATTGATGCCCCCCCCCCCTAAATGCGAACATGCTACTTCTTCTAGGCCAGCAATAAAGCACCATATTTCAACGCCTAAAGTTTCCAAAATTTGCAAAATGCACTCAGTCCAATTCTTGCTGATGCCAGTGCCCAACACTCAGGCGTTCTCATCATATGTTACAGTACTAGCAACCAAAGTTCACTCAGCCACCATGTATTCCAACAAGGAACTTTCGCCGCATCTCCAAAAGTCACCAAGTCCCCGGAATTTGCCGTGGATTGAGTGAGTTCTGGAAACTTGCTCTTCAGTCGTCGAAACTGGGCTGGACGCGATTAGTTTGGCGTAACGTTTCTCTTCGCAGAATTCACATTTTCCCTGTGTGCTGTGGAGTTTTACCCTCACACTCCTGTAACACCCCCCCCCTCCCCCCACTCCCCCCACTTAGGTGGGCAGACAGTGGACAGGAGAGAAGGAGCTGGTGAGACACAGAGCACAACAGGGTGAGGCTAATGTTTTGACGTTGATATATAAAACAAGAATTGGGTTGCAGTCGGAGGTTAATGGCCCTATTGCTGAAGCTTTTGTGTTGAACCCATGGCGGACTGTGATAAAACGAACATAAGCCATCTGAGTTCAGACCCACTCTTCATTAGTTTGATTGCATTGTGCATTGCCCATGAACCGATGATGGATCATCTGAGGAGAAAGAGCGTAATCTTTTTCCTGAAAATTGATACACAGTAAATAGCAATGTAGGTGGCCTGTTGTTGCCTCGTAAACTTCTGAAAATGAACTGGCACGGTGTAATTGTGTAAACGCGCGGCGCCACGGGTGTGCTGGCCAGGAACCAGCAACGCCCCCCTCAGAGCAAAGGCGGTGGGGGGGGGGGGACTTGCTACATCATCACGCTTTATGGTCTGTCACGCAATCCCACTCTGCCTCTCCTGCCGGCAGGCTGTTACAGCCGCAGAAATAATTGCCACTTACTGCCAATTAAACTAACGAGTTCAAAGATACCCCAGAGGACTGTACCCAGCATGTCAACCTGGGGCAAAAAGTGGGGCAAAAAGTGTTTTGAAACCTTTGCAGTGGCTGGCAACTGAAATCTTTGCAAGGCAGCCCCCCACAGGACCAAGAAGGACCCAGGACTGAGTGCGTTTACTGGACGCTTCTGCACGGTAAACCACAAACTCTACTTCTTTGTTGAACAAAACAGTAGAATGAGGTTATGGTGCACGGTAAACGAGGTTAGACCTCACCTAGAGCAGCCTGGCCTGGATAGCGCGTGCCAGAGTTACAACCGGCTGTCTGGCAGGGCCCCACAGAAGCACACTTTGCGTCATCTTGTAGGATTCCCCAGTTAAGGGCTGAGTAAGAGTCAAAAAAGGGGCCATTTCCTTTGATAGAAGTTAACTGGGGACCTAGTTTGCAGCCGCGTTGGCACCCCTGTGTGCAGGTCTGACCGTCGTCCATCCCCACGTGTTCAGGCCAGACAGTTGTCCAGTGTTCGGGCCTGATAGTCCCCTACATTCAGGCCTAACAGCCTCCCCCTGTGTTCAGGCCAAACAGTCACCCTGCGTTCAGCCCTGACAGTTTCCTCATGTTCAGGCCTGACAGTTTCCCCATGATCAAGCAGTCCTCCTCTGTTCAGTGTTGACAGACCCTCTGTGTTCAGACGCAATAGTCTCCGCATGTTCACGCCTGATCTTCCCCCCATGTTCAGGCCTGACAGTCCCCCTGTGTTCAGCGCTGACAGACCCCCTGTGTTCAGGCGTGACAGTCTCCCTGTGTTTACACCTGACAGTCCCCCTGTGTTCAGCGCTGACAGACCCCCTGTGTTCAGATGCAACAGTCGCCCCATTTTCAGGCCTGACAGTCTTCCCTGTACAGGCCTGACAGACCCCCTGTGTTCACACTTGACAGTCTCCCCATGTTCAGGTCTGACCGTCCCCCCATGTTCAGGCCTGACAGATCCCCTATTTTCAGGTCTGACCATCCCCTCATTTTCAGGTCTGACAGACCCCCAATGTTCAGGCCTGACAGACCCCCCATTTTCAGGCCTGACAGTCTCCCCATGTTTACGTCTGACCATCCGTCTAGTCTAACCCCTTGCCAAGACCAATCATGTAGCTGCTTAGCAAGCTGCTTTTTATACACCCCCGCCCTGGCCACTCGCAGACCTCCCCAGATAATGCAGTTTGGGTGGAGTGCACTGATGTCACAGGTAACAAAAAGCTTAGAGGAATAAAAGCCAGTTTTTCCCCTCTCTTGGTAATAAATCCACTTAAGCAGCTCTCTTAAAATGTCAGCCACTTTGGCAAAGTTATTTCTGAGGATAACAGGTCTTTGAATGCGTCCTTTTTGCAAATGCAGCCTCATCAAACGGTGCTTGTTGTTCGTGCAGCCGGTGAGACTTAAGCCGGCATGACTGTCAGGGGGAGGACTGCCCCAAGACTTTCTTTTTTAGGAACATGACAATCAGTTCCCTTTGTGGAGTCTAGTCTAGACCAAGGTGAAAAATCCTTACCCTTACGCTAAGTGTTCACAAGGTGAAACACCAGGTGCTTCAGCAGTTACCCACTAGGCATCTGGAGTGTTCCTGTTAAACACTTACAGCTTAGTTCTGAGCTGATCTTTTCAGCCACACCACACTGTAGCATGTCCCTTATACATCGCTTCAATTATTTGTTATTGCGTTAGCGAACCATAACAGGAGAATGTCACCATTTAACTTAATTTACATCCTCTGTGCCTTTGCCCTGCTATTTCCTAGCTGAGGGGACAGGAGGACCCCATCTCACACAAGGACATGTTTACTGCCACCTCCACAGCGTTCAAATAGCCACATTGACCCTATTTTTGTCACCTGGGCTGCAGCTGATTATGATGTGCAAATGTGTGGGTGGTTGTCAGCTTCTGAAGAGGACACTGTTTAGCCAAAGCTGCCAGCATGGTTTGCAGACGTGTCATTTTATTCATTCTGGAATCTCAAGTCTTGCCCAGAATTGCTGGGTGAGTCACCTTACAGCTGAGCCGGGTTGCACCAATGCGGTGTGTTGCTTCACTGAAGAACAGATCATCACCCCTGTATGGAAGGAGCAGGTGCAAAGGGGTTTCCCCTTCCTCTTTTCAAGGGCTTGAGTTAGCAACGACCATGCACGTCCGTATAATTCGTCTCAAGTTTACTGATGGGATTCATTCAAAAATTTATGGCTCCTAGCCAACAAAACATGGCACATTACACTGTAACGTAAAATGTAGAGGTGACAAAGATTGGGTAGGGATCAGGGGTGGAGATTTTAGGTCCAGAAAGTACAAATCCAAACCAAAATTTGGTTTCAACCAACCAGTTGAGCATAAGGAATCACTTTACTCAACTGGTTGGATGAAAGAATATCTTGGTGTGGAGTTGTACTCTCCGGACCTGAAATCTCTACCTCTGGTAGGGATGTCCTGCATAAAGTCCCCTCTGTCACCAGCCACCGCTTGTCAGCCATGAAGTGGTCACACACCCACTGAAACTGACTCCAGTACTATCTTTGGGGGGGGCTGAAGGTAGCAAGACCGGCCCTTCTCAACCGTAATCCTTTTAAGACTCCTAGATCCCATGGGAAATAGACCACAGCACGCCGATGGATGAAAAGGTTCTCTAAAGTACTCCTGGATTTCTGCTAAGCCTTGCTGCTTTTCTGTCTGGAAGAGAACCTGCTAGCTTCATTCTGATTAATATAATCATACGTGGGCATGAACCTTACGAGCCACCGACACGTGGCCTTCTGTCTGTGCCCTTTGTTTGCCTTCCCCCCCCCCCC
>JAODUD010000134.1:23386548-23401135 GCA_026784285.1 Stomatorhinus walkeri
ATAGATAGATAGATAGATAGATAGATAGATAGATAGATAAAAGAATATATAAATCACAGACATATGGTGTTGCTTTAGGGTTAGGGGATTATTATTATTATTATTATTGTTATTATTATTATTGAATTGGAAATCAAAAGAAAGGATCCTTTTATTTATTTAATCAGATGCTCGTATCCAAGGCAGCGTACAGTTGAGACAGTAGGATCGGCCAGTTCCTGAGGGAGTAGTGGACTAAGGATCTTGCTCAGGGGCCGAACAGTGAAGTCACTCTCCTGACTCCGGGATTTAAACTACTGACCTTCCAATCACAGGCACAAAGGTCCAACTCACAGAGCCACATGCTGTGCCTTATGTTATTATAATTCATATTTGGTGGTATGCCAGTAAAACTGGATTCCATGTAAGCAATGACCAGTGTCCTAACTAGTTAACACAGAGCATGTAGAATGTATACAGGCCCGAGTTGAAAGCTTATTGGCCATCTACCCTGTCACTCACTAGTTCAAAACACATCATTAGCTAATGATAAGGTTGGTCCCTCTCATGATCCTCACCTTAAAAAATCCTAGAATTGGCCCTGGGTCACAGCCAAAGGGATATCCATGTGTTCACAAGCCAGCTGGGCTAGATGTTAAGCGGCCTGGAGCCATTGCCATCGGTGAGATTCACCATGTGGCTTTTACCCCCAGGCCAGCATGGAGACACTGGCATGCAGATGCAGAAATATAGAGGGGGTCTGATGTCAGCATAGGACCAGGAGATATGCTGATCAGGAGAGCCACAAGAAATAATGACCGATCGCTCTATTTCCTCACCCTTAAAATATCTAACCTTAAAATAACTTTAATAACTAAAATAATAACTAAAATACAGATTTCTGCAGCATGCAAAGGATCAGGTTCAAAATGATAGTAAGTGCAAGGTTTGGTCTCTTTGTATAGCTGAAGTCCCCTTCTCAGGGGCAGGTTATTTGTTTCTGGGGCCCAGTTAAAGGTCACATCACTCCCTAACCCAGTGGACTGACTAACAGGGCCTCCAAACCTTGGGGGGGATGCTCAAGTGTGCTGAACCCAAATACGCAAGATGCACCAGGCTTACTTCTGAATCCAGTCCAGGTTCAGTAGCCAGAGCTCAAGCAGTATTTTGCAGGTCATGCAAGAGCAATGCAGAGACAAACAGAAAATCCAAAACAGGAGACAAACAGCAAAAGCCAATAAATCAGGGTAGAGTGGTACACAAGAACAGAATAGCAAAGCAATAGTTGCTCAGTATGGGGTAAACAAACAATATGTCACAAAGAGGTTGCTAAAGCATACCCACACGGCAAAGTCCTGATATACATAAAGACTAAAATCCTGATATACCCCAAGAGCAAAGCCCTGATGCAATCAAAGAGCAATGCCCTGATATACCCCAAGAGCAATGCCATGATATACCCAAAGAGCAAAGCCTTGATATACCCCAAGAGCAAAGCCGATATACCTAAAGAGCAAAGCCCTTATATACCCAAATAACAAAGCCCTGATATACCCAAAGAGCAAAGTCCTGATATAATCGAAGAACAAAGCCCTTATATACCCAAATAACAAAGCCCTGATATACCCAAAGAGCAAAGTCCTGATATAATCAAAGAGCAAAGCCCTTATATACCCAAATAACAAAGCCCTGATATACCCAAAAATGAATTCCCTGATATCTATACCCAAAGAGCAAAGCCCTAATATAATCAAAGAGCAAAGCCCTGACATACCCATATAGCAAAACCCTGATATACCCAAACAGCAATGTCTCAATATACCCAAAGAGCAAAGCCCAAATATAATAAAAGAGAAACGTCCTGAAATACCCAAAGAGTAAAGCCCTTATATACCCAAAGACCAAAGTCCTCATATACCCAAAGAGCTAAACTCTGATATACCCAAAGAGTAAAGCCCTTATATACCCAAAGACCAAAGTCCTCATATACCCAAAGAGCTAAACTCTGATATACCCAAAGAGTAAAGCCCTGATATACCATAAGAGCACCCTGCATGACAAGCTGTTCCACCACAGAGCACATGCATACACTATGGGTACAACCATTTCCTAACTGCATGTTTTTCGAAAGGGACACACAGCTGAGGTAGGATGCCCCACCCCCCCCAAGCCCAGAGATATGAAGCAACAGCACCACCCACTGTGCTCCCCACCCCCACTCAGTTTAAAAAAAATACAAATCATTCTTCTACTGTGTGGACAGCAAACTCAAGACAGCTGCCGTTACACCCATTTGATTAACTTAGCAAAAACACTGAAATCTGAAACTTTTTATAATGTGCTTTGCACAGTGAGGTAGATGAGTTTAATATCTGTATCTACTTATTTGGTTGCTGTTTAATGTAACCTGGAAGCCAGTCCTACTTTTTGGCATTGAGGTCAAGTTGATCGAGATCTTACCAGGCATATTAACACAAGATGTCTTCTTCACTGAAAGATTTGGCCTCACCAACAACAATGATGCCATAGGGAAGCATGTGTATTGCAGGACTGTTTGAAGGTTTTATAACAACAGCCACATAAAATCACATTTCTCACTCACCAGGTTATCTGTATAAGCATTTCATAGGTCATCTGGTCTATGGTCCACTGTCTTCTCAAGTTCACATTTCTGGCGTTTACGTAGGTCTGAATATTGTTCAAACACCATTGGTGGGTTTGACTCCAACATTCCCCTTTGCAATCCGTCATTTGCACAGGTGTATGATAACAAACTAAAACCCAAAGGAATCTCCCAAATGCCACATGTGTCCACGAATATTGCAACCACAAAATACCACCAAATGCCAACAACTAATTTGCGAGCTAGCGATCGATCTTCAAAGAGCGGGCCAGACTCCTGAGCATTTCAGGTAGGTGACAGCCGTGGTGGATGCCTGTGAGTCATCTTTTAACTCATTTTCAGCTGCTAGTGTGGAAAATTCCAGTGCATTAACCAGTAATGAATATAAAGAAATAACTACTAGTATTAATTTTCAACACATAGGTTGTGACCTTTAAGATCTGAATCTGTGATGTTTGACAAGGTAAAACAGGGTGATGTTTGACAAAGCAAAACAGGTTAAATTAAACAAAGTTTAATTAAAAATGAGAGTGAAACATTATACAGCTAATGACCTACAGCTTTTTAATGAATATCCCTGTGGATGTAACTCTTCATTTTACTTCCTTCTAGTGACCAGGAGGGTTATAGCTGAGAAAGGAAAGAAAAACGGACTCTGAGGATGTCACACCACAGAATGATATAGTTACACTACTGACTCTGAGGTCCCTACACTATAGACTATGATATCTCCATACTGACTCCAGACGCTGATTCAAGTGTCCTGACAGTACCGACTGCAAATTCTTCGCACTATTGACACAGAGGTCCACACGCCATTGACGCTGGTGCTTACTCTGTAGTACCTAGCACACCACAGCCAATACCAGGCAATGTGCTGGGATACACATCTTACAAAAACAACAAATCTGACGGAGCCCATCAGCCAAGCAACAGTACAAAGTGACCAACAAGCTCTCTCACATCCATGCAATGGTGCAGAAAGTTTGACAGCTGGACTTACACAGTTATCTTTCCACTCTGTTCAGCAGTTACTTCTGTTACAGATTAAATTCCAGGATTATCAAATAGGAATAGCCTGCATTTGCAAAGAGATATGACCAGTGGTACCATTAAGGATTTGCTTAATTTATACAAATAACACTCTTTGCGTGTTCCTGTGTGTATGTTTTTTGTGTGTGTGTGTGCGCGCTTTGTGTCTATGCGCATGCATCTGGTCCAGGTATACATTATATTATGGGGACCAAATGTCCCCGCAATGTGATAAAAACCTGTTATTTTGACATTGTGGGGACCATTTTTCAATCCCTACAAAATAACCTAAATTTTATTTTTAAAAAATGTGACTGCAATCATAAAACTAAAAATGTCAGAAGTCTTGTATTTTGTTTGGTTACGTATATGGTTAAGGTTATGGCTGTGTGGGTAAGAGTTATGGTTTTGCCCATATAAATGAATGGATGGTCCACACAGAGATATGAATACAAATGTGTGTGTGTGTGTAGGTGTGTGTGTGTGAGTGTGCGTGTGATCCAAGTATACCTTACCTTGTGGGGACCAGTTTACTGGTACACATATGGGAAATATTTTATAAAAACTCTTGTATTTTGTTTGGTTACGTATATGGTTAAGGTTATGGCTGTGTGTGTGTGTCTCTGTGTGTCTGTGTGTGTGTGTGGGGGGTGGTGTATTTGTTTGTGTGCACGTGCACACATGTGGGACCAGATTCTCCATCGGAAAGTGATCATTCTTTCTTGTTAAGAAGACCCCTTTCCCAGCTTTGGCGAGAGCCAGTGACGGGACTCAGAGGAGATCAGGGTTAATGATTAAGCCGATAACACGGCACGTGCAGGGACCATGTTCCTCGCTGCACTAGCGTCTGTTCATTGACTAACAGAGCCCCCTTCTGGTGGCTGACCGTGCTCTGAAGCGCATTCTCCATTTAACATTCCCTCTGCATTTCGATAATGCAGCAGCACGTGACCACGCTCTGATGATGTTACACAATGCGCGACTCAGAAGAAAGAGGAAAGAGAAGCAAATATATCGCCCCATCTGTCTTTACTCCTGCCAACTATTGTCTTGTTCTCCTCGCTCAAGACACTGGATGAAAAAATTGTTGCATTAAAATGTCATCTTCAGTCCATTTCATCTAGCAAATATCAAAATGAGTTTATTAAATCATATATATGCAGCACTTATGAATTTAAAACTAACCCATACGCGTTGCTTAAACCACCAATAACTTAATCTCTACGATCACAACTGCACAATTGACAACAAAAAGGCAGTATTTGGACCAAGGGGGATTTAAAATGCCACTGAAGTCGACTTCAAGAGACTTTAAGACCTGTTTAAGAACATTATATTTTTCACCATTCCAGTCATATAGAGATTTTTCAAATAAAACAAACCATCTGGGTCAGATGAGTCTATTTTCCTGAAGAAGATTTGAAAAAAATGTTTGCCCACGGTGTTGGACCACAGCCTCCAGACAAGACATTCACTTTAAAGTAGCTCTGAGCTGGGGGACAGCATTATCCCAGAATGCTTTGCTTCCGAGGGATTCAAATTGTTGCTTCTATATGCCCGTTCTTCAGCTCTGGGAGGACCTGTAACTTCACAGGGGGGATGCTGCATCAAGTATGATGGAACAACTATGGGGATGCCAGCTTAATCTGAAGAGGATCTGTGTTGTTCTAGAGCAATCTAGAACCTGTACAATGTTACCCAGGAGGTTCTGCAGCATGTTCTTCATGCAGTAGTACAAATTGGGATGTTTGCGTAATTGTGTTGATAAGCCTGCATAAGAATGTACTGTATTAGCCTCCTGGCTACCGTTACTGGACCCATTGAGCCGGCCTTGCCAGTCCCACCGGACCTCAGCGGTGACCTGGTATACAATGAAGAGGTGCTAACTTCAAGCATCAGTGATGCAAAGGTTTCAAATAGGAAGCGGGAAATTAATAAGTTCAGGTTCCCAGGATGTCAGACACAGATAATCCACCGGAACCTTGGCAAATTCACCGTTCCCCAGGACATTCAATGCTGCAGACAGCTGGAGCTGGAGGAGTCTTTACGGGGGGAGCCAGGTAGGTCCCTGTCAGGCTCCCGCAGGGGGGTCCCCTGCCTAGGAAGGGCGGCTGATGCAAAGACAAGGGCCTCGTCACAATTTCAAAGTTCAGCAAAGATTCTGTTTACACTTCCAGTTGGATTTCTTTCCTTGTTTGGCAAATGATATCATACTTAGCCAATATCTGATGCCCATCTATCTCAGGGTTTACAGTTGTCAGAAAAGAGTCACTAAATTCCATCCATCCATCTTCCAGTTGCTTATCCTGCACTGGACCATAGGCACACCAGGGTAACCGTTCTACCTGTCATTTATATACAGCCCAACTGCAGGTCTTTAGGCTGAGGGGGAAAACCCAAGGACCCAGAGGAAATACATGCAGCACAGGAAGAACTTAAAAGCACACACACACACCGAAAAGAGGGGGGATTTGAACCACAACACTATAGGTGTGTAGCTACAGTACTATTCACTAAACAATCTCACTCTGTAAAACATAACAGAAAGCACATCTCAGGAGGAAAGACAGACCATCTGCGAACATGTGGACAGGGCAGTACTGCCTGGGAAAAGCTCATTTTCATAATTATTTGGCTCACGTGGAAGCGCCATTTAAGTTTCATTGCCCTGTTGCCCGGAGCTTCTTTTTCATACTGAACCGGCCAACCAGCGTGGGCGGCTCAGCCCCGGTGTGGGCAGCAACCAGGCCAGCAGTCAATAGCGGAGCGAAAGGGAGAACCAGTAAGAATCCTCAGAACGGGGAGGAGGTAAGAACTCACTGGCTTCGACGATGCCATGCATGAGGTCGGGGTTCACACACATGCTGCCGGTGCGAACCTGCAATGCCTGAGCCTCGTCAAGTCACGTGGAAAGTAAAGCACGATGGATCAAACTGTGTCATACCCATCAGTTACAGACGGCCCATAATTCCGGCTAGAATTACAGGTCATCGTGCTGTTAGTATGCCGATCAAGCTCGCATTGCCCTCGGCTCGGGAAAATCATCAGCACAGAAAAATAACGAAGCGGGCCATTTTGACTCG
Organism: Stomatorhinus walkeri; assembly: GCA_026784285.1. NCBI lineage: Eukaryota > Metazoa > Chordata > Actinopteri > Osteoglossiformes > Mormyridae > Stomatorhinus > Stomatorhinus walkeri. Next base: position 23,393,266 of record JAODUD010000134.1, read on the forward strand.
CATATAAGGGGCGTTTGGAGAAAGCTGGTGTTTTCAACGAAGGGCCTGGGCATCGGCCTGCCCACCCTCTCCCTTAAAGGGACAGTGACCCATTTAGGAGACCCGCCCCCATCATCTGACCTGACAGATTGCTCTCACTTATCAGACCCCGCTGCTAATGCTAGCCGGCCAGGCCAGTGCTGAAGCGGCAGCTGACGGTGTCACCGAGATCTGTCTCCAGGAGCATCCGTGTGACGAGTGGGAGGGGCGGCACGTGCAGCTTAATTAGCATGCAGCGGAACTGATCGCGAATCAGCAGGGAGGGAGGAGGTGCAGGAATGGCCAGGGTGAAGGACCAGCAGTGGGTCTGGAGGTCCAAATGTATCGTCAGATGGAAATACACTGCCCTCCCCCTGGTACTCCCACTGCTGCCAGATGCTCCTGGAGAACTCCATAATCACAACCGTGTATCTCCTATCCGAACTCCCCCCAACCCCCCCAACCCACCCGCCCCCGCCAAGCATGCTCCATGACCCCTCCCACCTCTAACCTTTACATCAATGCTTCCCCCAAACAAGGGCACATCGTCTGCAAACCTGCCAGCATTTCCCACCTGCCCCCGGAAAACGTTAGCCTCACATCCACCGCCGGGCCCCCACCCCACTGCAGGTGAGAGGGACAGAGGGTGGCAGAAGAGGACCACAGTGACTCCTGAGAGCCGTCAGCATGCGGATTCCCCAATGACTCAACTGCTCTGACGATTTAAAAAAATTCAAAGGTTTCATGGAGAGATTGAAATAACTTCGTGGTTACTCAAATTTCCAAAGCATCTGAAAAATAGAGCTTTGATTAACCTTAAATTGCAGTGTGAAAGAAGTAAATTGTAGCCTAAGAGAATCTCTGGTTGTAACGGATAACGGAACCAAAAGACACAGGGACAGGAAGAAGTGATGGGGGCTTTATTTGGGGAGGTGCTTAGTGAAATCCTGGGGAAGACTTTAAATCACTTGTGTAAGGGGACTAGGAGAACTTGTCATGTGACTTCATGCTCTTCTGGATTGGCCATTTCCCCTCTGGTTTTACACTGATATTCTGGAGAACATATCCTTGAAGACAGAAGCATTGCATTGAAAATGGGTGCATGGATATAAAATATATCATTTTAACAAGTCAGGAACAATAGCAATAATATTACAGACTGAGCATTGACAAGGTGACAGCATTAGACTATATCCAGCCTCTGTGCTAGACGGGATGTTTCACTGCCTTCAACCATTATCCTACGATCCACCAGGCAACTGCTTAAGTGTGTAAGCCTTCCTGCAGTGACATTTAGAAAGTTGGTGTACAGTCCACTTTGATATTTCTATCAGGGCTGACTTTAAAGGTGCAGCCTTGGAAGATTCCCCCAGTTTAAAGAAGCAGATAGTCTTTGAAACCACTGAACGCCCCCCCCCCCCTTTTTCCAGTTTCATCCCCTTCACATAAAACTGAGCATGTCCTAAGCCTGGAGGATTGATTTAAATGAGTGCTCACAGGCAGCGTCTCTTAAATATTGTAAAATATAACAGGCATTATTAAATGTACCAGATACGGAGGTAACATATAACTGGACCACTGTACAAGGAGGACCTTTGTGCAGTGATATTCACTGTAGTAGCTAGGCTCCTGTTTTGGCACAGCCCACTGTCTTCGAATGAGCTGGCATGTTCCCCGCTGTGGTGCATTATGGGTATCAGTAGCACCCCTGATGAAATTTCCCCTTCTGCACAGAACAAATGGGATTTATAGATTCAAGTCTGGTCTGGAAAGTACGGTGTGATTTTCTCGATAAAATTAAATATAATATTATATGGTTTCATTAATACACACCATCCTTTCATAGTGAGTTTCAGTTACAAGAGATGTCACAGGATAAAAACCCTGAATATAAATATAAACTTGTAGTTTGATCTAAGTAGGAGCTAGTGAATGTCTTCCGTGGTCATTCCACTGCACTTTTACATTTCACTGGAGAATATTATTATTACTACTAATATATACTGCAGAGGGGGGGACAGCCGCCCCTTACCACCCCCCAGATCCACATATGGTTGTCTGCAGCTTTTGAAAAACTTCCAAAAAATTCCCATTTAATTTCTTATAGCAACCCCACAATATATAGAAACCGCGATGGGGAATATCGTGATGCAGAAAGGTCAGATATAGGTCAGATAACGGAGGGGGGGGCCTCTGGGTTCCGCCTGTGCCGCTGCGCTGGGGTGGGGGTGGGCATGAGCTCCGTCAGCTGGGGCTGCTGCTCCGGCTCCTGGGCGGGTGGTTGCCCGCATGTGGGGGTGGGGGGAGAATTTTAATGCATTGGCCCACCGGGTGGAAGATCCATCATGGGGGGATGCAGGCAGCCCTGGCTGGTGTGGGTGGCCTCCTCTTGTGGGCCACAGGCTGGGTGGTCCTTGGCTCTGCTGCGACGTGGTTATTATTATTACTGTTGTTGTTGTTGTCGTGGTAATGAGTTGTTACAGTATGTTTCTTATGGTTGTTTGTATTCTGTATTCCCCTACACTTAATTTTCTCCATCCCACCTTCATTATTATTATTATTATTTTATAATTTTTTTTTTTTATTATTATTATTATTATTAATAATAATACTATAAGTTTTCTTTTTTCTTTTTAATGTCTGTTATTGTTATGATTGTATGTTTCTGTATCCCCCCCCCCATTTTCTTTTATTACCACGGAACTACAGTAGGACGGCTGAGTTCGGAGCAGCCACACTCTTTACTCTAATTTAATGTAAAACAAAAGGGGGGGTGGTGGTGGGCAATAAAAAAAATCCCTTTATCCACAATTAGAGTTGCCACCCGTTCGGGTTTCCTCTCTTTTTTGAGCAACTGTCTATTCTTTTCAAGGACACAATTTTTTTACATATCCAATCAAATGGGTATAGACTTGTATATGTCATGTTTACATATCCAATCCTGTGTCCATAAATGGTTTAAAATGGGTAAAGCACAATGACGATTGGCCAAGTCTATACCTATATTTGATTGGCTGCAGTAATACCAAGCTTACCTTGTTGCCTAGCAACTGTGCGGGCTGTCGGTCTGCCACACGTATCCACATCCATAACCTACCTTGCCTTAAATTCTTAGAGGCAACAAGGGTCAAAAAAAAAAACTTTATATTTGTTTTTTCAGGTTTGCGAACTTGGGGGAGTGATGGGCGAGCGACCAGCGACAAAGAAGAAGCGATTTATCGCGTACAACTCAGAGTGAGCGAAAAAACTTTTCTGTATGGATAAGACACAAGCAAAGATAGTTGGGAGATATTGCACAAAGCAGAATTTCCCACTTAGCTGGATAATTTAAGCCAAGCATGAAAACTGTCCAATAGGATGAGAGGTAAGCAGCCTTCCTATTGGATAATCCTTTCATTTGGAGTAAGTTATCAGGCTAATTTAAAAACACTGCTTTGTGAAATCCCCCCTTCTCCGCCACTTGTGTTTTGTGTCCAGCCAAAATTTTAGTTACTGTAAATAACAAAGTAGGGAGTGCACCTTTGGGTATATAAGGATTATGTTTTGTAATAAATTATAGTTGGATAATACATATTTACTCGTTAAAGCAAAAAAACTTTATCTAACGTGGAAAGGGACAGCAGTAGAACTCCGTCAGGACAGATATAGGTAAGAAAGGTAATACAGTTCTACAAATACTGACATAATATATTTGCAAAACTGCTTTAATCCCATCCATCCATTTTCCATACCCGCTTATCCTACTGGGTCACAGGGGGTCCGGAGCCTACCCAGAAGCAATGGGCATGAGGCAGGGAACAACCCTGAACAAGGGGCCAGCCCATCGCAGGGCACACTCACACAAAATTCACTCACACAGGCACTTTAGTAACTCCAATTAGCCTCAGCATGTCTTTGGACTGTGGGGGGAAACTGGAGTACCCAGGGGAAACCCCACGACGACACAGGGAGAGCATGCAAACTCCACACACATGTAACCCAGGCAGAGACACGAACCCAGGTCCCAGAGGTGGGTGGCAACAGTGCTAACCACTGCACCACCATGCCACCCCTGCTTTAACTCCACCACCCACAAATCAAAGGTGGCAACCCTACCCACAATTCCTGGAAGGTCCCTGGCCATTCACTTCCAGTTCCAACATTCTGGTGTGACTTTCCCAGTTCAGGAATCTAGGCTTACCCATAATACCTCCAACGGACATGACCCAGGTTATGGGGGAGTTAACTAGATTTGCCGTGACTGAAACGCTCCTTTCAGTCGGCTCATACCAATATCCACAGCAGCTAATCGCTTTACTAATATTCAGCCTTTTATTCAGCTATTTGAATGTAAATGGCTCAGATCGCTGCGGTGGCCTTTTACATGTCAATGGATGGTGAGACAGACAGCTGGAGTAAATCTGCACTTCCTCCTTCACATGATATAACCTGTAATAACCCAAGGGCCTATATGAGTCATTCGAAACCCAAAGGAGCTGAAAAAGACCCAAAAAATGTAAGGCTGGGTGGGTTGCATGACAGGCACTTACAGAGGAAGTCACCCCTGCGATGCAATCATTTCATCTTCCCGAAGAAAGAGCGATGGAGAGGCAGGTGTCCCCACCTGGGATGCCAGGTCGATCCTGCCTGGGCCGTCACGGATGGCAGGATGAGTTTTTGTCTCGCGAAGAAGAAAGTTCCAGAGAGAAGGTGCCGTAAGCAGAAAAGTCAGAAAGAAGTTTATTTCGGTTGAACCCAAACATTTCCCGAAACCCAATGTGCTTGATTCCACATTAGCTCTTAATTAATTAAGAACAGTCAAGCTTGTTACTGAACGATGTCTTTAAATTTTTTAATATTAATAATTAAATTTGAATTGAGATGCATTAGCGCAAAACTTTATTTTCTCAACCTAAACCAAATTGCTGCTAGGCATTTTAATGTTAAAACACAACTATATATAAATATAAATATAAGAAAAATATTTTTTGAATGTACGATGCAGTGATTATTAATTAATTTTCCATCAATAAATAATTATATTTCTAGCTCTTCAGCAATTAAAGCACCATTAAGCTGTATAACATATAAATTAGTAAATATGACTGAAGCCAAATTTTGCAATAAGATGTTTACTTGCAGAGTGTCGACTAACAGTTCCTTAACAAACAAAAACAGGAAGTAACAATATCAGAAAATAATGAGAATGGTTGCCACAAAACAGACAATAAATAACACAAAATGGCACCGGAACTTCATCACAAAACAAATGGCAATCAAGAGCCAGTATATTAGAGTGTGTACATGGGCAGCGGTTTACCCTGCATTGGCCGTGTATCTTACCACTGGCAGATGTTGAAAAGCTTTATGGCTCACAGGTATAAACTGACTGAAGTCTGTGGTTCGAGTGCCAACTGTTCAGTGCCGTCGGGCAAAGAGGAGGAGGCTATGCTGGGTGATGGCATCTGCACATGCTGGAAATTTCAAGGGGGGGGGGTCCTCTTGGTTGATTTTTGGCAATCAGGAGGTGTTTCAGTTGTGCTTCTTAGGTAGAATTCGCCGATCGGTGGGCCAAAGAGAATTTCAAGGGGGGCTGAAATATGTCTGTTTTAATTTTACAAATTTCGAGGTGGCTGTGTGTCTGTCCTGGTGATGATGTGGTTGGCAGCGGGCGCTCCCAAACTGGGAAGGTCCCATTCTGCAAAGTGATGCACCCAATGGGAATGGACTCCACCTGTAACGGGTAGTGAGGTCTGATGGCTACATCAGGACCTTCCTCAGGTGACCGGGGGAGCAAAAAAAAACACAGTGTCTTTCTGATTGCTGCAGCTCTGTGTATTCTGTCGTATTCTGCACGAGTCCAAAACCCAGTCACACATAGACTCCAGAGTCCCGTAAATTGGTAACAAGCCTGAAAGGGATTATAGTGTTACATACTGAACTGTCATCTATAAACCGAAGTCTGACATAGGAATTTATGCTACCCACTGAGTCCAAGTGGAATAGAGCTGCAGAGAAACAGGGTCCTCTGTGGACTTCATAGAAGCACATACTATATAACGTCATTTAGATCATGCAACACATTGAACTCATATTCTAATCAAAATGAATTGATCTATTTAGTAATTAAAATTATGTTGATTCATTGTGTCCAGAGAACCAAATCATGTGATGAAAAGTGTTACTTTAATTAGCTAATTGATTAAACGCTCAGCTGAACTCAGCTCAGGGACCAGGATTTAACACACAGGGGAGTCGATGTGTTCTCACTATCCCATCTGTAGCTGTACTCCAGGGTACAAGCATGTGCTAAATGCTAGCACTGCAAAAATTCTATAATGTGCATGTGCTAATGGCTAAACATGCACCTTGTGCTGTGGGGCAGAAGCACAGATGTTTTCTAGAGCAATGTACGAGAATGTGAACTGCGACAGGATCCTCCACTGGGAATCTGCCATGCACCAACAGGGGGCGTTCAGCAGTACACAGCCGCAAGGTAACCATGGTCTCCGCACGCTCAGCCCCAAGGAGTGTCAATAGGACACGGCCGGCGGCCAATAATGGCCCAAAATGGGGGCAGGATAGTCTCCCCTACCAAGGCTCAAAGCCAATGATGGGAAGGTCAAGGAGAGCGGTAATGGCAGGCCAGCAGTCTCTGCTATCTCTACGCTGCGAAGAGACAGCTTGGAGGATAACCACCTCTCACATTGGGAGAAGAGAAGCTTCACTCCAAAATGACCACAGCCCCTTGTCACTACCCGTCATTCTGCATATTTTCCTCCACTACCTAGATAAACCTTTCCCCACAAGGCATATTCCCCACCCCCAGAATATTCCCCACCCCTATGCCCAAACGCCTGCCAGAAGCATTTGGTCCCCAGGTGCTTCTCAGTAGCACACGGACGCTGCTGATATTTCATTCCTGTCTTGCCTGTGAGGCCCATGATGCAGCTGAGAGGCTTTCTAATGAAAGGCAGCGTTTGCCATCAGCCTGGAATTCATCCCAGCAAGTACAGGGCACTGGGTCGGTGACGGGATGCCCATTGCAGGGCACACACTTATACACACACACACACACACGCACACGGGCTAACAGCCGCGGCGGGGCCTGGAGCCCGTCCCGGGACACAGAGGGCACAAGGTTGGGCTACACCATGGACGAGATGGTAGTTCATCACAGGGCAATAAGGGCAATTTAGAGATGCCAATTAGCCTGAGTGAAGGTCTTTGGACTGTAGGAGGAAACCAGGGACTACCCTGCAGATTGGAGGGGGCCTTCAATATGTATAATTATAAAATGTATATACTGTATATGTATGTATATGTATATATGTGTGTGTGTATGTATATATATATATATATATAAATATATATATATATATATATAGAGAGAGAGAGAGAGATAGAAAGAGAGAGGGGGGGGGCAGTGCTCCTCAAAAAGCCATCGATATTATCATTACAAATGCCATTTATACAGTGGCCTCAAGTTTCTTTCGCACACGTTTATTTTATTGGGGTTGACAAAGCCGGAATGCTGAGCAGGATAAGCCAGTGGGAGATGGGCGGAATGGTGGACAGATTGGCATAAATGGAGTGTTTCCCTCCACCCATGAAGTTCTCACGAAATGTTCCGACTCTGCCCTTCAGCCACGGAAAACTAATTACCACAAAATGGAAGTGTTTTGGCAGCAGAAAAGGAACACGGAGCCCTCTCCGCTCACGGGGAGATGGTATCGGCTAAGCGTAATAGAATCCAAGATGAAATCCAGGAGCGAGCCACCGTCGCCCATGATTTAATAATAGAAGCACCTCAAACAGCAGCAGTCACAAACGGAATCTCCTTATCCGTAAAGCCATATGGAAATCCCCCCCC
>JAODUD010000134.1:23427816-23444777 GCA_026784285.1 Stomatorhinus walkeri
AGGTTGTCATAGTTAGCATTAGCATTTTCCCTATAGAAATGAATGAGCAGTCCCCATAAGGATATGTTTACCCTACACGTGTGTGCGTGTGTGTGTGTGTGTGTTTGTGTGAAAAATGCATTGAGGAGGGCTGGAGGCTGGCTGAAACCGATAGCCCTCGGAGGCCTCATTAACTGCAAGTCTTCGGCAGCTGATGCTGGCTACACTAGCGATTCCTCCGCTAACGTTCTGGCAGGACAGAGGAGAGGTCCCAGTTCGGAATGCCAGAGGTGCCCTGGCATGTCCAGCTCAGACAAGAATTCCTACTCCAGTTCTGTCCTCGGTTACGGGCTCCCAGAACCAAGAACGACACTGGAATCAATTCTACTATCCGAGTTACATTCAAATGCGAACATTTTGGGCAACTTGCTTTTCTACCTTCCCTACACAGCTAATTAAATGCAGATTTGGAACATAAAAATCCCACAATCCTTTTCAGTCTTAGTGTAACACCAGGAGCGCTATTGTGTTGATTATGGTTTTGAGCGAGGGCCGCATGACCTGGCACTGAACCTGAACTCAGGGTGTGGGGTTCTCTTTAGAGCGAAAGGCACGCTTTGCTCAGGGTTCGCGTTCTTTGCTTTTTAAGCACACGGCTCAGTGTTTGCCTTCCAGCTCTGCTCTTCTATTTCGCTGCCTCTCTTCTCCAGGTACGTAATTCTGTTTACAGTTCAGTTTAGCCCTGAAGATACACCCGAGATGTCAGTTTCCCGGAGTTCCGCGTCCAGCTTTCGCCGTGTTTGTCCTCCTTTCCCCAGTTCCCGTGTCCCCGTTCCTCCAGTCCTCCGCGCTCCACTTATTGTTCCCATGCACATGCATCCTGCAGCTGCCTCATCACTCAGCTGTCCAAAGTGATGACAGCTACCAGCGGCATACTATCTAACGGACTCAGCGACCACTGGGCGGCCATTTGTACGCTGACGGTAATCTGGGAGTGAATGCTAAGGGTGTGACTCACGAGTGCCATGACTCTGTCGCTTGACACTATCTGCTTCTGTGCCTGTCCCATCAGCCCTACATTCAAGTTTAATACCTTAGAACCCCCTCCCCAACCCATGTTTCAGCCACAGTTTTGACCAGCTTTCTGATACTGCCCCAGGTACCCTGAAACATCCACTCTTCTGTCCTCCGGGCCGATGTGAGCTGCATGCCTTAGAACCTCAAGGTCCATGAAACCAGTGAAATCGCTCGCACTAAACAACGCAGACTGATACACTAAAAAGCTTTCACTGTCTCTTACAATTATAACTGCCAAGTAGAAAAACGCTTATGTAACCCCCCCTACCGGGTTAATAATCTGTAGAATGTAGTAATACAATGTGCTTTTATTAGTATAATATAAATAATGGGAAAGATATAAAACAGGATAAATCGTAACTCCGGGAGACCTCACCGTCCTCACATAAGGTTAAAACCCAATGATTTACTGGCAGCCACTGCAAAATAATGGGGGGGATATGTCAAAGTGTGACACAGTGCTGGGACACAGGATACTGGCATGAGGCGCAAACCAGTCACAGCACTAAAAATAAGACAAAGCCTGTAGGCAGAAACACTTAATTATTCCATCTTTTCTAATATGGGCTTTGAGCCATTCTTGTTGAAGAGTGAGCTTGGATTAATTTTTTGGGGTGAAATATCAGGACAAACTATAATGTCGTCATATTAACATATAGCATGTGTGATGTAGTTGAACAAAAACATGCATGTTTGTTTATGTTTCTGGCAATATCATCTCTCTGTTCCATTACACCATCACAAGTTCCATTCCATCCCAGAATTCCTCAGCCAGTAGCACTGGGGTATATTAATTTACAAGATGGCTGACAACCATTCATAAACCAATTATGGAGAAGCAATATTTAAGATGCAAACAGACCGTAAATATTCTTTCATCTACGAGGTTAGTTTATTGCAGCCATCTTCCCACGCTGGCACCGGACCAGGGCTTGTAGCAGAAGGCCTTGTAGTAGAAGGCCTCTTAGTGGAAGGCCTCGTAGACGCGAGATGCACCTCTGTCGGGGGTAAACAGTACACTGCTACGCTGCGAGGCTCCAAACTCAAGCATAGCCCAGCTTTCACATGTCATAGTTAACAGACTTTAACAACTTGGTGGCCAAAGGGAGCGAGTTAAAAACCAAGGGGCAAATCTACAGATGCGTTTCGCTCACATTTATTTTCCGTCGGCTTTTAGTGCTTCATGGAAATTCAGCTGGGCCTCGTCCGCTTATGCTAATCCTTGTTAGCGGAGACGACACTGAGATACAGCTGCAGTTACGTTCTGCAGACTTATTTCGGGGGAATTCTGCATTTTATTTCCAGCAGAAGGGCAGTATTGTGGTTCACAGGAAAGTGCTGTGGCCTTTCACCCCCAGAGTTGGGGGGTTTGAACCCCAAAGTTGTTCTGTATGTGTGAATTTGCATGTTCTCTTCAGGTCATGTGGGTTTTCCGCCATGGACTAAAGACGTGCACTTAGGCATGGTTAAAATCCTCAGTGTGTGTGTGTGTTGTCCTTGCAATGGACTGGCATCCCATCCAGGGTGTACCCCAGCCATGTTCCCTCTGCTCCAAGCTCCAGACCTCCCTGTGACCCCAACCAGGATCTTCAGTAAAGCACTATGCGCATATCTTGACCAAATTTGTTGCAATTCAGCCAGTGTGAACAGGCAAGAGCCGTCTGAATGCAAAGTGGTAGGGCAGAAGGTTGGACGACTCGTCGTGTAACCAATCATGTGAAACTGAGGGTAATTATAACCATGTGGTGGTTAGTTGCTAAGTGAATTACATTGCGCTACAAATACGCGTTAAACAGAGACTTGTTCCTGATGGTGAGATGCGTGTTTTTTGTTGGGGGCTATCCTCACGCTAAACAAAAGGATCGTTCAAAGAAATGCATGAAATCCCCAACCTCCTCCTTCCCATGATCCTCCCAAAGCTCTTCTAGTTTTAATGAACCTGCAAGGTGAGTCAGTCATCTTGACCCGGTGCTATCGCTCCTGTCTTTCGTATAGATCGGCTTTTAAATATGAATTTCCCCTCTGCCCATGGGACCAGAATTAAATTCAAGGTTTCTTTTGAACCCCGCTTTAATGCATGTTAAATTCCCCCATCTCTTCAATATTTCTGCTCATGGACTCAGGAAATCAATAAATCCCACCCCCTCCCCGGCCCAAAAGAAAGACCAAACGGAGTCTCTTATTTTTATTTCAATAAGGGGCCCTGAATCTCCACCACTCCCCGGGTAAGAGAGGAACCTCATTGATATTAACCGTGAGATATGTGCTTATGTAGAGGCGCAGGCTGAGGTTTGTGGAGAGGGGGGAGGGTCTCCAAGGGCAGAGTGGGCAGGAGGAATAGTGTGGGGGGGGGGGGGGGTAGGTTTCCTTAATAAAATACACAGCATAAAATGGGGGCAGCACATCTGAAGGTGAAGAAAACTCAGAGAGGTGTCACATTCACCTAAAAGATGTCCGCACTTCAATGCTTAAAGAACCCCAGGTGGAGATACACTCCTCACAAAGGCAAAACAGCAACTGCAAGTTCATACAGCAGTACACACTGACACTGATAATGAGAAAGGGGGTGTTTTAGCCTGGCTGCAATGAAGATATTGAGTTTACACTCATTTTCATACTTTCTTCAAAACTAAACATAGTTGAACAAAGATATTTTGTCATAAGATAAAACAGAGCCCAGGAGAGCAGATCTCAGATGTAACTAAGTTTTAATAAAGCATGCAGTGACTGTGCTTTGCCTTCATACAGCAGTACATACTGTATTCATACAGTACATACTGTATCAGCCCTTTGCTTCAACAGTCCACGTTTTTGCTCCCTTTACTCGGGAGCTGGGAGGGAGCAAAAACGTGGACTGTCTGTGGGTACCCGAGGACCGTATTGGGGAGACACTGTCTTAGATGAAATTGTGCATTGAGGCATTACTTGGCATGTCAACACAACACCATGAAAATGATAAAATAAAACCAATAAATAGATTAATTTACATGAACAATATAAGGGTTTTACAGAGAAATATCACATAGCAAACACAACTCAAGGGGTGCAATAAATATATCCAAAAAATGTCCAATCATCTCCTTATTGCATATTGAAATAAAATATCAGCATGCAAAAGCCACAAAACAACCACACAGAATGAGGTTGAAATCTGATTAAAGATTTAAGTGCTAGCTGACGATAAACTATAATTTAAAGAAAAATAGAATGCCGCTCAGACGATAAATCTATGGCATCTCAGTTGTGACAAAAAATTACAAGTTCAACTGTAACACATGGAGTAATTTACAGATATGACCCCAAAAAGCCTGTTGCCAAGCTGACTCTATTTAACAGGGTCATTATGCTAGGCTCACACGCAGTACAGGTCACCTGATCGATCACCATAGCGATGCTTCAGATCAGCCAACCCCAACCCAGCAAAGGATCCCGCTACATTTCAGACAGCATCACCATTTTGGGTAAAAGCTGAGCAGTCTGTATTGTCGCTTTTACCTTCCTTTTTTTAGTTTTTAGCCAACTCAGCGCTTTTCCTCTTCCACGTGCGTAAGCAGCCGACAGTAAGAACGCCGCCCCCCTCCTAAACTGCCCTGTGCCACCCCAGCCACATGGCTGCTATCTTCAGACCCTGCATATGGGTCAGAGGCTCCAAAAAGATCTGTCACCTTGCCTGTGGGTCAGGCTCAGCTCTGCTTTTAATGGGTGAAGATTTAGCAGGACAGGGGACTTTGAGCACCAAACTCCAGCCCACACCCTCCAGTCACTCTGTGGGAGGGCTGCGCTTATGTCCAGTTTCTCCCATTTACACACCTGGCTGTTTTTGCAGTCCAGGTTCCCATTCACGCAAGAGGACCCATATTTTAAACGACCGCGCTGCTTTCACAAGCGTCCGTTGTGAGTATATTCTGAAAATGTGCCATTTAATTTCTCGGGGTGTCGTTATGTGCCTGGTAGGGGATTTCAGATTGGCTGGCAGGTAAAAGCAGACAGTGAACTCACCGCTACGTTTAGGAAGAAGCTGGGAGCAGTTACCCAGGCCAAGCAAAACCTTTCATTTTGACCGCTTTACTGTTTCTAAGGCAGTCAAACAAAAAGCGAGGATCTGACAGGGACCCCCCCTCCGGTGATAAAACCTGTTTGGTTGCGTTCACTGTGGCTCCTCACAATATGCTTCCCTCTCCTCTCAAACCCACCCCCCACCCCCCAGGAAGGAGGGCAGCCCTTTTAACCGAGGCACCCGCTGGGTGCCGCTCAATTACCTGACAAAACAAGACACCTAAATTCAGGAAGACAGAATAACGACCTAAAAGGCCGTCCTTGGTGAGACGCAGCATGTCTTCCATTCTGTGTTCAGCTTCTTCCTGTGTGATCTCTCTCTCTCTCACTCTAGCTCTCTCACTCCCTCGCCCAACCTCTCTCTCCCCCTCCCCATAACCTACTGGGAATAACACCCTTCTTACATGGGCATTGTTGATATCGGTTCAGTGACCCAAGCTTGTTTCAGTCACAGTCCATTTAACACAAGTTCTGGTGGGCCCGGCTGGGGTGCAGTATAGTTAACACGCTGGCTGCAGGCACTCCCACGCCCTACGGAGGGCAGTATTGACAATATATATTTCCTCTTTTTAACTCACTCTTGCTCACAGCTGTATTTTCCAAGGTCCTCTGCGGTGCTGGTGTAATTTATAACCGAAGCCTATTGGATACAAGCTCAGGGATGAAGGGGGGGTCTGCTTTGGTAATCTCTAGAGGTTTTGGAAAGAGTTTGAAGTCCGTGGGCAGAGCGAAAAACGTAAAAAGTGAAGAGGCTAATTGTTATATATTCAGAAGGCAGTCAATGATGTGGGGGCAGTATGGGAGGCGGTGCCGCGCTCCGCGTCGGGGCTGTATCTGGCCGAACAGTGCAAAGAGCTCTTCCAGCATCGTCACTTTGGAAGGTCGTGCATTTGCAGGGCCGGGGCTTCCTGCAGAGATGCAGCAGTTCACTGCTCATTCTCTGCAGGCCATAACAATAAAGGCTGTGTCTTATTCAACGCCTAGTGACCCTGTGTGAAAGAAGGCAAAGTTAACTCCTAGTCTCAGCAGTAGGCGAACAGTGTAACTTGTTTATAAGTTTACGGCTCCAATTAGAGAGAAAGGTGACGGACCACACAGCTTGTGTTGCTCAGCCATTGCTGTACCTCTCGTCAAATCAAATCACCCCCCACTGGCTCCATTTTTCCTGAAAGATCCCTTCAGCCTCCCCCCATCGTTGCCGTATGTTTGCACGAGCAGCCACTGGCTGATGATGACAGCGGAACGTCATCGGGGGGGTCAGGGCCAGACGCCAGAAAGCCAACATTTCTCCTCTAACTGAAATTCTGAAGTTGCCAGTGGATATCTTAATTAAATAGCAAGCGCTCACACACGCTCCTGGAAATCTGCTTGTAATCGATTTGCCCCCATGGTGCCCGCGATTTTCCCAAACGATCAATCCTGGGCCGGCCGGCACCATGTCTATTCCCACCGTGAGCCATAAATCTCGGGGTCATTATGCATCGATTTCAGGAAATCTTTTTTTTTCTCTCTCCCCCCTCATTTTTCTCGAAAATGCATTCGGTCGGTGAGATGAGGCATGAGTGAGTAATTCCATGCCCTACAGCATTTACAGTCCAGGACGAATTCCAGTCTTCGTAAACGTAAACGAGGTACGCACCTGCCACCATTTGAACGGTCCTGCCGTGATAATCCAAAATCGATCGTGCCTGGACACTCAACGCGCCCTAAATGGCGCACAAAACGCCACAATCTAATGCTGTACGAGTCGTAAATTCACCCTTTTTTAATTTGCGACTCTGAACATAATTATGGTATTAAAAATATCAAACAGCAGCTCAGCACAGCTAAGGAATTCACTAAAATCCTGATCTGCTTAACATCAACATTTTGGGTGGTCTTAATTAGTGTGTGTGTTTCAAAACATGGCTTCTGAGGTTAACATGGGCCACGTTCTTCAGTGCTATGCATGGCATGGTTCCTTGTACCTCCTGGATCTGCAGTTTTCACTATTATTATTTTTTTATAAAGTTGCAACAGATGAGACGTCTGCGTCCATTATTCTCCATTTTCTATACCCATTCATCCTGTTTGAGGTCAGAAAGCTTATTCCAGAAGCTATGGGTGCAGAGAGGGGAATCCACCGGAACAGGGCACCGAGCCGTCGCAGGGCACACACACACACACCCTTCATAGCACCGGGCAATCTGGCAACCCCGATTCACCTCAGCATGTTTTTGGACGGCGGGGGGAAACTGGAGAATGTGGAGGAAACCCCTCAACAACAATCGAGACACAAACCCTGGTCACAGAGGCGAGAGGCAACAGTAAAAACTATTGAGCCATGGCGCGCCCCCATTGGCCACTAACTGCTGGCAACCTGATGTAGATTGACAACCTCCACGGTGTAAAACAAGAGCGAGGTACCTGCAAGCCAGGCCAGATACAAGACCCCATTAGTCAAAATTAGTCATGCTCTTATCATGTGTTGATGCTTCATTGTAATGAGTAGTCAATCTACTAATAAATGCAAAATGAGCTGGAAAATTAAATGTTTCTTCTAACTTTTCTGGGTCACTGTTCCGTATCGGTGGGACCGTAGCTGAGGTCATGGTTTTGGAGAGAGGAACCGCTGCCACTTGTGCAGTGACAATTTGTAGGTACCAGGTTGGTTGCTGCCTGTTATTTAATGCAGTATGTGTGATGCAAGGACCCTGAAGACACTCACGCTGTGCTAATGGGGTAGCAACCACAGCAACTGTGTTTTATGCTTCGGAATCCATGGAAACACCGCATGGATGCTTTGGGAACACCTTCAGAATAGTAGGGAAGGGGGTTACATAACTGAAGGGTTGATCTGCAGTTAATAGGTGTAGCTGGCTGCAGAAATCAAAGCCGGTTTTTGAAGTTAACCTTAGATGATATCACAAGGTGTAATCAACAGAGTTCCTGGAGATGGCTACTGACAAGGACGCCGCAGTGTGGAATGGGTGATCAGCAAAGCTGAACGGGGACAGCCTTGTGAAGATGACTATGGACAAGTACACCGCAGTGTGGTCATCAGCAATGCTAATCAGAGATGCTAATGATCGATAAGCTTGCGAAGACGGATTTGGAGGTACACACCGCAATATGAACGGAGCCATCGGCGATGCTAATCAGTCACAAGCTTCTGAAGACAGATGAGTGCGCCAAAATGTCAGACCGTCAGTCGGCAGCTGAGTAATACACACTTCTCCTCTTGATTCCTAATACTGAGTCACTTTAAAGCACACTTGAGTTTCAGCATGATTGTTTCGAGACTTTTAGAGACAGGTGCTCAAAGGCAGTGCCAGTCGAAGCCCTAGACAAGCTTCACCATTTGTCTCAGTAAGGAGGCGGGGGGGATAAGCAGAGGTGGGCAGTTCAGGTCCAGAAACTACAAAACTAGACCTAGATTTTGTTTCAACCAGTCAGTTGACTATAGTCTCAGTCACAGTGTACTCAGCTGTGTGGATGAACCAATAACTTGGTCTGGATTTGTACTTTCTGAACCTGAACTATCCACCTCTGGGGGGTAACTTGCCAGCCAGACCAGTGAGAAGACTCTAAAATAATAAATGTAATTCAGCATGGTACCATCAAAGTTCCCCGTCCTGCTCAGGGTCTGCCCCAGGGTTTACCCTGCCCTTCATCACTACATACCTAGCTACCGAAATTGCTTTTGCTCGACGCTGGGAAAAATGTGAAGACGGGGAAAAAATATAACGGTGATTTTCCAGGTACGACCATTGAAGCACACAGCATGAGGTTTGTAGCAGAAGGGTGATGTCACCCTGCCCATCAGGCCAGTGTTCTCACTGGTCCGTCCGGAGCAGAAGGGTGATGTCACCCTGGCCATCATGTTCTTGATGGTTGGCTTGAAGCAGAAGGTTGACGTCATCCTGGGTATCACAGCAGTGTTCCCATTGGTCAGCTCATAGAAGGAGGTTGATGTCATCCTGGACATCAGGGCAGTGTTTGCATTGGTCAGCTCGTAGAAGGAGGTTAATATCATCCTGGGTATTACAACAGTGTTCCCATTGGTCAGCTCATAGAAGGAAGTTGATATCATCCTGGGCATCAGAGCAGTGTTCTCCTTTGTCGGCTCGTAGAAGGAAGTTGATATCATCCTGGGCATCAGAGCAGTGTTCCCATTGGTCAGTTTGAAGCAGGTGCTTGATGTATGTATATAGATGCTGCTGACCTTACACAGTCTTAATGCACTGGATCCATAACACAGGTTTTGCTCTGCACTTTGCTCCAGTAAAGGGTGCAAAGGAGGGGTGGAGGAAAAAAATCTGTATATGGTTTAATGACAAGATATTTGACAGCAAGCTAAGGTCTCACAATGTGATCTGTGACTGGGTTACAGCTCGGTTTGGTTCTTACAAAAAACACAATAAAAGCAAAAAGGAACTGCCATGATGAGAACTGTCTAAGCAAGTTCAGCCCGTTGCTGTACACTCATCATTTACTCTCTCGGACTGGGTTTAGCACAGTCAAACTCTCCATTACAACTGGATTTAATTCTGCTGATTGCATCGTGGGTTGGTTGGGGGAGAATGAAACGCAGGAAGGGTGAATCTAAGAAAGCAAATGGAAAGGGGATTAGGATAAATGAGGCCAGCAAGGGGGGTAAGCGATTGAAAAAAAGACAGGCTCAGAAGTGACATATTTGAATAAAGAGGGAGACTATAGGTGAGAAATAAACAGGGTAAGGGGTGAAAATATGGCATTGTTTGTGACGGGTGAATAGCAAGCATGGCAAACTCATTCATTTCTGCCACTTATTCAGTGTTGGGTCACAGTGAGGCTGGGGCTTCTCCCAGGACCCATGCGGTACCCTGGACTGGGCGCTATGCAGGGCACACACATGCTCTGAGTAGCTTATGCAGGGTACACACATGCTCTGAGTAGCTTATGCAGGGTACACACATGCTCTGAGCAGCTTATGCAGGACACACACATGCTCTGAGTAGCTTCTGCAGGGCACACACATGCTCTGAGCAGCTTATGCAGGGCACACACATGCTCTGAGCAGCTTCTGCAGGACACACACATGCTCTGAGCAGCTTCTGCACAAAAGAACACCAAGGAGTAAACCGACACACACAAAAGGAGAGCACGCAAACTCCACGCACAAATGCCGCTATTCCACTGCCACAAAGAACCAGGCCACCAAACCGTACCCAAGCTGTACCATGGACTGACCGTTTTCCACTGTAAATAATCCAAGCTGCAGTCATTTCGTACCCATGCTGACATGGGCCTGCAGGTAGCGTGACCAAATCCAGCTGTTTGTGTCACCACCATCTGATTGGTGAAAATGCACAGATATACCAGTGTTCTCTGTCCCATGTCTGTATTGTCTGAAGGGAAAAAAGGCATATTCTACATATTACCCATTATTAGTAGCATCACACATCGTCAAGTATTGATGCATTCACTATACCTCAGAACCTGAAAATTTCCAACCACCTCCTTAAAAAAAGTACTAGAGAACATCTGAACAGAATGGATCCACAACGCAAAATTACGCAAGAAAATGCTAATTCCACTAGCATTTCATGCTAACATACCGCAAGATGGCAATTGTCACAGACGTGCTAGAAAATTAGGAAATTAACACACACCATGTGAACAGTAAATAAGCGCCTCTTCGGATTTACATCACCCTCACTCCGCAAGCCTGGCAACTCCTTCTGCAGCTGAAAACCAAAGCAAGCTGGCCCCCCCAAGCTGTGACTAGTCTCTCTTCGTAGTACGGCTCGGTTCCTGCATACCAGTGGAAAAGCGCCAAAAGCCAGAGGGGTCAGTTTCGAACCCCCAACCCTGGAGAGGGTGCTACAGTGCTCCCCGCTTAACCACCATGTTGCCTAAAAGATATGCAGATGCATAACAGTGCCAGCGTCCACCCTGCGCACGAAGCGGGAATCTTTGCTGTCCTTGAAGACGGCATGGCTCCTACACGAACTGCCAAAAACGTGACACTGGGCCTACTCATGATTGAGGTAATTGAGACAAAAAGTAATTAGCTTAATGAGTCCAAATGAGGTTGGACTGGACCCAGCATCACTCGGCAGGAAAGTAGGACAAATCTTCTATAGGACTAGCAGATATCCAGGCTGTCAGGAAAGGACAATTGCATCCTTTAACTACCTGAAGAAATTTATAATATGTAATCTGAGTAGGATATGACCTACACACACATACAGTATAAAATAAGTCGCTCTATATATAAGTAAACCACCTAGTCACTGCAGATAACTGTTCGTGCCACTCCTTCCCCCCCAAAAAAATAACTGCTGCTCATTATTAATCCCCTTCTGGTAATGCTATTGCCCCACCGCCCATCCCATGAAAATCTTAGGCCCAACCATCAGATTGCTAACAGCATTTTAGAACCTTGAATTATTAGTATTGTGGCACCTCTGAAAAGACTTCTTCAAGACTTATGTTTCTATTTTAAAAGTCCTACACTTAACCAGGAGGAAGAAGGTTGTACTCTGTTGTACTTATGTGTGGTTTTATGTCATTTTTAGTGTAGGCCTTGCAGTCTTGAAAACTAGTTTTACTTCTGCCACTAAATGGAGAAACTTGACCATAATCTTATTCCAATAGAAGCCCAAAATAGCCTCACATAATTGTGCAATTGTATGGCCAGGATTTGCTAGTTTGTTCTGCCACTGTGAGAAAGATATTTAAAAAAAACTTTATTCTAACTGATCTGAGTGGCCTGCTAGCAGACACCTAGAGCATCTGAAGACCAGGCACAGCAAGTGGGCACTAATGAGGCTTCACGCCTAGGTATAGCGGTACGCCACAAACCGGCAGCTCAGGAACTCAGAAGACAGAAGGACTCCCATCGTCCGCATGCAAGACTGAGCCCAGGGCAAACTGTCCAAAGCGATGAGGTGCTCCTACGAGAGGATTACAGGAGCTCTCCTTTCAGCAGACCAGGTTTCTGGTGGCTAAACACGATTCTGTCAGACAAAAAAAAACAGACAGCTCCTAAAAAATCCTGGTAAAGTTATTTGTTACTGCTGAAACGGCAGACTTCAAGTGACCACAGTGTTGGGCATTTCAGGTCCAGAAGCTACAAATCCAGGCCAGGATTTAGTTTCTATCAAGCAGTTAAGTATAAAGAGTCGCAGCAGTACTCGGCTGGTTGGTAGAAACAAAATCTTAGTCTGGATTTGTAGCTCCTGGACCTGGAATGCAGAACATGGAGTAACCAGCGGGGGGTCCTCACCACGTCAGTGTCACCAGGGTGGTGTCATGGTTCAAGAATCGGTTGCCTGCTCAGAAGGTGGCTGGTTCAAATCCCACTCCTAGGTGCTGCTGATGTATCCTTGAACAAGATTCTTGACCATAGCTCTGACAATACATCTGACTTTGCAAGCTTGTGAGGATGTACTGGATATTCGCTATCTGCCTTGTGAAGCGTGTTATCGATCCATAAACGACCAAAAAATGGTTAGGAACTCAGAAGAAGACCTTAAACTGATCAGACTGCATTAGGACTTTACAGGTCAGAGGACCCAAATGATGAGCAATAATTGAGTCCCAATACGCTCCCCATTTGAGGATTATTACAGTCCGATTGAACTAAAATCTATGTGCTTTGGTCAAATATGAACCAAAGGTAGTGTTTGGAATTTGTCGATAAACGTAAATCATAATAGCTATGCCACCCTAAACTACATAATACACATGCAGGATTTACTCCAGCTCCGCGAGGAGAACAAGCATAAAAAGATATGCTTACTTTCCAGATGATTAGGTTGGTGTTAACCAGCTTTGGCATTATTGCGTGTCGCCCCTCCTCTGGTGCCCGTAGGTCAGCCGGAGAGCAAGATTTGGCATCTTTAACCCCAGAACATCTCCTGGTGGTGGAGTGGCAGGGATGTCTCCCTGCCTGCCCCTGCTGTTGGACCTTGGGTTAGGTGTTATCTCCGCACCTCTTCTCCTTTCTCCTCAACCAGAGCCAAAAGTTGCCCGTCTCAGCCTCTTCAGCCAGGTCTTTCAGGACCTTCTGCAAGCTTGCTCCAGACACCTCCATGTCCCTCAGTAGGCCAACGGCTGAATTTTGTACTGACAAAGCCATGGCAACCTACTGCTATCAGGTGGATGATGATTCTCAACCCAGCCTCCTTGCACTCAGCGCCGAGATCTGAGTACTTCTGAAAAGTGGACTACATACTTTTTCAAATAAGCGCTGAAGTGTAATTAGAAACCCATTGTGTAAAAAGAAATAGACTGTGTCTTTTTAGGACGGGAAAGATGACTTGAAACAGTCAAATATATGACATTATTCCTTTTGCATTGGGATTAAAGCACATACAGAGATAGGAGCCTTGCTGTTAATTCAATAGGACTTGGTCTTAAGTCATGCCACATTATAACCACGACTGGGGAACATCATAGCATCGGTATTGGAAACTGCGAATGCCGTACCCTTGGCAGAATGACACAATTTGGAGCTCATTACAACATAACTCAGAGTAATGAGAACCTCCGTCTTTGTTCCAGCAGATAATTTTTGTCCCCGAGTCGTCCATTATGGAACAGCATTGTATGGCATCGCTGAGGTACAACAGAAAGTCGCGGTTTTTACACGCCGTCACCCAGAGAGATGGAGATACCGAGCTTAACAGATAGCTTCTGAACGACCAGCTGCGCCTGACAGCTGTGAAAAGGACCAGGCTTGAAAGCAGAAGACAGAAAGTCATCCATTGCAGCCAATCGAGTGGTTCTAAGGAGGCAGGGCATTGTCAGCTGACCAATAGAAAGAGAGAACACACTCCATCATCTCGCCACATGTAATGTGCCTATCCTGCATTTTTCCATACACTGCAGTGCATTTTCCTGTCATTTTAAACAGCCAAATATTCAAAGGAGCGATCCTGCTGAGGTTCGATACTCAGCTGGTGTCATTTGATGGGGAAATACATTTTGGGCAAGAGTCAAAACTTAACTGACGCTTTCTAGTCCATGGGAAAAGCAGCGTTAGAGCTCAATATTTCGTGTTTTCTATGTATCATTTTTAGATTCCCCCTTAGATTCAATGACGTTCCTGCTGCCAGTAATTTGCTTTTGTTATATTTTGCATTTAAAGTGACAGGCTTCAATTAATGGCTCTGACACGGCCATAACACATTAACATGTCTTCACAATGTGTGTCTAATTAATTTATGCAATTATCTGCTTATTGAGTTATTGATAATAATTGGCAATTGAGGGTTTTCTTTATATACTCGCCATGGAAAAACATCCAGGTATGTTGCTAAGAGATAAATTAAGACATTTAAAAGAGATTGTCCAGGGTACAGATTAGAGCACAGTGTTTTGGCTTTCAAACAGTTGCCATTGCTAAAGACCGTGCAAATTTAAATGTAATAATTACAGGCAAATGGGACTAATGAGGGAATTAGAGAGCCAAAGAAATTCGGAAGTATTGGGCTTTATTCGGCCAAAAGGACCGGTGACAGCAGCAATCAAACTGGGTCGAATCCTCCTCAGTCTTTGCTATAATATTTCACCACCCATGAGAAAACAATAAGCTCAGGACAAGAAGAAACATACAGAAATAATCATAGAGTTGGGATAAAAACTCTATATACCACTGTGAATCCCCCAGCCATCAGGAAATACATATTTATGAAGTATAATGATTTCAGCATCTCAATAAAGATGCATTACATATTCACAGAGTGGGAATCTGAGCTCCTCTCATAAACAACTTAAAGAGCTTGCGTAGAGACCATGGATACTTTTGGTATGAAAACTGTAAAAATTAATATGTCAGCTCCTCGGGAAAGAGATCCTTTAGCGAGTGGTGGGCAGCGTGGTCTGCGTGACGGAAAAGACGGACACGTGACCAGAAGACTGAGCAGAGCTCCTTTACAGAGCATATACCAGCGAATATACAGTACTATGTCTTAGGCAGTCTAAGAAAATGTAAATGATTTTTATGTTGTAAAACTAGAATATCATCTGCTAATGTGCGTCAGCTTAGCTATTTTATAACCGCTGCTAAGGTCACTCCAGTATTTGCAGCAACTATCTAATACAGCCATGTGTTTGTTGACTCGATTCTTAGCTTACCAAGTTTGTCTAATCAATACCTCATTCACTTATTTAACTAAAGAAGTTAATTAGTTAATTGAGCTGAAGCTGAACTAATGTTTGGAATGGCTGAGGTGTCCCAGAGGCTGTCCTGAACTGGGAACCGAAGCCATCCAACTAGATACCAGTAAGTTTCTGGAGCAAAGAAGAATTTTTTATATTATTTTATTTGTTATTATTAATTTCCATATGTTCTAATGTTAAATTGTGTTTTTTTCTGTGCAAATATATACTTATTACTAAGATAAATAGCCTTAAACATTTTCTTTGATAGAAGACTTTTGCACGGCACTGCACAGTTTTATGACTGGCACCCCTGGGACATGGTACTAGTCAAGGTATATGGAATATGGATTTAAGGATGGAAGACATTTATGATGAAATACTGATGTTTCAGTATCTTTAAAGAAGAGATTTTGATGTGGCAGGTTTCAGGGGTGGTGGGGGGGCTTCTTCTTAGCAATGAAGCTGCACCTTCCACAGTAATGAACAACTGAGCTAACAACTCTGAAAGGCATCTTACAGGCTGGATGGCAGCACAGCCTGTAAGATGGCAGCACAGCCTGTAAGATGGCAACACAGTCTGTAAGATGGCACAGCAGCCTGTAAGATGGCAACACAGTCTGTAAGATGGCACAGCAGCCTGTAAGATGGCAACACAGTCTGTAAGATGGCACAGCAGCCTGTAAGATGGCACTGCATTCTGTAAGATGGCACTGCATTCTGTAAGATGGAACTGCATTCTGTAATATTTCCTGTCTCACCTGAAGAACACTTCACAAACAGATGTCCTTGCTGGCCATAAGATCGCAGTGCAAACAGCCCCAAGCTCCATTATGCAGTGTGTCATGTGACTTGGCAGTTCACACTCCCCTCTGAGAGCAACGCCCCACTTTCGCCACCTCCCCTCCGTCCGCTACGTCTCAAGGGCCCATCTGCCTGCTCGCACTCCATCAGAAGACCCTTTGAAATTGATCTCTGAGCCGGTTCGGTTCCTGGATGGCGAGAAGTCGCATGCTGCCCCAGGCCTCGATCGTTGGCCTTGAGTGATGAAGCCTCTCTCTGAGTTGGACATGTCTACTGGAGCAAAAGCGAAGGGATATTTCATCAGAAGATCTCGCTCAAAATCAGTCTGACTTCTTTTTAGTAGTTCTTTTCTAACTTTAAAATATTAATATTTTAAAGACCCGAAGACAAATACATGCCCAGGTTTCCTCTGACTTCTCCACAAAAGATCGGCATGCTTCGCATTATTTGCAAGGCTCCATCCAAAGTGGCGCCGCGTGAGGTCGCATGGCAGAGAGCCGTCCGCATTGTTAGTCACGTCGGCGCAATTGTGCACCATGTTTACGCGAAGGATTCACAATGGACACTGTGATGCTCCTCGAGAAAATAGCAGAAGGGATTTTTGTTCTTCCAAATTACTCGGCATAGAAAAGGGCATTGTGTTCATCTGCAGGGCTCCAGGTCTTTGACAGGAAGTGGAGCGATTTACTCGACGAGAGCAGCTCCCTTGTAAATGAAGGTAGGAATCTGAATGCCCTGAAAGTGGCTGATTCAAAGTGAGTTTCCCCTTCAAACTGACATGCTCTGGGACATGGAGGGAAAATCGTGAATAAAGCCAACTGGTAACGCGGTTCAGCCATGGATCATGTGGGTGTGTTTTCTCCCATGAAAGCAAAGCCTTTATGGGGGTGGGGGGGGGGGGGGGGACACACGAG
>JAODUD010000134.1:23446154-23462987 GCA_026784285.1 Stomatorhinus walkeri
CAGAGACAGGTGTAGCAAAACCAGCAGGCGGCACTGAAAACAAAAGCCATTTAAGGGTCGGGGGGAGGTAAAACACACATGGGGAGACCGACAGGCATCGGGGCAGAGGAAGGCTGTGTCTGCGGCCAGGATCTGGGCCGTTTTCTGGTGGTGGTGGTGGTGGTGGGGGTCTTTGCGGCTATTAGGAACTACAGCACAGACGGTTCCTGGCTTTGCCGCATCTCCTCCACCTGGCTGACGCTGACCATCCCAGCCCGGAGAGAGAGTAAGGAAGAGTGAGAGTATAAAGGATTATGGAAGCTGCATTTTGGCAGGCCAGGCTAAAGACATGGGCTTATATGTTTGTGCCATGACTGTTCTATGAAGATAGCGCTAAACCCCCCTAATTCCCACAGACGGCAGCTTAGGGTAGCGGATGCACAGCGGACTTCCTCAGAAAGGCCATTTACTCACTTCAAACTCAATGTTCCAATTTAGTTCTGGATCTGGGACCCAGGCTTCAGGACGGCTTTTTTTTTCCCCCTCCATTCATTTATTTTCTGAACAAATTAGTTACGTGTGAAGAACTTTGTCTGAAATTACCTTTTGGGGGGGAACATGGTTGTGCTTCATCTACGAGAAGAAAGACTCATGTAGAGGAGCTTTTCATATGGAAATTTGGTAATAGTCTCCTCACCCTCTGTGATTTTCTATATTTGCGCATGTCTTTTTTCATTCCCCGTTCTCGGAGGGCTAAGCAGAGCTGCCCGTGCATTTTAGCTTGCTGATATTTTCTTCAGACGGGGCCCAGAATGTGGTTTCCGTTCCTTTATCCCGGCTTCACCTGATTTTACCCCTCACGTGATCCGAGTCCCTTCAAAGTCGCACGGGAGTCACTGTGGAAGCCTGAACGGGGATCCAGAATCATGGCTCGAAGGAGACTAATATGCCTTATCTGGAAACCTGACACTAATGACGCTCTTTACACGAGAGGGGCTTCAATTCAATGCGTAAATTGACTAGCACGTTGCTCTTAAAGTGAGAATTAGCACTGACAGCACTATCCATGCAGCAGCGGTAGATAAGGAGGAGGCAGGACAGTGATGGACCCGGTGGCAGAATTTATCTTTCCCATAATGCCCTGGGGGAGGATGGGGGGCAGGTTGGCATGTTGCAGTATGTTTTTGCCTTTCTGCCTTACAGCTAGATTCCTGACCTGAATCACTAAATTAAATACTCCTCTATGCTCACAACAAACATGATTCTTCCAACTTATCAGATACGAACTAAACTAACTGTACTACAGAAAGCAGCCAGCGACACGAATGCATAATAAAATTCTGGCTGGCAGCGTGATATAACTTACAGCACCACATACATGAAAACGTTCCAGATCCTCCCCACTTCCAGCACGAGAAATTAAAAAACGCAAAACAGCTCATAAGCATAAGTTTCCACTCTGCTGCGGAGAAAGTCACCTGCTCCCTGAGCCACAAGCCGGAGGTTTCTCCAGATAAGAGAGTCATCCTGGCCCAGAAAGCAATTGGGGCCTTGGCTGCAGCCTCCCGCCCTACCCGAGCTCGCCGGCCGCCACTATCTGCCACGCTTGAAGCCGGCACACATCCGAGCCACGGCTGTGTCCGTGATGAATGGCTGGGACCGGATAAGTACACAACAATAACCTCCCAGCAGCCGCCGCGTGGGCTGCTGACGACGTCCAATTTATCACTCAGCTGTCGCTGGATTTTATCAAGTCTGCTCCCCACGTCCTTTGATTTATTTTACAATTTATTACCTGCCCTGAGTCAGCGTTTACTCTCCGTCACGCCCGTGCTGTTCGGGATAAGAGGGACGGAAAAAAAAAAAAGAGGGGAAAAGACTCCCGTTTGCGGCAAGCGCGACTGCTGCAGACATCGTTTCCTGGTTCCTCGACGAGTGCGGGAACCTGGCAGTCCATTCCCAGAATGCTTTCCCCTGAATCGAAGGTCCTCTCGATTCAAAGGTGCCCCCTTCTGGAACGCTAGAGTTACGTGGGTGGAGCTCAATTCGATTGAAATACAACAGGACCCTTGCCAGTTTTCTTTGCCTGAACAGATGCGGCTAAGGGGTGCCATGGAGGATGTGCACCGTTACCTGACATCTCTTGGGTTGGGGGTTTAGATCACACCTTCTCCTGGTGTCTGTGGAGCAGAGGTGGATATTTCAGGTCCATAAAGTACAAATCCAGACCAGGATTTTGTTTCAACCAACCAGTTGAGTATCTGTGACTGTGACTTTTTATGCTGAACTAGTTGGTTGAAAGTAAATCATGGTCTGGATTTTTACTTTCTGGACCTGAAATTGCCACCTCTGCTGTGGAGAGTAGAGATCCCTCCTGTGCTGAATGAGCTTCCTCAGTCCCATGACATGGAGTCAGAATAAACAGTGCATCTAAATTGCCTGTAGATTGTACACTATACGATGGGCTGGCATCCCATTCAGGGTGTTCCCCTTGCCTAGTGCCCTATACTGTCTGGGATTGGTTCCAGACCCTCTTGTGACCCTGTACCGGATAACTGGTTGGAAGATAAACAGATGGAATTTTATCAATACAAATCAGATCAATAAGACTGGCTGACAGCAGGTGCGGACGGCACTGGGTCTGGGTGTTAGGGAGAGCGTTAGATATGTGCAGCGAAAGCAGAGTAGCCACGGGTGGTAAATCAGTCCGTGACCAAGCCAGGCACTCAATTTATAACAATTTTACACAGGATTTTCTCTTCATTATTTACGAGTTATCATATCACATTCTCAAAAGGGAGGAAAACCGTCTGACAGGGTCGGGAAAAAATATAAAACGCAGCCTTTAGTTCCGGCGAATTAAGCGGCTGGAATTGAAAATCGACTCCTCATAACGCACCCCTGCATTCCAGGGTCTACGCTTGTGATGCCATTGTGGTCATGTGACAGAGAAGGGTGGCAGCGAGGAAGCGGGCATCGCGTTAGAGGGGAGGACATCAGGGATGTGATGCGTGTGGGCGGAGTCTAACAATTTTACAAGAGTACTGCACCACTCCAACTATGGCTCTAGTTGGTTATAGTCAGCATATGGACTCCATTTTCTTTTCTGGGGGGAGAAGCATGATAATTTACTTTGCATGACATACCATGCCTGGGGGGCAGTTACCTTCATATTACAGTATTTTGGGTTCCCATCTTCCACTGTCCATCTATCCATCCATTTTCTGTAGCCGCTTGTCCTATGCTGGGTTGGGGGGTGGGGTGTGGGTGGGGGGGGTGGGGGGGGTTGTTCCTTGAGGCAGGGAACAACCCAAGATTGGCCAAATGCACAAATAATGAATCGTCACACACTCTTGTTCACAACTGTGTTATGAAATGAACTATATATAGTAAATAAACAGTGTCAAATTGAAATAATTTCCAACCAGGAAGCGGGAAAAGGCACAGCTGTTGCATTTAGTGTTTCCTGCAATGATAAATGAAGGAGAGTAACTGTTTCAAGTTACATTTTGACACTTCAGTGACTTTATGGATACATAATTCAAAGGCTCATTGCTGCTTTTCCCCTTGATTTGATCCCACTTTTCATATAAATACTGTCACCACAAAACACGAAAGGCAAACTCAAATATGCGGCACATTTCGTCTGCGGATCTAGGAACGCTAAATGTACCGTGGCGGCAGTTTAAATATTAAAAATAAAAACACGGCACATAAAACACATCTGACGGCTGCACATCCATTTAAGACGAGCGCCCGGCTTTCACTCGTTGTGTTATTAACAGCGATGCCTTCGGATACTCTTGATGAAGTCTTTCAGTAGGCGAGCCCTCGCTGTCTCCCAAGGGGTGGGGGGTGATTGTTTCAGTGGGGGCTGTAATATGTGTACTGCGGAGAGGGGGGGTCGCCTATTCTCTGCAGAGCTCATTGTCTTTCTATCTGGTGTAGCTGAGCAGGGACAGGCAGGGTAAATAAGACTAAATAAGACATTTGTGGGTTATCCTACTCAGATTCTCCTATTTAAAAACAACATCTCTTGCAGCTTGATGACACTCACCATCCATCTGGCTTTGTAAAACAACATCTTCTACCCAAAAGCTCTGCTTCATCTTAATTAATGAAGTTAAATTTTGTCTCCATAATCACTAAAGAACATCTTGGAGTGAGATTGTCTCACCACCATGAATTATGGAAATCCCATTCACTTGAAAATCTCGGACCCAGTCACTTCTTATAAGTGTCCCTAATGTTTCATTACTTTTCCGCTTCTCACTACCATCAATTTTAAGATCATTCTGATAACTTATCCATCCATCCATCCATCCATCCGATCCCTGAGCCCTCTTGTAGGTCCCCCCTGAGTCTGGGCCAGGGATAATTTCCTCAATTCTCCCCCTGAGAAGGCAGGCCTGGTCCCAAAGTGCCCAGCTTCCAACAGTCCTCTGGAAGAGGGCCTGCCCACACCACAAGTCTGACAAGAGCAGCGATTTCAAGCTCTTCAATCAGCAAACATCCATCACGACAATGTAAAGGAACCGTGCGAAGGGCTTCCTGTATTTATACGTAACTATCTATTCGTGAGCGAGACGTCAAATCCTCAGTGTTGAAACAAGAAGAATCAGATCACAAAGACCTTCAGAAGAGGCACAAAGATCCGTCACTGACAATGAAAGGACTTAAAAACGTCAGTGATGTAAAATACCAAATTCACATCCACAAAGAAACACTCTCTGCGACTTGATTCCCTTCGGTACACTTCATTATCCAGTGTGAAGCCTTGACAAGCATAAACATACATATAACACCAAATATTCTCTTCCGCCCGCATTTTAAAATCTGTCAGAACAGTGTAGAGTAGAAGCTGTTTTTGATGGAACTAAATGATGTTTAAGGGGAACACAGTTAAACTGTTCCTGCTCTCTTACAGCAGACAGATCACCTTGCAAGAGAATATGTGTGGGGGATGTGGGCAGTCTTAACCCTGAGGGAATAGGCTTTGATTTAGTTTAATTGTTGTCCTGCCAACACTGTTACCCCAATATACAGTACACAGTTTTACTCATATTTATACACAACCAGATATTTTACAATCATTATTCAGATTCATTTTTGCCTTAATGTTTTTTACTTCAAGTTATTAATCCATATCCTTAACCACTACGCCACCTGCTGTCCTGTCCTGATAACTTCAAGTTATTAATCCACATCATTAACCACTACGCCCCCTGCTGTCCTGTTAACTTCAAGTTATTAATCCACATCCTTAACCACTACGCCCCCTGCTGTCCTGTTAACTTCAAGTTATTAATCCACATCCTTAACCACTACGCCCCCTGCTGTCCTATTTATTTCAAGATATTAATCCACATACACCACAGACTGTCCTTCCTTCCACACAGTCTCCACTCCAGCGCTCCAGCAAGAACCATTTTCCTGATGTCATTTATTAATCGCAAATTGAAATTGCTTGACTTAGCCTGACTTACCTGAATCCACGCTTGCTGCCTTGGGACAGGTGACACGGAGCATTTCTGCAGCTGAGGGGGTAAAAGGAAGCTTCGTCGCAGTAAAAGGAAAATCGCATTGGAAACGGAGGCGAATGACTTTACCCAGCATGCCAGACCGCTTTGCATGTTAACGCTGACAGGGAAGGAAACGAGAGGAAGTTATATTTAATTGGATTTTGATGGGTGCGTGTTGTCATGACACCAAGATCTCCCCTTTGTATGAAGTCATTTTCGAAGCAGGAAGACCACCTGCCACAGGAAATTAGGTTCTTACATTAGCCAGCGGTGATCGAGAAGGAAAGGAAATTTACCTGGACATTCGCAGCTTCAGGCCTCCAGCGCAGTAACACTCTCATTTTGTGACGCTAAGCTGGTTTATTCACTTTCTCCAAATCAGGAAAACTCCACCATAATTTTTTTTATTTGACTCTGGATGATTTCATACACTGGCAAAGGAAATTATGTCAGATGTGTGTTTACTTTCTAAAAGGTTCCTGCTCACTTGTGTGACAGCCTTGTTTGTCAGGACTCAACAAAAAGTGTCTATTCCAATATAAATATTCTTATAATATAATATTCTGCTCTGGGTGCTATTAAGATGTAGTGAATTTGGCAGAGCTCTGTAATATGTCTTTCTCTAATAGGAATATCCACACTTGCCCCCTGCTGGTCACCAATGTGCAAAGACACTCAATTGTCACCATCTTTATGTTAAATGAGCAGAGACTCATGAAGAAGGCAGAAGCCTATGACAGTATGCATTCTGTCATTGGATAAAACTAACATTAAGCCAGAAACGGCTTAATTAGATACATGTAAATCAGCTCATGAGCGGAATACCGACTTGGGAAGTAGTTACAAATATTTTTAAGTGCTGACTGATTTGGCACAAAAAACCTTACAGATTGTTTCTGTGTGTTGGAAATGCACCCAGTATTGTCTTAAAGCTCACAACAGCATCGGTGTGCTCTGGTTTTTGTACCAGAAGGAACAGCGGGAGATGTGAAGAACATTATCAACTGGGCACAGCGTTAGTCACCCATCGATGGGATTTGTTTACACGGCCGGAGCTATTAACAATTAATTACACTGCTTAAGCCGTCTAACTGAGCGGTTTGTCAATTAATCTGGTGCTTTGCCAAGAATATTAAGCAGAGCCCTTTGTGAGATTAACCCTCAATCTTGCACAGTAATAAATTGGACAATCCACAAGTCCTCACACGTATGGCAAACGCACGTGCATGGTGAACAGCTCACCCTTATCGAACGAGGGCGTTTTCGGGCAACTTAAGGATGTCCCCGGCAGACCTCACCATGCATATCTGAATCGCACGGTAAACAGCTCACCTTACCCTGCGAGGGCGTTTTCAGGCGACTTAGGGGCGTCCCAGCCAGAGCGTATGCGAGTCCCACAGAATTCTTCCTTGAGCTGGAGCTGTTCACATAGTACACGGGGTTTGGTGATGCAGATTGGAGGTCTAATACTTTGTCTGTTATTCTCATAAGTGTGGAGGTACCAAGCACCATGTTTTAGGTCAAAGACTTTGGCCTAGTTCAGTCTGGTTTGGCATGCACTGGCAACAAGGCCCATTTTAATAATATATAACTTTTATATAATGGCTTTGTTCATAGGAGATCAGTTGCACAAATCCCTGTATGCATAGCTGATTGGATGTGCAAATTATTCTCACTTTTTTGGTTAAGTTTGGCTGCCAACGGTGACATTACGTAAAAAGCAAGAGGCAGGAGAACCTGAAATCACTTGAACCATGTTCCAGTCAAGATGAGTTTACTTTTAAAAAGGTAAATGTTACAGCTTTAAAAATGATGCATTTCTGCTGTTTGGACAGTGAGTGGCTCACGGTAGGCATCCTAACCACAGCCAACCATGAATATAAACTCTTCTCAAATGATTTCACGTGCTATTGCAGCCGTTAAATTAAATCTATTCCATTCGTGCCGCTGAGATTATTCAAAAATGTTGCCAGGGGTTACTTAATGTAAAGTGTACCTGTGACATCATCAAAAATGGCCACAGTGGAGGTGAGGTGAGCTGGATGGCGGCAATGCAGCTAGGAGGGTTCGTGTTTTTTCTAGCAGCAAAACGGATGGATGGACGGTGGGGGGGATGGTGGCCTGCAGTTAAAGCACGCTGTAAGAAATTGTTGGGACACAGACGGATCAGCTCTGTTCGCCGGGTTTCCAAAATAGCCCAGAAACTGAGAACGCACAGATCGCCTTGCGTGACAGAACCCAACAATGTTCACGTTCATAATAATCACTGTGATCATGGGGGGGGGGGTTCAATAGCATGGAAGGCTGACGTGGACAGAAAGGCAAGGAGCGCTTATCTGTGGGCCATCTGTATCCAAACACCGGTCGCTTTCAAAATGTGGAGCAGCCTAATTTAGACATGTGACTCCTGTGGTTAATCTTCCTGTCTGTAGATGTCAGATTAAAACAGGAGCTGTGTATTCTTGCTCCACGCTGATTCGCTCTTCAAATGGAGGATGAAGCATCAAAATCACATGAAATATTTTGCCTCTCAGCTAAAAAGATTTTTGACTTTAAATAAACATTAAATACATAGACATTGAAAGATCTTATCCATAAAATATAATTTCTTGCAAATTTTATATCAATAAATTATTTTCCATTCCGCTTTACACCCATTAGGCCATACGTGTCACGCCACTGCTACATTATACAACCACAGTGTTCCTAAGGTTAAGTGCATTAGTCCTCTTTGTGGCTGGCAAAGACAGTTTCACTGACTGTCACTCAGAGGAAAGGGATGATAGAAACACACTAAACAAACGAGATGAGGAGATACACTCCTGAGGGCCTTAAAATTTTGTGCAAGAACACAACTTGTCACAGACAAGTGTTTTCCTGATTATCCTGAACTGGCAGGGAACTAAAAATACGTATATGTACACACACACACACACACACGTTTAAGGGGAAATCATATCGCCACTGTTGGGGTTTAAGGTTACTAAGATCCGTACCCTACACCATATACCGACCTTTCAAGACCCTGATGTCTGCAGCAGCAGGAAAGCTCAAAATTGCAGAGAGTCATCGTGCCAGAGCGGGGTCTGGGGTAGGACATATGTCAGTGTAGTTATCGTTATGTTTTTTTTTATAGAGACATACACACACATTCTCAGGGGATTCGGTTCTTTCCTGAAACATCTGCCAATTTTGCTAATAAATTTGCATTTTATGAAAGGGCAATAATGACTCATTTGCTTGGATGTTTTATTAAAACACTCATTCCCTGCGGGAACTAAATCTTTACCTCTGATTCCTGAAGGACGTCCGGGTGTAACGCTGTTCCATCAGCCTGCGTTATTAAAAGCCCCACGTACCGCGCGTGAGGTACGGACCTACTGATTGATATTTATGTGCATGTTCTTGCTCGCTAACCGCAAAAGTCATGTGAGCAAATCTCTAAAATAGCTTTCTTAAAATAAACCGCAAGGTTGCATGAATTGCTCGTGCCAGCGGAAAACACTGCGTGGGAAAGCGATCCACGCCTTGGAGCTTTATGCTGAACTGGATTCATTAGCCGCTGCGACGAGCGCGGGTCCCTTCCGCGCTCCCAGTTTGCGCGCCGGTCCCTTCAGCGCTCGCGCGTCTCACCTGCAACATCAGGGTCACACTGGGGGGGCGTTACCATTCGCTCCCCTGTTCAGATTTCAAAGACAGATTAACTGGAAACAAAACTGCATGCACGCGTGCCACACTGCCGACCTAAGACTAAATCTGTTCCTGTATGATTTATGTTCAAATCACATAGAGCACTGGGACTCCACCTTGTGCTTGTTGGTTCCAATCTCATTATAAAGCTCCACTGATAGCGGGAATGGTCCTGCAAGTTGTAGGTTTGAATCCTACACTGAAGCAAGCGTCTCTTTGTGGATAAAACATTTGAAATGTAAGATTTAAAATATTTATCCCATAACCGGCACAAGCTGAATAAATAAAGGAAACAAAATTAACTAAAATAGGTGCGGCCATGAAAGGGGAGCGCAAGATTTTTTGCGCAGCAGCAACAAAGCATCTTAATAAAGGCTTTTCGGTGCTGAAATCGGATGGGGAGGGGGGGGGGGGGTAGGGGATTGAGAAGAACAAAGACTCCCCTTCTCAGAGAAGCAGCTTCGCGGTGTAGAACTACCGACTTCCATTCATCTTTAATGCATCAAAACCTTGCCTTCTTCAGTTTGCGAACTCACAGCAGCAATGGAGGAGGTGACAGGATTGAAGGGATTGAAGGACGAGGCGAGGGGGCACCGGTGAGAGGAGGGGTTACCGCGAGGACGCATGGGAACGCTGAAAGATTGATGAGGAGACAGTCATTCAGCTCGTCTGTCAGCCCAGATAATTGGGCAGACCCCTACTCCCCTTCAACCACGGAGTAGCCATTTGCGGTGGCCGGTTGTGTTGCACACATTTTTGTTGCTTTTCCTTGTAAAATGAGATGATACCATTGAAATCCCTGCCTGTTTCTACGTGTGTGTGTATGTGTAATATGCATAGTAATAGTATAGTAATATATATATAGTATTTTTTTTTTTTTGCTCGATCACAGTAGTAGCCTATTTCAAGGCTTGGAGTGACCCCTGCTGGTCAAAAGTATGCACGCACTAATAATGACAAGTTCGTTTCGTGCATCAGACAACACAGGAAATCCCAGCTTGCATCACTTCCAAGGCCAATCCTGCAGTGTTGGCACAACCCGAGTGTTCCCCCTCCCACGCCTCAGCCCAGGTAATCCTATATTCAAATGTTTCATTTATCTTAATCGGGAACTTCAACTAGGAAGATTTACACAAAAAAGACAACATAACTCATCGTTGCCTAAGGCAAAACACTTCATTTGGAATTGCAAACTACCTTTTAGGGAAGAGCTGGTCCACGTGTTACTTCATCTCACCAGCTTTGGGAAAATCGAGCCTTTTTTCACATAAATAATTGATTTGGGTATACTGCAACTCATATTAGTTCTCAGCTCAACTCATATTAAGGAGAAAAGTCTTCTTGATTATAAATCCAATACTTGACCTGCCACAGCAAATATTGTGCATGAGAGTTCTCAGCAGGGATATCAGGTCAGGGCCCACTTTTGGGTTATAGATCCAGGAAAGGTGCACATCTAGTTTAAGTTGGTGAAAATCTCTCATGTGAACATCAAGCACACAGAATGGCAAGACCACGGGAAAGCTTGGAGTCGCTGTGTGCTTCCTAGGGGGACTGCTGGAGTCTGGGGGTTCGATTCCAGTGAATGACTGCTCTCGTCTAAAGTTAATTGGTACATAAGGTACATGCCTGTTGGACTGCATTTCATCTCCAAGGTACAGGAGCCATTTCTGCAACATCGGAAGCACATTACCACCATATTTAATCAAAATACGCAGCAGTTAGAAATGGTCCTTTTAAGTAATAGCAGCCCAGGCGTGGAGTGTTTCTGATCCCTTTTGAATAGCTGTACAGTAAAAAGAAAAAAAGAACTGGTTTGTCTTCTCTGCACATACAAGGAAACCCCCCCCCCCCCAATGGCTTAAGTGTCAATTTACGGGAAGGTGTTAGTCACAAGCCTACGGTTCTGATATATTCAGCCTGTATTCTGGCTAACGTTTGATCTGCGATCGGGTTTCGATTACACCCGTGGAAGAAGAGTGAGCTCAGGGCCCCCGTGTGCTGGCTGCGGTCATACCCCTCTCTGGAGGTGTCCAGTTCTGATATCTACCCTCCCCACCCCACCCCCACAAGCCTTCATCTCCCTACTTTCCCCTAAATTCTGAGTACATCCCAGGTCAATTGCACCCCTCCCCTTCTGAGCAACTGCAGATATATGCAAGTCAGTCACATTTAAATAAAGACGTTTTCAACTTGACATCTCCACCCAATGACCTACAGCAGGGATGTCAAACTCCAGTCCCGGGGGCCAGAGCCCTGCACATTTTTAGGTTTCCCCTCATTTAACACACCTGATTCAGCTCCTTATGCTAATTACCACACCTCTTGAGCTGAATCATTTGTGGGGGAACAGGGAAACAGCTAAGTTACACACGGCTCTGGCCCCCAGGAATGGAGTTTGACACCCCTGACCCATGAGATGGCCTTTTTATGTTTTATTGACGCGGAGTTAGACATTGTTACTTGTCATAAAAAGGTAGGGAGTGGAAAGTCCCCACATATTTATAAATGCGTGTGTGTGCGCGCTTGTGCACACGTTAAAAATTGTGTGTAATCCTGTAACACTGCTTGCAAAAGGTCCTACCTCTCTGCATTGGCGACACTCCGCCCAGCAATGCAATTAAGCTATATGAGCGCCGAATGCTCTCCTGAATTTCCTTATTAAGTAACAGAATCAGGTGTTGGGGAAGCTGAGGAAAATTTAGATTCTAACTTACTTCTCAGCTCAGCTTGCAAGGGTCCAACCCATCCGCACGGAATAATCTACACAGGCTTTATGGGTCAAGGGCGTGGTGTGTAACGTGTGTGAGAAAGGGGCCCGGAGCTCCGTTTATTTGTTTTTCTCCTCATTCTCTTTCCTTTCACCAGTTTGCCCTCTAGGTGAAATCGTGAAAAAAGTCACAGGAAACAGACGACATGGCGCTCCCATAATTGGTTTTAGTTTTCTATTATTAGTATTTATTATTTTCTGTTTCCTGCCTGCTGGTTTAGCGGCAGCTGAAAAGCAGGAACAGAAATTGAATGCGGAGCACCAGTGGGTCTTTTGGTCCGTACTGTAACACACCGTCCTGACCAATTACCAGTAGCGGAATTTGCATATTCCCCTATTGCACGCGCCAGGTTCTTCGCGTGTTTCCTTGCGAGACCAAAGGCTTCCTTCTCACACACTCCAAGCAAGATGAGGCTTGCTCTGGGAACGCAGCTGCAGCCGAGGGTACAAGGGTGAATCTAGTCTTGAAAGAATACGTCTGTCTTTACATTTTGCCGTTTATTTCATTAATTGAGAAGCAGAATGTCGCCCCCTTTGCCTCATATGTGAATGACAGTTTAAAGACTATGTTTCCCTACGGACTGAAAGTGTACCTGATTGTAACAGTTGAAGTTAATAAATGATAACACTCTTAAACTGAAGAATTTAATTGTCATTCTCAGAATATAAATAATTACCCACGACTTGGATCTTTAAGCATCCCATTTTACACGAGCTGACTGAAATGACACACGGTTAAAATATAAGAGCGTTTTGCTTTTTATGTCTTGTAAGCGTTGGTTAAATATTATCAATCAGTTATCCAACAGGACGGACAGAAGCTGCAAGCGTGAGTCTGCACTGCTTATTGGTGTTCATTTCGCTGCTTCCTGCGTAGCTGTAGTTCCAGTTCCTCACCTTGTGAATCTGTAACGGACTGCTAATGTAAATCCCGAGATCCCGTATTGCAGCATTGTTCATCTTTACCCATGTGGAAAAAAACAGCATAAAGGACCAATGTATCGTTAGCACTAGTAAGTTTGCAGTATTAATACAACGGCCTGCACATTCTGTACAGTTGATTTGCTTTTTAGAATTAGATGTGGAATTTGCATACAGCCTCACAAGCATGTTAAGTGCATTGCAACTTTATACAGTTATTTTCCATAATTTACATATAATGTCAGAACCGTAGTTATTTCTCTTAATGTATTACTATTAATTATCATCATTATTTCCCGCAGCTACTCATGGTGAGGGTCACGTGGTGTGTATTATTATTATAGGGGAGACCAGGTATGGCTGTAACATGGGCAGGGTTCTAACGCCACCAATTCCACCAATCAGGGATATGATGAGAGTCATGTGATCATTTCAGTGTTTACATACTTCTCTAAACTCAAAAGTGTTATAACCACCCCTTACACTTTCTTGATTTTAATAATTTTACAGAATGTCTTGACAGTGGGAAAGAAAGATTGAAAGAGGTGTGTCTGCCGGTGTTTTTAAAAAAGCATCTGATGAGGTCACAAGGAAGGGCAAGTCAGTCTGGTCAGCTTCAAAGGTACATGGGATCTGTCATGTGACACTGAGCAGATACTGCGAATCACTGCAGAAACAGAGTTGACCAGGGGTCCAGTGATCTTAGTTTAGTTTAGTTTAGTTTATTTAACAGGGGGCATGTACAGAACAAATCCTGTACCAGAGTTACAGCTAATTTACATCTGTATACAGCTATTTACATCTCCGCAGTATAGGTTACCACAGAAGCAACGAAATTTT
The DNA here is from genome assembly GCA_026784285.1 of Stomatorhinus walkeri. Classification (NCBI taxonomy): domain Eukaryota; kingdom Metazoa; phylum Chordata; class Actinopteri; order Osteoglossiformes; family Mormyridae; genus Stomatorhinus; species Stomatorhinus walkeri. Next base: position 23,459,877 of record JAODUD010000134.1, read on the forward strand.
ACTCTGAGGTGCAGGAGAAGGTGCTGGAAAAATTTTTGACTCAGGCAGCAGACCTGTATTATGAACAGACAGTATCTGGACCCACCAAGCCTGAACTCCAGTACTCCAGGGTTACCGAGATCCATCTGTCAGCATTGTGACTTTGACTAAGAATACACACACACACACGCATTATTTCTATTAGACTTACATGTTTTTTGCACAGATGCATTGTAATAGAGTATTGATTAAGCATACATACCATTAAGGAAGTTGTTCTAGCAGAGTAGTGGATTTGAGTTATGGTAAGTCACAGAGACATTGTTCTGGATTGTTCACTTATTTCAATGAACCTCATTCGAAGTATATAGCATGGTGTCACCACTGTTTTTGCTTCTTTTGTCCAACTGCTACAACTTACCCCAGCATGTGTTACATCCTACCCCGGTAGTGAGGGAGGTCGTATCAAAGGAGCACCATGGATTTGTCATGAACTCACAAGGTCTGTCATGATCTTGCAGAGGTTTGACTTGGTGCAGTGTGTAGAAAACAAATGAGGGCACTTTATATAACAGTTTTAAAACTCTAGCTCAAACATTCAGTGAGTTATAGAGGGTAAAGAAAAATGTCTTACAACCATACCAGTCTCCCCTATTCTCTGATTTTTTTAGATGAAACAGGGGGATGACAAAACAGATGAAAACGGTCGCAGGGGTGATCTCAGCCATATTTTATTATAATTCAGTTTATTCCTCCAGGATTATTTCCTCACCCCCTGCTCCTGGGCACCGTTCTATGCCCCCCCAGTCCTTCCAAAAGATAAACATGGCCAGGTTTCACCCGTGCCACTGCTTCATTGCTAAAATTTTCTCATATTTTAAACAAGCATAAAAGTATTGCCCCCCTTGCATTTTTGACATGGGCAAATCCTGCATTTTTCCCACACTTACAATTTGTGTAGTCAATCAATCAATCAATAAATGAACAAAAAAACCACAACAAAAAAATGAATGGATGAATGAATGAAATAAGTGTACTATTCATTGTGAAAAGGAGTGATATAGGTTAGCGCGGATACGTGTGCTCATTTCACGCCTGACGGATCATCGGCTTCCTCCGCAGAGCCCTCGCCTCCCCACTCAGGGGTGGGGGATCTGCTAAGGGAAAGCTTCCTGTTTTAATTGGACATTGTTGAACTGACATACCAGTCTGCCACTGAAACATACTCCCCGTGTAAATTATAATTGAAATGCCTTTTATTTTGCATACGGTCTCCCCAGCGCGCCGGTGCAGTTCTTTCAGCTGGGTATTTGCATGGAGGATGTACCGTTTCCAATGCAAAACTCCTGGTTTTCATATGAATTTCTGAGCTGTGTTTTATATTTTTGGCTCTGCACAGGTCATCCCTGACTGTCCAGTTGCAGCAGGTGTTTTCAACTTGTGGTCTGTAGATGCATCTTGGTCGTGACCTAAGAGCTATAAAAATAATCGTGTGAATCTGAGTGACGTGGTGTAAACATTGGAACTTGGAGTCGACTGGCAGCCTCACCTCCAACCTGTCCGGCCATTGCGCCCGTCCTAGGCTCTGCCCACACTAGCTTCGGAAGATCATTTTGGGACCAAGTCAGATATTTATTCCTGTTTCCTTGTGCCAAGTCCAGTACCACACTGCACATTAATTCCATTTCATTACATCAGGTACGATTTAACCAAAATGCCATAATCAAACCAGCCACACAAAAGGGTTTAGATTGCTTCTATAAACCAACCGAGAAATTTTGTGCTGTTTGCTTCTGGACACTGCAGGATATGGCTGATGTATTTAAATATTTTGGAAAGATTCCTGAGGTTTCAGGGTTCCATGTGTGTGCATGTGCTTCCTGTGATGGGTGGGCACCCCATCCTGCGTTGTTCCCTGCCTTGTGCCTATAGGTTCTGGACCCCCTGTGACCCTGAATAGGATGGAAGGAAAGATTGCTCTGAAAGGAAAACGTAAACCTCATACAGTATATCAAAGATTACTAGCAAAGTAGGTACGTGTGCTAATTTAAAAAATCATTAAGCCAGGTGATCTTGTCACGCCCCCTCGTGAGCTCGCACATTCATTAGGAAAAAGTAGCCACACCTGCAGCTTACCTCCTAAAAGATCCGAGTTGCTTCACATAGTAGGATTACATGCATACTAAGAAAATCAAATTATTGTGTCAGTCCGGCTAAAGCCAGACTTTTAAAGTACATGTAAACGTGCTAGTCTGACTGAAATCGTACTAAATCAAATTTCTCTTAGTTAGACTAAGACACCCAGATAATTAGAGTGGGAGTCGATATGCTTCACAGTCGGACATGCTTCACAGTCGGACATGCTTCACAGTCCCCCCACCCCCACGCAGGCTTTGACCCGTTAGTAACAGAAGGAGCACGGAGCATAGCAGACGACGAACAAAATGTACGGGAAGTACAGCGCTGTAAAGCTACCCAATTTACCGCAGAACTACAGGGCACTCTTTCACCTCATCAGGTGGCCGCTATTGTTGTGTGGATTCAGCCTTCAGGCCCGAGGCTTGTTGCCCCCCCCCCCCACCCCCCCCAGCACCAATAAAGGAGGAGAGCTGGGTAGCGCAGTAAGGAGCAACGTGGAAGAGACAGCTAGAGTTTTGTGAGATTAAAACGGAAGGACGGCAGTTTAATGCCCAATAAATCTCCCAGCGCGAGGATAGCACATATATCCCCGCAGCACTGCGGCCGCCTGTGTGAGCGCGTGATTTAGTGTCGACCAGCCTGGAACAGTATTAGTTTAAGGGGCATAATAAAATGGTAACAGTTTACCCCGCGGCGTACAGTTGATAACTGTTTCCAGTGACCCAGGGCCATTACTGAAAGCCTGCTGTAAATCACAGGTGGGGGGAGACCGGAGGAGCACCCTCACACATTCGCACCACATGCATGCCTCCCCCAGACTTCCACAGGTCTGTCGGCACCCCCTTCCCAGTCAGCCCACACTCCTAATCGTGCCTCATTACTCATTCCAGAGACCCTGGCCTCCTCACCCGCAGCCTCAATGTCACACTGTCCTCCCTAGGCAGAGCAGCAAGTGGGGGGGGCGGGGGGGGGGGCGGGGTGCCTGGATCCGAC
>JAODUD010000134.1:23468730-23479817 GCA_026784285.1 Stomatorhinus walkeri
CCACATCTCAGGTATGCTTTCTTTTGCTCATTACTTATCCGAAACTTGAGATTCTCAACACGAGTTCATTACACTAATTACAGGAATTCTACCAAAAAAAAATAAAAAATCCGGGAAAACAGCTTAGGTAAGAACATGATGAAGGTGCAGGTGGTGTGGGACCTTAATCCAGCCACGGGGAACGTGACGCAGGCAGGCGTCCGGACAAAATCCCTGGCAAGTTGCCAGGCATGGGGCAGAGCGCGTTTTGGAGAGCTGCACAGCTGAGCCGGCTTTGACGCCAATCAGCCATGAAGAAGACAGACTGTCCCTTCGACTGCCTGGGAAACATTCATGTATGTTTACGTCAGATGGGTCCAGATGAAACGTGCATAACAAATTTCACAAAGAAAGTGTTGTTTTTGTGATCTGATTGAACTTGGTGTTTTACGATGATTATGACTGCAGACAAGTGGGACTCGGAATGGACTGGCATTCCATACACGGTGTGCCCTGCTCCGTGTCCCAGGTTTCCTGCTCCAGATTGACAGTGAACCTGTACTGAATATGGAGACAGATGGATGGATGGATGGATGGATGGATGGATGGACGAGACACTCAATGGCCACTTCATTAGGTTCACCGACCCAGTATTAGGTTGGACCCACTTATCCTTGCAGAACTGTCTCAAGTATAGTTGAGTTATGTGTTCAGAGGCGCCACCCTGCACGCCACTGCTGTACTGAGCTGTTATTTCTTTACTTGGAGCCTTCATGTTGGCTGGGATGAGTCTGGACATCCTTGATCTCTCTCATTAACAAGTTATTTTCAGCCGCAAAAAAAATATCACTGGCAAGATATTTTTTTCATTTTGCCTTTCTCTGTAAAGTGCAAAAGTCGCCGGCGCCATCTTAGCCATAAGTGGACCTCTTCACCTTGCATACATGCCGTGTGTGTAGAGCCGCGGTCATATGATTCATTGTTGGGCTGTTTGCACCAAGGAGCAGGTGTATCTAATAAAGTGACCACTGAGTGTGTATTAAAAGCACACAGCAGATGTGCCAGATGGCACTGCTAAGTGCCAGTCAACCTGGAAAAAGGCAAATGAAAGTGGGATGCCAAGCAGACGGTAACCAGGATGGCTGAGGCAGGTGCCAGGTCACATGGCCTTGCTGTGACAAAACATTGGTGACAAACTTCAACAAGTAATCAACAAGAAAATGCAGCTTTCATAGCGGCCATCCTTTTGATCTCATTCTTAGGATGATTAGACTGACATTCTAACATTTTTTTAAGGTGGATAGTCATAAGAGGGGCCATAATTCATACAACCCTATTAGCCAATTATATGTGTCGAATTGGTAAGTGACAGAGGAAGGGCATCATGTGGGCCAATCAGCTTCCAGCTGGGGACAGTACCCTCCGAGGCTCTGCCCCTGTATACACACCTATTGTCTGACCTTGTGCGTGTGTCTCACTTACCGGGGGGACACGTTCAGTGTGGTTCAGCAAAAGTTTATGACGCAGCCAGCCAATGATTTTTCATTTCACGTCTCTGGATGTGTTCCAGCAACAGATGCCAGCACAATAAAGTAGCTGGCAAATATATTCTTGAAAATGACCACAGTGAGAGGGAAGTCCAGTTAACACAAGGAGAGATCCTGCCAGCTTTTATAACTGCAATAAATTCAAATTGCAGCTGCAGGTAGTGTTTGGCAGCTATAACAGGAAGCACAAATGCAAAACATGGCATGATAACATTACCCCAGAGCCTCTGCTTCCTTGACAAACCGCCATTGAAATCCCCCTGGTTTCAGAGACGTCACCGCCAATGAAGGAAAGTGGTGGTTGAAGCCGACCCGTGTTATATAACGGTGAGGTGTGGCAATAAGTCACGTTGACAGAAGCAGAGGGTACAGGGTTCAGAACACAATTACTAAGGGTACATCTGAAACTAGTCAGGGGACTCGACCCCCATGACCCTGCCGCAGTCATGGGTTCCATATTATTAATTTTAGGGTATTATGCACCCTCAGGCACCCCTGTAAACCCAGATCGGGGCACCCTGGACGGGACGCCATCCCATCATGTCAGAGACATGTTACTGCCAGTTAGTGATGCCAGCTCACTTAGCCAGATGTGTTTGGAATGCACAGTTCACACATGGCTAAAGGAGTGAATGAAACCAACACCCCTAGAGTCACAAAGTTGCAGGAATAGAGATACCCACCCACCGTGACTACACCCAACTAGGCCAGTTTATTTCTCATGACTCCTGCCTGGACCACACGGTTGCTCACAAGACAAGCAACACACCAGTTCGGATGCTACACCATTCATAAAGGGAGACGGGGAGATTAATTAACTGGCGGTATATTATTTTGCCATTCATACAAATACATAGAAGTCCTTCAGTTTTCACACATCCTACGTCTCTCACCACTGAGACAAACAGATCGAGATTAGAGCCAAGCTTGTGGTCAGAGCACAGGGTCACCCATTTATCCAGGGGCCCTGGAGCAGTTTTCAGAATTAAGGCCCTTGCTCAAGGGCCCGACAGAGATATGATCACTCTGCCAGCCGCTGAATATGAACTCGCAAATTTCTGATGAGAGTTCTGATGCACAGAGACACACCGCCTGTGTACCTGAGTGTCCAAGCAGGAAGTGGCTCATATCTCACAACCCTTTGTGTCATCATTTTCCTGGTGTAAACAAATCCACACATGACCCTGCTGTGTTTGTACAAGATAATTATCCCTATATTTTACAGTCATCTGATTAAGGGGAAGTTTGAAAATACTTGTGCTCAAACCTATCTCTCTTATTAGGTTACTCAGGTCAAGCTCAATGCATATTTTTTTATGTGGGAGTAAAATTTTCCTGAGCAGCAGCCAATGTCAGACAACAAAAAATGAGTCGTTCTAAGCGATCTATGGAGAATTGGGAGGGTGTCGATCCAAAGGTCCTGCAGAGGGGCAGCAGCCATCTTTCAGCGCGCGGCGTAAACTACTCATCTGATTTACTTCAGATTCAAGCCATGAGTAAATTGGAAATCGTTAATCATTTTGTCACCAGTACCTGAAGATGGATCACCCATGTTAGGAGGTCGTTATCCATTCCTTTTCAATGTTTTTTTTTTTTGGGGGGGGGGGGGGGGATTGGATGGTAAGAAAATTAATTTTCACGGCAGGAAAATGACTCCAGCTGCCCCCAGAATTGGATGACAGATTACAGGGACCATCTTACCGTAACAAGAGGTACTGCTGCTGTTGTCTGTGAAACTGTCTGATATCTTTTTCCCCTCAAGCAGCTAAAGGGGAACTCTCCATCAGCTGGGCATAAATTCAAATTTACATAGGTACCACAAGCGCAGAGAGCGTGACACACAGACATTGAAAAGCAATCATGTGATACCGGCTTTGGCAGCAAGCCCAGCTGGTTGGGTATCTCCCTTTTCAGGTGCAGACAGTATTATATACATCAAGATGATTAATGTAGAAGGGGCAGGCAAGGAACCTAAATCAGACCCGTTGTGGGCAGAGCTTAGGCAGACTGAGCCTGGACTCTGAACCAGGATGTACTCGCAAGAAGAACCTGGGGTTTCTATTAATTCCAGTAACCACCTCACACAAAAACATTATCTCACACACTTAGGGTGCTTTAAATCTCACCCGTTTGAACTGATTTTTCAAACTTTACATTCTTTAAACTGATTTTTGAGCACATTTTAATTGACAAGTTTTTAAAATATGCAAGAATCACGTGTTGTTTATTGGGTTTTTCTTTAGCGGACGTCATTTCCATTGGGAGAAATTCATCTGACCGAACTGATTTGCCAACACAGGAAGGTAAAAGGTTACAGGCCCAGTTCCAGATCTTGCAGTATGAGTGTAACCACCTGTGGGATTCTGGTATTTAAAGCCGCGACCTGTTAAAAGTATGATAACGTGAGTAAAAGACTGAATGCAGAACAATTTAGCCCGGGCGTTTTAAGAAGTGAATCGGCCAGCAGAGGTCACTGTTTCTCCATAAATACAATTCGGTGTAGAACAAAAAAAAATTGCTGGCCCCAATATAGGTAGGTATATGTAAGTACACAGTTATTCTGTTTCAGTATTTGCATAAAACACATAACAAAGTGAAGCGGCAGTTAAGTAGGTAGCACTGTAGCCCCACCCTATTTGATTCCCAGCCCCAATTTCCTCCTATAATCCAAAGACATGCAATTCAAGTAAAATGATGCCTGCAAATTGCCCTTAGTGTGATTGTGTGTGTAAGTACGTGCCCTGTAATGCAGTGTTTCCCAACCCAGTTCTTGGGGACCCCCAAACAGTCCAAGGTTTTGCTCCCAGACCTGTCAGGAAACTGGGAGGGACTGGCGTCCCATCCAGGGTGTCCTCTGCTCGCACCCTGGGCTTCAGGTTCACAGTGACCCTGTACTGAATAAGCAAGATGGATATTAGATAATCCTTCTGAACAGGGGATCAACCAGAAGGGTGATTTATTTGAGAAATATAACTCAGAGCGTGGTTTAGACGCTTGTCAGAGCTCTGAAGTCCTCTATGACCATAACCGTTGGGGAAAAGCCTTCCATTTCTCTGAGGAATCCCAGCCTAGGTGGGGGGGGGGTGACTCTTCTATTCCTACAGTGGGAATCCTGCCCCTCACTCCTGCTGTGCCCTGTGAGTTGGGAGCAAAAATCAAAGCACGGCCTGGCATTCACTGCATGGGGGTCACCATCTACATGTGAGAGTGTTTACATCATTTGTTTGCCTGGCAGACACCTTGGCCGTCTACATGTGAGAGTGTTTACCTCATTTGTTTGCCTGGCAGACACCTTTGGCCGAGCTCTCCTGACGTGACTTTTCTTCACGATTTGTCCCATTATTTTTGTGTAGCATGTGTGTTGGCCTGGTGCGCAGCCACACCCATGATCCTACCCTGCCTCTTCCTCCTCCTTTTCCTCCTCCTCGCCAGTCCCGCACACTCATAGTCAGTCACTAAAGCTGTCGCACTTTTGTTCCTAGAGCAAGATGGGGTAAAGTTAAGAGGAAATCCACTAAGCAGCAGGGTCGCCCTGTCCTGCACCTAAAAAATGTGGCTATCCTCAGTGTCAGCATCTGCTTCCACATCCTGAAGTATGACATCATGGAACATGTGACTCTATCTATGGCTTTTCTTTATTCTAAACAACAACAAGCCAGGAATGACAACAGAAGCCCATGACTTGTGTGGTTAAATTATGCAAATCACTTTCTTGGGCACCTGAGGATCACTGGTTCAGCTCCTCGACAACCTCAGGGCTGCCCTGCTCCTTGTCACCACATGTTCATTCGGGGAGGATATTTGCATTGAGAGGGTTCACAGCCTAGAAAATATCAGCACAGGAAAGGAAACACTGAAAAAATCCCCCGGGAAACAGTGACACGGGTGTCACAACACAAGCCTGGACAACACACTGTGAAGAAAAACAACGGGAGAAGCATTTGAACATGGAAAAAGACTGTAATTATGGACTATTACCACAGTGACATGTTTCTGTTAACAGCACATTTGAAGGACAGCAGCAGAACCGTGAATTTATCTGATATTCTAATCTCAACGCATGTGAACTTGCCCAGCTGACCCCGGGACAATTCTGGAGAACCGGACTGTAGTTAAACAGGGGGCGCTAAAGAGCAGATAGGGTGCCCTGAGGTGAACCGAGTCCCGCTAACACTCAAGAACAGCCTGGCAGCAAACCGCTTCCGGATGCTGCCCCCATCAACACGAAGAACAGAAAAAGAAAGCAAACCTACACTAGCTGTGGCGATTCTGGGGTCTCGGGCGCAGCGTCACGGCCCCGGCAGCCGGCACCCCGAGGTTTCCAAGAAGTACGGATGCATGGTGCCGGCGGGTTTATGTTCACGGTGAGCCTGGGGCCCATTCCCGGAAGCACAGGGCATGTGGGAGGGGGCACCCTGGGTGGGACACCAGTAGCACTTGGCATTCAACTTGTTTTTAACCTCGTCTTTGGTCCTTTGAGTGACTTGTTGATTTGATAAGCATCTATTAAGCTGTCTGACTAATAGAGGCAGTACTAAGCTGTAAGGAAGCATCACAGCAATGTAGCCAGAATCATTTTCTATTACAAAACCAAAAACCTCACCTCTTTTGATTAATAAGCATCACTCCTTTTGATCATCATTAAAACAGACTTTTTGAGGGTATCCATCTGCTCGATCACCTTTCAGTTAGTGTTCCCTTTGCATGGGTCTCCACCACCATCTTCACTAGCTGGAGTGACCTGCCACACCATCACACCCTCATCTCACATTGTCTCGTATAAAGTGTTACTATCATGTCAGCCATGCACAATATGCAGCGAAAACAAAATGGCGTTCTTCCTGAACCCACATTGCGGCAGTCCTGACTGGACAGGCATTTCAGTGGTAAAGAGAATTTGCACAGAGCAAAACGAGATTCCCATACAATTAACAATAATTTACGAAGAGGGGAGACAAAGGGAAGACTAATCCCCATATTTTCTTCCTAACATAACCGTGTCACAAAAACGCTGAGACTGAGTGACGACTCCAGGAAAGAATGACTAATGCATACGACATTCAACAAAAATAAACCCTAACCCTAACCACAAACAGACTTCATTTACTCTGAAATAAAGACCTACTGACAGATTAGTTTTCAAGTAACAAAACTTCATTAGATATATAGCAAATTTCTGGGGGAGATTCTTCGCTCCAGGATGTGTGTGATCCTACAGGAAAGCAACCCAAGTAGGCTGACTGCCTCCGCCATCGGGATCCTCCCTGGTTCCCGACATTACAGAAGATGCTGCACGAGGCAGTTGGCTATGACGACACAACCGGCTTCTTGAAACTGAAAAATAAAATGAAATTAAATGGGTGATATATTAAAAACACTTGACTGATCCTGCCAAAGTGGTTTTGTCTGTTTATGACTATATGTACAGAAGTTTCTTCGGGACCATTGATATGAAAAAGATTTGGGGAAAGATTTCTTAAAGAGACATGACAAGGCATGACAGAAATATGGGAGGAATTTGTCTGACAACTTTACAGTTAGAATATAGAACTGAATTTATGTATTGACTGGGGTGTATATGCCACCTCCCAGCGAACCCTCCAGAATTAATCATATGGAGCTATATGGATTTTTCAGTGTGTGACTTTCGAAATGTAACTTTTCATTTCATCGCGTCAGTAGCTTTGCCGACGCATTATTATAAATATTATTTTTAAAAAACAGTGTGACTGACATTTGAAAATTGGGTTGTGCTCCACAAAACTTGATTAAGCTACTGGTCATTACTGGTGTTACAATGCAACTAATGCCATAAGCATCATATTATGATGAATACACCAATATTATAAATGCGCAGTGTTGCCAACTTGGTTGGTTGGCTGGCGTGAGATTTTGAAGACAAGTCTGCACGATCATTTACATATGTGTAACAGTTTTATTACCTTCTAAATAGTCTATATGGTTAGCAAACTTTTGGTTCAGCTAATTTTAGGTTCATAATGGAATAATATTGATTAGCCGTAAGAAGTCTTGCATGGCGGGAGAGTCAGAAAACGTTTGTGTTACGCCAGATGCGTGAGAGTTGGCAATCCTGTGTGCATCGTGTATGGCTAACAAACCTTGTATTTAATTCTGGTATATTTACATTATAAACTATTCCGTTTCATACCGAATTGACCTTTCTACACACGCAATAGGAACGATACAAAAACCTCAGAAAAATTGAGTGTGTTAAAAAAAACTGTTTAGGGATGCCTTAACACGTTATAAATTTACGACACTGAATATGTTATACGCGGCTTAAATGTTAACCTGGGGGGTATTCCATGAAGGAGGATTTCATACTTCTTGAATTTAAGGTAGTCTGGACTAAATTGACTTTATTGTCGTTCCCTTACATTTAGCCCAGGCTACCTTAAATCCAACAAGTTATCTGGCTAAGCAAAGAAATCCGGCTTCTTAGAACACCCCTCTGTAAATCCATGACATGTTTTATTGTTGTTGTTGTTTACGTATTCTTTCTTCGGAACCGTACACGGAGATGATCAGACTGGATTTCTTGAATAGGATATGGCGAATTGCGGCACTGGGGTACAGAGTGGTGTAGTGGTGACATCTAGTGGTACATTTTAGAAATGACCTGTATCGTGGGGATTGACACGTCTGAACGTGAGACATGTTTCATTGTAAGGACATAACAGTAATACTCTGTATCATTTCTAGTATCTTTTTTCCCATGAAGGCGAAAGGTAGTCACGGTGGGTTATAACGTTGTTTGTGTCAACATTAAATGATCGCCATATCTCTTTGGGCCATTTCCTCATTTCCATGCCGTTTTCCTGTAACACGAGTTCCCAGAAAAGTGTTGGTGCATAATGACGGGATGTAACGCACAGTGGTTCTACACAGCGGTCCATTGTAATTTTGTAATTAGTGGGTGGCTCGACCATCACTTCAGCAAACCTATCAGTTAATCCGTTAATAAATGGTTTATTCTACCTATTCCAGGCCTATTCTACAGATATGCATATGCATACATATACATATAGCGGAGATTTTGCCAGCCCCTTTTCTTGAAATATGCAGGGGAGAGTTTTACTGTGCACAGACTATTCCACGACTTAACTACTGTTAATACAAACATTTCCCGATGTCTGGCTGGGCGTCAGTGGAGAGCAATATGGCTCCAAAAGTCACATGAAAACAGGCGCAGGCCGGAGAAACGCTCTATCCAAACAGCTCCGGCGCTCCGAGGAGGGCAGAGGCGTGTGGAGCTGACCAGTGACGTCAGGGCTCACAGGTGCCATGCGGTATAAAGGCGGAGGTGCGGCCAGATGTCCCTGCGGAAGAGGTAAGGGGACAAAACGCGTTTAGTCGTCTAAGGTAAGCTTGCAAACTATCTGTTATTGATAATATGTTAAAATCTAGGTAGTTCGGAAACTAGAAAATGTTGGATATCTTTCTGTATGTATAGGAGAGTACGTTTCGTGTACCTGTTCATTTCTTACGTCTTTTGTGGGTAGGGAAAGCCGAAACATTTTGATCGTCATTTTTTACAGTCATGGTAACAGTTTGCGTTATTTTGTAATCTACAAACGTGGATCTGGGCAATTTTAAAAAGTCAGTCGTTCGGATTACCGCAGTACAAGAACAGCACACGTATTTAGCTTAAGTCCTCGATCGGGACGGACTGGCGTAACTTTTACAAGCGCAGATATCCGAGATTGTACAGTATGTAAAGTAATATTTATAGGAAACGTGTAAAGTTACGAGAATAGAGTCTTGAGCTGTTTTTCATGTGAACGATGAAAATGCGTGCGCTTCTTTCTCATTCATTTAATTCGTAATACTTGGGGGGGGGGGGAAGGTGTTGTTTCTTAAACAAATTCATAGATAAATCTTAATAATATACTTAAAGAAATTAAGGCGTAGCAGGTATTGCTTTTGCAACATTTTGCCTTCTCACTTCGAAACAGAAATTAATCCATTTCTTACGTCATACCTTTTGAATACGATGTCCCTTTGAAACTGTCTCGGGGGGGGGGGGGGAATGACCATGAACAATTTTTTTTTTTACTTTCGGCCGGTGTTTCTACTCATTGTTTGAAAATTAGCACTTGTCGGAATCGTTTTTGTCTCGCTACAGTTCAGTTAGTAGTAACAAGAATTTAATTTTTGTTTAAATTCATCTCCCTTGGGGACTTTGGAGAACGGCTTGTTTTTCCAGCTTGTGAAACAGCCACCTAGTGTAAGTGAATAGGCTATTTTGAGTAAATATTTTAAGGTTGTGCTTAAGGTGTAGCAATACGCTTACGCCGCTTGCATTCTTGCCAAATACCAAAACCACAAATGATAACATTCAGTGCATACCTGGTGCGTGACAAAACCTGGAGCATGTCTGTCTGTATTTACAGTTTGTAGCGCAACTGCCTGTACATTAGCTGGTCCTTCTGCTAACAGTGACGACACCTTATGATTTTATGACCCAGGTACAATCGGGCAAAGCGCAATGAGGAAGACCCCATGAACTTTGACACTGGCCTGCGAAAAAGTACAAGCCTGGGTGTAGATTACGTAGCCTGGCCAGGAGAGGACTCCTCTCTTGTCAGGCCCAACTCTCACAGTGCGTCCCCAGCCCTATGGACCTTGGGCTTTCAAGAGTCGCCCGTCAGCAAGAAGCACATGTTGGCCATCGGTACCCTGCCCCCGGCAGCATCTGCACGCCCCGAAGCCCCACGTGTGCCCGGCGATGGTATGGACCCCAGCTACTGCAGTCCAGACCAGGAGGTCGAGGGGGCCCCAGTAGGAGGCCCAGATTCGCTCCAGATTCGCGTCGACGCCTTCCGCAAGCTAGGCTACTCTGCCAAGGAGGCGCGCAGCGTGCTACTGAAGCTGGGGCTGGGCGCGGACAACAACGCTGTGCTGGGCGAGCTTGTCCGCGCCAGCGCCGGATCCTCAGTCGACAGGGAGGCTTCCCCCTTGCCTGTTGCCACGGGGCCCGTGCTGGTTTCGCGCGGATGTAGCCCGGCACTGACCCAGGAGGCCGAGAAGGAGCCAGAAAACACGCTGAAGCCCATCGTGATCGACGGCAGCAACGTGGCCATGAGGTGAGTATCGGTGAGGTTCACCTCCGGGTGTTCACCCGTCCAAATGCAGCAGTGACTGAGCTAAGCCTTCTTACTCCGTTCTGCATAAGAGTCACAGTTGGCTGGAGAATGAGCTTTCTGTATGTTTTGCTACTAATGTTTATTAAGTGGTAGAGGTCGGGAAAAGTATATAGGGGGACCACATCGGCGTTGACAGCCGGCCCCCGTTTGGCATTGTTGTTATTAGCATCCACACTTTTTAAATACATCAGGTAATTAATAAACAACACAAATATATTGGTGATATTTTGAATCTGTGAGTTAATGAACAGAACATTACTAATATTTTCTAATTTAAATATTTTGCTTTAAAATGTTGCACCATCGTGTCCATGACCCCGATGGGGGGGGGGGGGGGGGGGGGGGGGGGGGGGGGGGGGGGGGGGGGGGGGGGGGGGGGGGGGGGGGGGGGGGG
>JAODUD010000134.1:23480004-23491910 GCA_026784285.1 Stomatorhinus walkeri
CCATGACCCAGATGCCACCCACCCCCCCCTTCATGACCATGAATAGGACAGTTACAGAAAATGGAGGGAGGGGTCTAAAATGTCCTGTAAACATGGAGTCTCATGGAGTACTTGGATACTTCAGTTGATTGTAAAATGTTTTTAACTCTAGACCACACAAGTCATCTGAAATGTACAACACAGTTGGTGCATCAAGGTGCTGGACAGCATCTGTAAGAGTGAGAAATTAGCAGCGGGAGTCCGGAGTTAATTAAAGAATAAAATTCCAATCAGTGCAGATGCAATTACCTTTGTAAATTGATACAGCTGGATTTTAATGAAGAACAATGAGATGTATTTGGATTTTTGTGTGTGTGTGTGTATGTGTATATATATATATATATATATATCACACAGAATAGCTTAAATGTAGATTCTGTGTCCAGACTGAGCAAGTCATGCTAAATAAATGAAGTTGGAAAAACCGAGTCTTCATGTGGCTCAGCTCTGAAGGTGAGCAGCTTGGTACATAAGCAGAAGGTCTTGCTACTAAATATTTCTTCAGCAGAAAGCAGTAGCTTCCTTGGCCCCCTCTTCCACTGGATTTAAAGAATCGCTTAATTAAGCTCGTGGTAATTTATGGCTTTTTGAAAACACATTACTGGACAAAATAGCTGAATACTTTGGCATTTTGTGCGTGTGGATTTTACACAAATTAATGTTCTCATTCCCTGTCATGTACATCGGCAGTAAGGCAGGGACGAAACCTACACAATGTATGGGTTCGGAAACAAAATGGGCCCTGGATCTGCCTCCACCCCCCCCCCCCTCACTTTTTACGGTTAGGGACCTTCTATAGCGTGTCATAGTTCTAGACAAGACTGTATGCCCAGAAGGTATACTTGTTGCCCGTCCCACTCCTCCTAGATGCTATTCTTGCTTGTCCCCATTCCCACGTTAGTACTTGCCGGAATTCATTTCTTCAACATGCAAATTGCCACCGCTGACGCTCTCTCTTGTTCCCTTCCGTCTGGGATTAGGACACGCAGAGCTAAACTGGCCCAGCAACACTCATTCAGTACACCTTTTTGTTGCAGACTGCTCGCTTCGCACGCAAAATGTGAAAATTCAGCTGACTTAACTCATTCATTGGGCTCATTTTTTGTCCTTTTAAGAAATATCTTTTAAAAATGTTATCTACGCCGAACAGAAAAAACGCATCTTCTGAGTACTGGAGTTTTCCTGTAGATTTTTTTTTTAAAAAAAGGATTTAAAAAAACACGCACACACCTGTTTAATATCAACACTGCTGGGGCGAAGGATCCACAGTGCTTCCAAAAGTATGGACTGTTTCTACATCAACAGATGCATAAAAGTGAAAAACAAACCTGACACATGACAGTGAAACAGGCACCTGTGCTTCGCACCGGTCCTGTGTGGCTCCGCCTTACTGGAGTGTGAGTGCCACACGTGAGCTCTACAAATCGTCATGCAAGCCTCTGCGGTCTGACAGCAGATCCGCATCTCCACCTTGGTCCTTCTGAGACCCTGTATTTCACAGATCCGGTTCATAAGCCAGAATCTGTCACCGGCTCCTTTGGGACACCTATATATCCAGTTGGCAGATAAACCAGCCCTCAAACGGGTAAAGTGCTCACTGCTGTTGCCTAGGTCATGTTTGAACCGCAAGCACCGACAGCCTGATGCACAGGCACAAAGTCAAAAGCAAACCTCCTGACAGGAGAGACTTCCCCCTACAGGCACATTTCCAAGGTTGCCTGGAGGGAACGGAGACAGTGTTGACCTCTTTTGATTAGATCCAAGTTATTTAATAAAAGCAAACAGCCAAGGGCTACACAATTGAGTTAAAGTCTATTAATGGAGAAATGGATTCTAGAGGGGTTACCTGGCTCCTAATCTGCTCTCAATAATGATAGAAAAGAAGAAATGAAAAGACTGATAGAAAATTGAAAGAGTGAGAGAGAGAGAGAGAGAGAGAGAGAAAACGCACATGCTTAAGATTACACTAGCAAGAGTGACATAAGGTGCTCGGCACCTCCTTTTTCTTACCGTCCTGTCATGAGTTATTCCTCATTTCCCATTGACCAATCAGGAGAGACGAACCATCCTGTGGATGTTCTGCTCATTTTCAGCAGGTAGTTGGCTCAACAGCACAGGTGAAGCTCAGCTGTACACAAAAGGTCAAGGGCTGCCACACTTAACACCCAACACATGCCTCTGGCTGCTCTCACAGACAGGATGAGGCGTGTTAAGCCAAGTGAACGCTCCTCATACTGCACTGATAGATCTGGACGGGTCAGCTAAAACTGTGCAGCGGCATAGAGGATTGCACAGGATTTTTGCTAAAATGATATATGGACGTTATTCCAGGAAGACCCGAGAAGTTGCAAGAAACGGTGACATAAATATTTCAATATTCCAAAATGCTGAAGGATATTAAAACGTATGCAGGTCTAGATTTCTACTATAAAAAGGCAAGTTTCACACAGCCACTTTCATCAGATGCCACACTTTATACAACATCTTATAATGATGAGTTGTCACCACTTACATGTGATTGTTCTGGTAGAGAAGTGCAATCAGCTGTTTCAAACCCAGCGGTGACATAACATGTCCAGCAAAAACAGCAGATGACTACGGACGGTCTATTGAGCTTTTTTGTCGTGATTGGCCCTTACGTGGCTGTCGTAAGAGAACCCCACGTCTATTTCTGGTCTGCAGAGGGTAGAAAGCATCCTGTAAGCCTTATATTAAAACATTTTTGTGGTTTTTGTGGCGACATATTCTACAATAAAAGATTAGGATTCACCTCGGTGTGCATGTTCTGTCAAGTGTTTGCCTGCAGCGTTTTACACGCCATCAATTTATCAGGTTTTCAAACCGCCATGTCGGGATTTTAAAGCTAGTCAATTAACAAAGAAGGGGAGAAACACTTCTGGGCTTTGAGTTTTTTTGCGAATGGCTGATTTGCATTCTAGCATGAGAAGATAATGTACTCAGACATAGAGGAAGGAGGAACAAAATATTCTCCCTGATGCAACATCTACTTTTAACCCTGTTAACATATCTCTGTGAGTCTTCTCCAGATAGTAGTTTGAAGTATGAACTCGTGACAGCGGGATTGTTCAAAATGCTTTTCCATCATCCTTCTGCTTGGGGTACAGCTTCTTCCAGCCCTCTTTGAATGAGAAGTGGTCAAATTCCAATGACACCCCCCCCCCCCAAAGGACAGACTCCAGACATCCTGCCTTGATGGAAAATAAGACATACTGCATGAAATGGCATTCCTGCCAAAAATATCCCAACGACGTTTGATTCCGTCTTCTCCCCCCTCCTGCCCTCAGCCACGGGAACAAAGAGGTCTTCTCCTGCCAAGGTATCCAGCTGGCAGTCAGCTACTTCCTGGACAGAGGCCACACCGAAATAACCGTTTTTGTGCCTTCGTGGCGAAAAGAGCAGCCCAGGCCAGACGTGCCGATCACAGGTGAGATAAAACTTGTGTGCTGGTTAGATAAAAGTCTTGCTACTGGGATACATTTTAATGTTTTTTTTTTTTTTGTTTGTTTTGCATCTGAATTGGAGTTGCTGCATTATACTTGCTAAGACATTCTCTAGTTTGCATGTGCTGTTTTTTTTTCATTCACTCACATCTCCTGCATACTTTCACCCTCTGTTTCCTTTTGCCGAAAAAACACAGTGTCTACCTGTATTTGTTAATCAGTCACTAAGCAGACTTACTGGGAATTACTGCCGCTGTTCTTGTTGTTGTTGTTTCGCACGATGATTCCTGGCCAACCACCTGATTTCCTGGTTGGCCCCTCATGCAAGAAAGTCTTTTACTGACAGGCCCCTGGTTTCGAGAGCTTTTCGGGCAGGTGAACTAGTTTTCACGAGGGCCAATCCCAAGGCCAGAGTCAGTCTGCAGGAGGAAACCACTGTGGCCTGTACAGGGGAATTCCCCACCAGGAAGTACGCCTTTTATTTCTGAAACAGTCAGCTGCTGCCAGTTTTAGGAGTCTTCCGTCTACCTGATCAAACAGTTAATGCGCTCAGGTGACATGCCGTGTCTGTTCATGCCCAATTGAAAAAGAACATGTTGTCTGAGTGACGCTGAGTCATCGCGGAAGGTTTGCATTCCTTGTGCATCTATGAGAACTGTCAACCATTTAGATATAGGCTCATTAATTGTGACAAAGAAACGGCAATTTTTGTTTGGTTTTTTTGGGGGGGGGGGATTTATAGACCAGCACATCCTGAGGGACCTGGAGAAGAAGAAGATCGTGGTCTTCACGCCGTCCCGACGCGTGGGGGGCAAGCGGGTGGTCTGCTATGATGACCGCTTCATCGTGAAGTTAGCCCACGAGACGGATGGGGTCATCGTGTCTAATGACACGTACCGCGACCTGCAGGGCGAGAGGTCAGAATGGAAACGCTTCATTGAGGAAAGACTACTCATGTACTCATTCGTGAATGATAAGTAAGTACTTTGTAGAGCAATAATGTTTCCCTTTGGCCTTTAGCACAAATCAGGCCTGCCTCATTACCATGAAAGGTACTTAAAAGTATCAGATGAATTCTACAAATCTGTAACAGTTATTACAGTTAATGTAGGTTATTTTTTACTGTAAAATGCAGTCTTTTATTCCTAGTCATATTAAACATGAATTTGTGTGTGTGTGTGTGTGTGTGGTCATATATATAAATGCCTCTGGAGTGGGTGGGAACATTCTAGAATCTTTGCTCACTCTTTCAGTCTCCCCCACCCTGCCCCTCACAAGTGTTTTTGTTAGCCTTTGAAAATTCTTATCTTCACTCTTTCATGTTGAGTGTGAATACAGCCACAGCTACGTGGCTTTTGTACCAGTCATTCTTCAAGAACACTTCATAGTTTCACCCTCGCTAAACAGAGGTTGGCGGTTTCCTCCTGACCCACCCCCTCCCCTCAGGTTCATGCCCCCCGACGACCCGCTGGGCCGGCACGGTCCCAGCCTGGATAACTTTCTCAGGAAGAAACCGCAGGCCTCTGAGCAGAAACGGCAGGCTTGTCCTTACGGTAAGTAGTCCTGCACTCTCCTGATCACCGAATATCATCTGTACATTAGCTTATTGACATATAAGTGACTTTTATGCAGGCAATACCTTGATTTGTTATTAAAATGACAGGCAAAGCTCCAGAATTCCACATTTATATACAGCAGTAAGGAGCGTAACCTTCACTGAAACGGTGGTTAAAAATCTCCACTAATATTACTTAACCGCAGTTTACCCTGCTAGGTTGTGAACCTTTGAACTTGCTAGTTTTTGATTACAAAACCTACATAAGTTGACAAACAACTGTGTCCTCCAGCACCTATGGGGTCAAAGAGTTTAATTCTTTTTTTTTTTCACAAATGTAACCAAAATTTATAAGATCTTTGTAACAACCATTGTGGTGTTGAGGAAAGATAAACAAAGACTCAGTTCTTGCAAAGACTTATTTTAATTAATTTCAGATTATATCAGTCCCTGGTATGTGGAATGAAAACGAGCCAAATATTATAGGCAGCTGAGTGTGTGTGTGTGTATATAATATATACATAAAATGAGATCTGGTTTTCTGCCTTAACATGTAGGAAAAAAGTGCACTTATGGGATCAAGTGTAAATTTTACCACCCAGAGCGGGTGAACCAGTCTCAGCGCTCTCTGGCTGACGAGCTCCGGGAAAATGCCAAGCTCTCAACCCTGAAGGACGACAAGAAAGCCAAAAAGGGTCCCCAGCGGGATCCCTGCCACTCGCAGTCCCCAGTCCCCCTGGCACAGGAGCTGGAGCAGAAGTTGAACCTGGATGGGCACTGGTCGCCGAGGAAGGTGCATCAGGTTACCGAGAATGTGCCGCTGTACTGGGGCCAGTCTCCCTGGTCTGACTGGGCAGGCCAGGGCTGTGCGACCAGCATTGACTCCTCCCTTGAACACCTGGACTCCGGCCTGGGCTCCTACGAAAGCCAGTACTCGGACGTGTCTCGGGGACACTCCAGCCCCTACAACGCGGATCCCAGGTTGCTCCATTGCTCCTCCAGGGACAGGTCCAGGCAACGTTTCGCACAATCTGGGGAGTCCAAGCGACCGGACAGGTACCAGCCCAACCAGTGCTGCCCACACGTGCCTGTGGTTGCTGGTACGCCCCAGTTCAGCCACGAACCCCACCTCAAGTTTGCCGACCCCTGCCAGTCCAGTTACTCCACCTACCGGAGCCACCTGTACCCCCAGGACAGCCAGGCCTGCAGTCTACCTAACAACTTCCAGCCTGGCGGGGTGGTCTCTCCCCAGGACAAGTACTGGTTCTATGAGTCCCACTCCTCCAGTAGCCTCCCTGACCCCCATCAGATGCTCGGTCAGCATAGGCAGGGATCTGTGGTCCCCTATCCTGAACAGCGGGCCTCCTTTAGGGTGGAGCGCGAGGAGGTCCGAAAGAAGCTGCAGGCTATTTTCAACCCCTACCATGTCGACAAAGTCATGGGCATGTTCCCACACCTGCTGGACCCCCAGAAGCTTGCCGCTGAGATCCTGTCTCTGAAATCCTACGGCGGAATTCCCTGACCTCCATCCCTTTTCCCCTGACGGCCTTCCAGTCCAGCTTCTACATGGTGGTGGGCCACTTAGATCCCACTGACATGTTTTATCGTTTCAAGGACCCTGCAAAGCACAGAAGTCAGATATTTTGTTTCATAGGGTTCGAATATAAACTTGTTTTTTCTGCCACGTACAGCCTTACGCGCATGATGCATACTTTTCACTTCCAGACCTAATGCAATTTCTTTTAACGGTCTGGAGATGTTGATTGTTGATGCATATTGCATCTTATCAGGGTGTACTAATCCACAGTCCTTTAAATATGTGCATCTTGGCTGAACGGCCGCACAGAGCACAAGGAAAAGTTATATTTATTTATGCTAAAGAAACGTATAGTTTTATTAGCGCTTTGCTAATTACAGCTGGTGTTTTAATTGCGATTACTGTAAGTGCAAATGAATTTCTTGGTAGTGGGTAGCTATAAGCTCATCCTCTCTGTAATATGCAAGGAGTACAGAGGCCATTCTCAGTCCGTGTGGCCTTAACCCATTAGAGAAACTAATGTTGTCAAACCACCACCATTAAGAGATTCAACGGCTGTAGCTCCAAATTATGTATAGAAACACTTAGGAGAGCTTGGAAGCATTAACACTTTTCCAGGTTAAAAATCTAGGTGTTTCTTTTGTGGTTCCGAGGGACGTGTTCTATAATGAATCTCCCCGAATCTGTTTGGGCACCGTGTGCCAAAGCGTTTAGAAGCTGTGCCTAGTGAGGCAGCCGGACCCCAGAGCGTCACACATGTGAATACACTGGCCCAAAGACGGGGCCTGGCCTGAGTCCTGAGTCCTCTGCGACCAAAGAGCCCCCACCGCAGCGTACGACCCCAAGGAGCCAGAAAATGATGTGAGCTCTTCCATGAAGCAGAAGCTTTAATCAACGGTATACAACCCACTCTCTTCTCCCACAGAGGAGTCACATGCTCAACAGAGTAAACAATTCAAGTAGAAGATGCCATATTCACGCCTGTGGTTCATTTATTAACTTTTCAAGTGTTAATCACAGAAGTGGGTGGGTGTGTGTTGGTGTGAGTGATTGAGCATGTGTGTTGTTATTAAAATAACAATTTTTTGCATAAAGGTATTTTGTTCTCTGTTTTGGGAACCAATTGTAAAATGTGTAGAATTATTTTAATCAATGCTGGACAGCTATGTTGCTACATTTTACAAATAAAAGTATTCCGTCTCTTCCTCTGAATGTGTCATTTTCAGTCCCTGTCTCCCAGTAGTCATAGATCATGAAGGAATAGGCAACGCATCACCAAATGTTTAATCCTCTTCTTGCATGACAAATTGTCATCTCTGTTGGAACTGTCCCAACCCCCCCCTCCCAGCCATGGAAGGACATTAAAAAACACCTGCAGTATACAGTCTCAGTGGGATAACTGAGCATTTGAAACCACAATTGGGAGCTGCCCTGCGACACGTAATTCTTGGGGGCAGGACACAATTACTTCAACCGGACCCTCCGAACATGCAACCCCTCCCAAGAGAACCGTTTCCTGCTTAGAGACCGCAGCTCTAATTAGGTGCTCACAATCGTGTGACACCACCTGACTGGGTTGCACGTGAGCTTGTAATGTAGCTGATGGGAAATGGGTTAAAGCAGTTGATCATATGTGATCCCGGCGACCATTGGTCATCATCGTCACATGCGAGGCCAGTTTGTGTCAGAGGGAGAGAATCCTGAACGGGCCGCCACGCCATAGCTGCGAAGTGTGGCATTCTAGTGACGAGGTTCCATCAATCAAAAACTGTCAAGCGTTTTTACAAGGCGGCCCCGATCGTCCTGCCTAAAAATAAAGCCAGCGGCTACCTTGCCTCGAGCACACATTTAATTTGTTTTTTGTTTCATTATTTTTTTTTCTGGATGTGTCAGCGTCTTTGCTGCCTCTGGAACATTATTCTTGCTTAAGATCTTAAGATTTCTTGATAGGGTAGTTTTGTTTTTGGGGGTGGTGCAGATCGTCAGGAAAGAGCTTTCCTGGGAGAGGGGAGGAGTCCCAGTGTGTTTGAGTAACCTGTTGCCAATGCAAGTCAACTGAGTTCTTATCCGAAGAGTGCTGATGTCGCCCCAGGATAAGTAAGTGTTGAAACATCACCTTGACAAGGAAACACAAGAGACTGGGAGGCACTCGCCTGGCGTTCCAGCGTGAAGCGTACACCGGCACTGAACCAAGAGGGGGTGGGCCGGGTTTCACCGAAGCCAGATTTTCACTGAGCTCATCTTGCCGAACGTCTCAGGTTGCTATCGACTCCATACTTCCTGCTTTGACTCGCTGAAAATGTCAAGTCTGACACACAGTGCCTTTGCTATCTTCTCTTGTCAACCAGTTTCTGTTCGTGATGTCATTCAGGGTCAGTTTTTTTATTCCCCCATGTAAATTCAGCCAATCCATGATTCTCGTGTCAAAAACAAGACAAACAGACATGCTTTATTTGCCACCTGCAAGAGTACATTGGAATGCTTATTTTGCTAATTCTATATTGCTTTCCATAGCTGGGGAGTCACAGTATAGGGTCAGTCAACAGACAGCACCACTGGAGCTGGGGGTTAAGGGCCTTGCTCAAGGGCCCACAGACATGTGACTGATCCACCAAGGCCAGGGCATAAACTGGCCGTCTCCTAATCACAGACAAAAAGCCACAACCCAACTGACTCTTACAGCTCAATCTAAATATTCCTGGTGGACGGTTAGTTCACAGTTTGTTCTTCCTTGGCAATGGGAGGGGGAAGAATTTCCCTGCAGTTTTGGTTTTAGTAAACAGTGACTCTTTTCTCTGGAAAGGAACGCTAATCATTCCTGGCCATTGAGCTAGTTAGCTGTAGCCGGAAAGGAAGTTTTTATAATTTCCTCAGTTCGGGGGGAAGAGTTATGCAAATCAGGATAGAAGCTCCATTCATAGCCATTGTAACTTTAATTATCACCTTAGGCATCGGTAGATCACTTACTGTTCAAGGAAATGTTTTGCAGGTTGTAAAGAGAAAATGCCTGATGTGTGCCATGGCGCAGATGTGTGTGGGAAGCGTGAGCGGTTTCAGAACGATGTGAACGCGTGAGACAACAGAGCAGGTCATGGACCGGAAGAGCTATTCTCAAAATGACTTGAAGATTCAGTTAGTGCAGAACCCTCACCCATTTAATCAACGGGGTTCTTCAGAGCACCAGCATATGGGTCATTAAATTAATTAAAGGGGTTACTTAATTACATTAGAATTCTGAAAAGTATGTATAAATGTATAGTTTGGGTCCCAGAGCTCTCTATAACTAAAGCCAGATCCCTCATACTCTTACTGCACAAATCAGCAGTTTGGGTGGGAATTCCGTAGCGGCAGAATGTAACAAGATTATTATTTTTTTCTTCCTGGGGGTGAGCTGCAGAACATGTCAAGTCGCGCTACACATGCAAAGAGCCGCCAGCTGGCGGAACCTGCAGCCCAGTCATCCGTTTCCTGGAATATTCCGGATGACGTTGCATTGCGGCTGAAATATTAGCACGCGCTTGTTACCGCAGATACCGAGCAACCTCAGTCAACCTGACTTCTGCGGATGCAGCCCTATACCTCCCTGTTAGTGAAAAACAAAGCCTTAACTCGGTGTTTCAGTTAATAAAGTAGGTATTATTCGGGAAAATGTGATGTCTAATGTCAAAAAATCAAAGTACAACTTCTTTGCAACAATTGTGTCCCTATCTGAGAAACGGATTTTCTGATATAGTGCGAGAGACGTGCCCTGGAAAAACCTCATATTATGCAAAGTCATGTAATAAAAATGTGTTATGCAAAGCTTAGCGTTAGGGCTGGATCAAACCCTAACCAATCCTTTATGTAACAAAAAAATGCTTTATAAAATCAAACGTTGGTTAACTGGGTAAGTGAGCATCAACAGTACTTCAACTCGCGTACAAGCTAAAACTAAATAGCTTATTTATAAAGGCCTCGTACGAACAAAAAAAAATCAAAAACATTCCTACGTACATTTACATGAAGATTTTGGGATTTATGAAGAAAACCTAAAAAAGATTCACTTATCCTGATAAAAATGTGAATGAAGGAGTAGGAAAATAGTTGCATGTTGTATGAGGTAAGGAGGTAATTCTGCATACCTAATATTTCCAGTCAGTCATACAAACAATTCGGGATAATTTAAAAAAACTCACTTGGTAAAATGCAGGTTAATAAACATTTTATTATACAGTATCTGATATACAGCCAACATACTAACATCTGCATTTGCATTGAGTGAATCAACATTGTTGATTGTTTTAAATGAATTACTTTATATATACCAATATATTTACTGCAAAGAGTCTGAAGACAAATTCATACTTAGACCTAAGTTAATTACGTTTTTAAGCGGTGAATTCAGGTAAAGTGGGACATTTTTTTTACTATTTTCATTTCTAGTGCCCATTGAAACATTAACCCACATACGGTACCTTTCTGCAATCCTTAAGATGTCTACTTATCACATCAAATTGAAACGTCTTACTTATGGGGGCCGTGATACAGGTCTATAAACTCCCTGCACCCATAGGGTAAAGTGGGACAGGTGGTTTGGTAATATGGGACAGGCATTTAATACAATAATATTGAATATAGGTGCAATACATCAATATTGAATAATTTGCATAGTGTTTTATAGACAAAGAGTTTAATAGACAAAACAGCTCATGGAACAGTTGAACATTAATTGTTGATACTGTAAATCATACACACACTTTGTTGTTTTTTTTTAATTAAAAATAGTCATTGAAAAAAGTCAAAATCCATTAGATTTAATTTCATTTTGGATTTTGTTTTGTAGAAAGTGCCTAAACCAACCCATGTAAAGCTTATACTACCAGTAAAAACTACAGTTGCTTGTAATCATATAGTCTTCATATAGTCTTCATTTAGTCTTCATATAGTCTTCATTTAGTCTTCATATAGTCTTCATTTACGCCCATAGCTATGAAGTGCTTTGAGCGTCTGGTACTGGCGCACCTCAAGACATGCCTGCCCCCCACACTGGATCCTCACCAATTTGCCTATCGTAACAATAGGAGTACAGAGGATGCTGTATCCACAGCGCTTCACTGTGTACTCTCACACCTGGATAATAAGAACACCTATGCAAGATTGCTGTTTGTTGATTTCAGCTCAGCATTCAATACAGTCATTCCTTCCAAGTTGATCACTAAACTTGTGGATCTTGGTATTAACAATTCCATCTGTAATTGGATCATGGACTTCCTGACCAACAGACCCCAGCATGTCAGGTCAGGCCATAACTGCTCTACCACCATTACACTCAACA
>JAODUD010000134.1:23501720-23523964 GCA_026784285.1 Stomatorhinus walkeri
GGATATTTATGAGCACTAATTCTTAAAGAAAATAGATTTTGATACTGTTAAACATTGTGTTAACTGTTCAAATAAATATTCACTGTGAAACCACACTTAGGCTACTGTATTTGCACTGAATTGGGAATGACGTTATTTTAATATAGTTAGTCGTGAACTAAAGTGGGCTTGTCTAAGGCTTGAAACTCCAGGGCTGAAAAGGAGTCCCCCTGTCTCCCAGCCTTGCAGCCCTGTGCTAGAAAAGACCAACAGCTGAGCTCAGTTTAGTTTCGGTCTGTCCAAGAATGCTGATGCCGCCCTCTACTGGCCGGATCACTACACACGTGTGGATGCATGTCTCAGGTTTCCTTAATTCTCCAGTAAAATGCAAATATGTGACATACGTGTGGTAACATGTTGGAATATTAGAATGTTAGCTCCACGAGCATGTCCGAGGAAGCTGCAAGGGAACGGAAAAACCCCAGAAAATCAGAACATGCAGGGATGTCAGAACGGCATGGATACCTTGCCACCCCCCCCTAAAAAAATCAACACATTTTGTCAATGGGGACCCAGTATTTCTAGGTACGCCCCTGGTAACATGTGTTATATATTCGATTTTCTTTACCTGCGATTTCTGTAATTCCATTAAAGTTTCGCCTAATGCAAAGTCAGCTTATTCACACCAACAGCTCTAAGGGTCGAAGATGTGGAAGCCTTACAGAAGGTGGCAGTTCACTAGGACGTTGTAGAGATGCATATCAGGTATAACAAGCATGCTACGGGATAACAACACTGTCAACGTATGCAAATATTGTAAATATAAACTGGACTTTAAAAAAATCACCTGAAAGATGTTCTGTTTGAGGTCTGAGAGTCTTCACAGTTTTAGGTGGACTTCTTGGGAAAGCAGTGACGATCTGATAGTGGTAAACATACAGTCAAGTTCATTTCAGGACATTGTAGAATATTACATACTAATATCCTAACAAAGAAACAGGCGCAGTCATTTGCAGAGACAAAACAGTAAGATGATATCTAAATTCTCAACACATATATGATGACGCAGGGCTTACTACATTATGAGCCGTCTTAATGCAATGCAACTTGAACAACATATAGCACATTTGTCCTGATGGATAACATGCAGGTAAGTCTGTTAAATAAGTGTCATTCTAGAAGCTAAGTTATGTAACTGCTCTGATTACATCATACTTAACCAGAAAAACTTCCCACATCGACACCACTGCAGACCGCAAATTTAATCTCGCCATAACTGTGCATTCTGGTTTTTTACATCTTGCCCTTCTTCTTTTGTCAGATATTAAAATACGCACATGTGCAATGACATAAGCCACGCAATGACATACTCCATAATATTTGATTTGCATTTACATTAATGTCACACAGATATATGACAACGCTTCAGAAAATTTACCCACAGTAAGCTCTGCTGAAAGTGATACTTTTTCCGCTAAAGAAACAAATTTTAAGTAGGCAATAATATTTATTTATTATTTATCAATCTGGTTTGATTTTTTTATACTTCCACAACAGAGCTGACTTGGATATAGATGGTAGGGACGTGTACTTAACAATATTGTGGGAGTGCCGTGTGTGTTTAGGGGGATTGGGAATGATTTGGTCCCACCAGCATTATAATCACACCCTTCTATTTCTACCTACCTTATACCAACAAAGCTCTAGTTTGATAGAATGACATCTTACCCCAGGCCTTCTCTTTCATAATGTTAGACGTAAATATTTTTCACAAGCTTCACAGACACATTCCTTACTTTATAAGATAATATGAGTGTACTGGCTGCAAATTGAGCACATTAGCATGTCATACACCACATCCATAACTGACTACTACAGTCTTCCCAAAGACCTCAACAAGTATTCCCCAATTTGATATTCCAGTATTTCTGATAGGTCTATCTATGCTTTGCCTTATATCGTTGCATAAAATCATTTACCCAAAGGTACAGTACATATGCACTTTGTATATAGGAATATCCTTACAGTGTAACCATCTTGTATGATTTCTATACACACACATGACAATTTGCAGATACCAGCCTTACCAGTTCACAATTTTTGGATTGTGGAATAAATCCAGAATACCCAGAAGAAACCACTATCAAAGGAGTATAGATATGTAGCCTACAGTACAGCTCTGATTACATGAAAGTAACAGTACTACTTTGCTAAATACGCTATTTGATTCAGTACATCGCCTTCTGGGTGATGTTTTGTACTGTACATCATAAGATACCATCTATGTAGGTCAAGTTAGCTTAAATTCACAAACAGACCCAAGTGTGCAAAAAATGCATTAACCTTAACCATCCTGTTGCTTACCTCTGCGTGGGTTAGGTTTATTTGTAAATATATCTAAGTGGGTTAGGTGCTTTTCCAGAGGATAACCTTTACTTTAAGTTGCATCAAAAAGTATTCATGGGGTTCCCTTGTGAAACCATAAATTTGCTCTAATCCTCTTAGCAAGACAGTGCCATTTGGCCACACACAGATTTTTGGTAATTTCTAAACTGCAATATCATATTTGTTGTATCTATTATTTATCAATGTATTGTATTTGACATTCTTTCTGCTGGGCATACATACGCAATCGGTTCAGTTTAAGAATATAACATCAAAGATCTGTTGGAACCGCAGATAAAGATCTGCTGTCTATATAATACTTTCTGTAATACACAGTAAAAAATATGCCACTATATGTATTAATTATATAATTCAATTAGAATAAAAGCATTCCTAAAAGGTAACTATAATCTCAAAATCAGAATACTTTTATTATCCTGAAGGAAATTGTTTGTTGTTACAAACTGCATAGTGCACAGATACCCAAAACACAAAAACAGAAATATCCCACATACAATATGCTAGTAGGCCAATTCAATCATTTTAAATCCATTAAAAGGGAGATGCATTGTAGGCCTATAATACATACTATAAGGTGAAGCATTGTATAATATATACTAATGTGTCATATTAACGTTGCATATCCAGCTATTTAGTATCAGTACAAAACAGATAACTATGTATTAAAAGATGAACGCTGAATATTAACATTTCAAGGTATTGTAAAAAAAAAAAAAAAAAAAAACTATCACAGCGGAACGCTTTGATGTTCCTTGTTCCCCTTACGGAGTTAAATGTGAGGGACAAGTTTTCTGTTTCCGGTTTCCTGTTGAGCTATTGAGCGCGTCGTTTTTGCGTCTATCGTTTACATGCTGACGCTCTTGTTACATAAAGTTCTTCGTTTTCAGTCCATTATACTGGATTAAATACAAATGGAGACTATTTCGGAGCAACAACGGCGTTACCATGAAGAGAGGGAAAGGTTGATGGATGCAAAAACTAAAGAAATGCTGCATAAGAAGACAACGGTGAGGCTATCTGCGCTTAATGCTACCCGGCTAACTTTATTTGAACCGTTCAAGAAGAAACACGGCCAGTTCATTTCTGTGGAATAGAAGCACTGCGATTCCTATATAGATGTACATTTGTGTGTTATTTAAAACAATTACGGAATGTAGTCGGAAATTGCTTCTTGTTTGATTTCCATGTACGTTTAATCCGATTCATCGTTTTGGATGTCTTTCGGTTAAGAGTGACAAACTTGTTGTTTTAGTTTTGGCATTATTGTTATGAATTTAGCTGTGCTTCATGGGGACTTTGAAACTTAACATTTTTTTTTTTTACTTCGAGTAGTCAAGAGATCAGATCAATTCAGAACACCGGACACGGGCTATGATGGACGTAAGTAGTAATTGACTTGGTGATATATTTATCGCTCGTCACACGTAATTCCAGACTTAATTTTGAAACTTTCACCTTTCCAGAGATATATGGAAGTTAGTGCAAATTTAAGGGATTCCTATGAAGATAAAGATGGGTAAGTGATTACATATAAAACAGATAGATAATCTGTTTTGATTTTACTTTAGAGAATGCAGCATTCCCTATATGAGCACCAGAGCTACAATATGACTTAACCTGGTGTGTGTTTGTCCCCTCAGCATGAGGAAGGAGGAGCTGAAAGCCATCTCGGGACCCAATGAATTTGCGGAATTCTACAACAGGCTCAAGCAGATAAAGGAGTTTCACCGGAAACATCCAAATGAGGTAACTCTTCACCATGGGCATCAGTGGGTCCCAAAAGCCCCACTCACTTAATATGACCATCTTATTATGACAACATTCCTGTGTCCTAAATATCTTTCCTCATTTAATAGTCATTTGCTTACCAGCTAAACTAAAATTAAAATTTGCTTTTGGGTCAATAAGCATATCCTTGCACATAACTTTAGTTGATTTTAGCCCTAAGCATCAGGGTGTTCAAAAATGAAGCGCTGTGGTTGTTTTTTTCCCCATAGATTTGTGTGCCAATGTCTGTGGAGTTTGAGGAACTGATCAAGGTTCGAGAGAACCCCAACGAAGAGGCACAGAGTAAGTCGTGCAACAGAACAAAACTTACATGTGGTTTGATCGCATCAAAATATGTTCTGTCTGTGTTTATAACGTGTGTAATTAAAAGGACTTCTCATGCTGGATTCACATGATGCAATGAATTAAAAATATTCAAAAGTGACCTTTAATTATTTTTGGTGTTTAGCTTTGTGGTGACACATTCCCCATGCTGTTTTCACTTTGCAGATCTGGTTGAATTCACGGACGAAGAAGGTTATGGTCGCTACCTGGATCTCCATGATTGTTACCTGAAGTATATCAATCTGAAAGGCGCAGAGGTACACTGCTGCTCACACACAGCAAACTGAGCACGTATTCTCTTGAAATGGTTATTTTTCAAATTTGTAACTGGAATTGTCCATTTCTTCCTTAGAAACTTGAGTACATCGCATACCTGTCCACCTTCGATCAGCTGTTTGACATTTCGAAAGACAGGAAGAATGCAGAGTACAAAAAGTAAGTGGCTGTGTTTTGTTCTATGAGGTAGTCTGTTCATTGTTTGCCTGTGCGTCCGAGTGTATTCATGTCATATTTTAAATAGAGCCTTCCCTGAACTGCTAGCAGTGGCAATACCATTTTTTTGGTGATTTGAGGTGATTTTTTACTGAAGCAGCACAATATAGTTTAGCTGGGGAGAACACCTCCAGACTGCACCCAAATGGCCTCACTATAGGCAGATTAGGTAACTGCCTGGGGCCCATGATTCACCTGTTCTCTGGAGGAAGTGAATGATCATTGGTTTGAGGGGGGCTTCTGTGTTAGGTCTACACGACGTCACATCGGGGCATGAAATCTCCATGTGTAACAGTGATATTTATAAAACTACGTGAAATTTCTCTAAGTAAACTGTACTCAAATACAACTAATTTAACAACAGGTCGTCAAATAAGCAGTGTTGCCGCAAATTGTCGAGACAGAAAGCAATGCCGACAGATGCAATGTAATTATTGTGCGCGCGCAATATATCATGCAACCCTGTTCATCACACTTTCGGACCTCATCGTCAAGGATTTTACCGAAATTTGGCATGCTGATTTGGTCACATGAGTAACTCATGAAACTGAAATTGAGTTATGTCTTGGATCATTATTGAGGAAGGTTTAAGCGACCAATTTTTTAACTCTTTTGTGGGAGGAGGGGTACCGTGACTTTGAGTGGCTGTATTTACCTTAATACTGGGGTGACCAATCTTATCCGCAAAGGGCCGGTGTGTATGCAGGTTTTTGGGATAACCTGTAGGTCATCTGTTCAAACCCAGGTGTGAGGACTCTTCAGCCAATCAGTCCTCTAAATAGTAATCTAATTAGGGAGTTGCCGAGAAAACCCGCATACACACCGGCCCTCTGCCTTAATATAAGCTGCACAGAAATTATCCTCATATTGTTTTAAAGAGATTGTCCAGCTAATAATTACTATGTATTAACTGATTAATATATTAAAAGTTCAATAACAAAAAACCTATGTTTCAAAATTGATCAATTTTTATATAAAGCTAGATCACAATGGCATGAACATCTCCAGAAAATTTGGTCTTTGGTTTTTAAGGTATTTGCTGAGGTATCTTGAGATGTCACATAGTTTTTATTTCACTAATGGGCCTTTTAATGGCAGCCGAACTGACATGAAATAGTATAACAAGCACATGTGTAAGTAATAACATTAATTAAGGTTACTAATATGCTACAATGAAATTTAAGGAAAGCTTCATTAATGCCACAGCAGAAACATGTACTTGCCGTGCTGTTGAATAGGCCCCCATGGCTAGTAAATGATGTGTGATGATTTGACATAGAGAACAGAAGGGGAAACATATTCTGGGGGGAAATGTGAGGAACCATTAGTTCTGATGTTGCAGGCAAGTGGCTGTAAAAAGTCACGTGATTGATTGCAGGTACCTAGAGATGCTTCTGGAGTACCTGCAGGACTACACGGACAGGGTGAAGCCTCTTCTGGACCAAAACGAGCTGTACAGCAAAATCCTGGCCGAGTTCGAGAAGAAGTGGGAGAACGGGACTTTCCCAGGCTGGCCGGTATGCTGAGCGCCACCTTCGCCTCGCGGTGACGGGTCGTACTGTGCTCCGCGTGTGTCTGTAACGTCCACCGGCTCTGATACCCGACTCCATGATCGCTGCTTTAAACTGCCTCGGTGTGAGTGATTTGGCTTTGTGTTCTTTCAGAAAGAGACGAGCAGTGCTTTGACCCACGCCGGTGCTCACCTGGACCTGTCCGCCTTCTCCTCCTGGGAGGTGGGGAGCTCTCCTTCTGTGACTCCTGCCGCAGTTTTCCCGTGACCCTTGTCTAATTTGGGGGGGGGGGGTGTTCTTCCTGCAGGAGCTGGCATCTCTGGGGTTGGATAGACTGAAGTCTGCCCTTATGGCCCTGGGGCTGAAGTGTGGCGGGTGAGTGGCTTTCAGCAGTGGCCTGCTTTGGGGACAGTGACATTCTCTCTTGGATGGCTTTCTTTGTTTGCCTGCTGCCGTTATATATGTATGCTGACTGTCAAAAAGAGAGCTCAGGTTTCCCTTTGTCTGTCCTCTTGCCGACGCGTGCCGCAGTGCACAATTCATTATTCGTGTCACATTTATTCGTCATGCGCTTTTGTCCGGAGCAATGTTCGGCAGAGCAAATAATCCACCCGGCCATGCAGGAACAGCGCTAAGTTCTGCCAGGATGAGCTTCCAGTAAGAGAGCAGCACTATTTCTGGAAGAGGAGGCGTAGAAGCCTCACATCAGACAGGTGTAGAAACAAATATCCGCTAAGATAGACTCAACTGCTAGATGCATTATGCAAACACGTCGTACAAATCGACTTCAACAGAATAAGTTGAAAGTGGACTTCATTCTGTCTTCTAATAGTTGCTTACAGGTGTTTATGTAATTGCAAGTCATTTTTAGAACTGAATCTGGTGGGTCTCAATCCATAAGTGGGTCGCCAGACCATTTTCTCTGGGTCATAGGGTGTGTGATTTAAAAAAAACCTCTCGGATTTTTTTTCTAATTCCTGACTTTTTTTGTAACAGTCCTGTTGTTTTGCTATTTATTTATATTTACTATAACTGCACTTGTTTTTCAGAAAGCCATTTGATTTAAAATGTTCAATTTGGGTCGTGACTTGACAACTAAGGAAACGTGAGCCTAAGCCAGTTGAGAAGCCCTGATCTGGGCAGGTGTCTGTGCGTGTGGCGTAGCTGCAGAGGACGTGGGCAACGCCGCGATCGATTGAGGGCATGCATCTCTTCCAGGACCCTGGAGGAAAGGGCACAGAGGCTCTTCAGCACCAAGGGCAAATCTCTGGAGTCTCTGGATCCCTCGCTGTTTGCCAAGAACCCGAAATCCAAAGGACCGAAGAGGTGCGCTTTTCTGCGGGCAGTCAGGGGGTTCCGTGGTCGTGCTGGTCACAGCGCTTCTGCGAGCCCCTTGTTATGTCTGCTTCACCCATTGCACGTCATTTGCATGCGAAGCCATCCTGGTCTGACGTCTCCCTGCAAATGTATTTTCCAGGGACACGGAACGCAACAAGGAAATTGGCTTCCTGGAGGCTCAGATCTACGAGTACGTGGAGATCCTGGGGGTACGTCTCACTGTCTGTGACAACTTGAAGCATGCCGGGACTGCTGTCTAGTCTATAACAAGGAGTACAGCTTTAAATGAGTTAAATGAATAGTGGTTGTGAATTGGCAGTATTGTTTATTGAACTGGTAGTTCTAAGATTGTCTTACTAGAAGCATTTAGTGATGTGCTGAAATTTGACTGAAGGCATATAGAATAGCATGGATTTTGGGAGAACTTGAGCATTGCAGCAATGGTCGGGGAACAATTCTCCTATAGCAGTTTGTTGCCAAATTGTTGGCTCAACGTTTCCCTCTGCTGGCGAGTGACGCTTGTTGCAACCATAGGAACAACGTCAACTGACCCACGAGAATGTGCAGCGGAAGCAGGCGCGCACGGGCGAGGAACGTGAGGAGGAAGAGGAGGAGCAGCTGAGCGAGAGCGAGAGCGAAGATGAGGACAATGAGATCATCTATAACCCCAAGAACCTGCCGCTGGGCTGGGATGGAAAGGTATTCAGCGCAGTACCGTAACTGGACACTTGGGCGTGTATTTGACCTCTTTCCAAGTGTTATGATGTAAGACAAAAACAATAAATACAATTGATCCAGGACTTTTATCCCCCTGACGACTAATCCATGCTTGTATTTTAGCCGATCCCCTACTGGCTGTACAAACTGCATGGACTGAATATAAACTACAACTGTGAGATTTGTGGGAACTACACATACAGAGGCCCCAAGGCTTTCCAGCGCCACTTTGCTGTGAGTTTGTACCTGAGAGACTCTGGGGCTCCGTCCAGAAGGGCACATTTCGTCATGTTTAAGTAGAATAGGGCTGCAAAAAAACAATTGTTTTGATAATTGCTTAATCATGTGATCAGGTAATTGACCAGTAATCAAAATACAAAGTTTAAAGAAAACTGTAAATGCTTTATTTAAAAAAACGAAAAAAGGTTGAAGTATTTACATAAGTTGTGGTCGAAATTTTACACCATGTGGAGAATCTCTAAAGTGACACAGTGGCGTGGAAGCAATGCAGTACTTCTGCTCACTTCCCATCTAATGGAATTTCATGGCTGTATGCGTGCGCCAGTTGCGACCGTCTGCATCTACAGACAGGTGTGGTATGTAGACTAGAGTCCATACACACACCCACGCACAAACTGTAACACCATGTGGGAAAGTGGAGTATAAACTAGGTTTGACACTGAAATTGTTGCATTTTATGCAGCAAACCACGAAAATGCAAACAATAGTTTGTCAGCTATTTTTATTGCATATTTCTTATTGACGTTATTGATTTAGTTGTTGCAGCCCTGCTGTGGAATATAATTCAACTGCTCTACATCCGTGTTTCTGCTGTTGG
Organism: Stomatorhinus walkeri; assembly: GCA_026784285.1. Lineage (NCBI taxonomy): Eukaryota > Metazoa > Chordata > Actinopteri > Osteoglossiformes > Mormyridae > Stomatorhinus > Stomatorhinus walkeri. The sequence goes on from JAODUD010000134.1 coordinate 23,511,114, forward strand.
ATCTCCACGGATGCGTGAAGTTTGTTTTTAATTGTGAGGGGGAGGGCACGTAGGGAGGGAACGATCTTTCAGGCTCATGCCGGGGGAAGACGCTGAGTGGTTTCTGCATCCTGCCCAAACAGGAGTGGCGCCATGCTCACGGCATGCGATGCCTGGGCATCCCCAACACCGCCCACTTTGCCAATGTCACCCAGATCGAGGACGCAGTCTCCCGTGAGTAACCTCCCATGCGTCCACCGCTCAGTAGAGTGCAAAGCCTTCAGTGTTTTCGGATAATCCGTCCCGGAGACCCAGGCCTCCTACTAGACCTTACAGATGGCTGTTGGAGGTGCGGTCTGATCCCTGTTCTCTTCCTCAGTGTGGGCTAAGCTGAAGTCCCAGAAAGCATCAGAAAGGTGGCAGCCTGACACAGAGGTGGGTGTTTGGCTGAGTCCTTTTTTGGGGGCGGGGGGGTTGATATTGCGACTTTGCAGTGAGCACGTTTAGTCATATCGTGAAAGGATGCAAAGTAAGAGATTTTACAATACTGTAAATACTTTATCATTTAAAGTTAGGCTGACCGGCAGCAGTTTCTCAACCATACATAACTCAAAAAAAAAAAATTGATTTGATATATGACTACAGTCTTCGGTTATGCTAAATCCTGGCGCTCCGCATACACAGGGAGTTGGCCTCAGTAATGCATGGTTTCATAATGAAAATTGAGGAGTGCATCCTTACTCATCTGTATCATGACTGAGATGTTAATTAGCAAAATTTGCCAATAGGTGCGCCAATTGAAATATATCACAATGATTTTTTTCCCCCTCCAATACTGTTCAGTCCTAAATAGATATCTGTTCATGTACTGCGGATGCGGTGAAATATGGGGGCATCCCCCTATGTCTAATGCCCTGCATGAGGGCATAACAGCAATAATATTTTATTGGATGTAAACTTGCAAGTATCAGGTTCTTTCAGTGTCCTGTTGACTTTTTTTTTGCCATTTTCTGTCAACTTTGAGTATAGTGGCTGTAGTTTTGCTGTGTGACCACAAGGTGACGCCAGTATTTCTCTGACCTGCAGGAGGAATATGAAGATTCCAGCGGGAACGTGGTCAACAAGAAAACCTATGAGGATCTGAAACGCCAGGGGCTGCTGTAAAGTGCGGCTGGCACGGTCCTTATGATGGTGTGAGGAAGTCCTTCGTGCTGGTGTAGTCTGCGAATTTGTGTAACCTCTGAAATTTATGTAGTTTTTTTTTTACCACCACCCGTTTTTGTAATTTACCGACTCGGATATAATTGGATTACCATACTCAATAAAAAATTTGGCTTATTTGACAGACTTTTTGGCTAAGGTTTTTCTCTATATTTGGTCATTTAAAAGTGGGCATTTCTCAAACTGGTTGGCATAATTAATATCCTCTTACTAGACAATACATCTGCGATGGGCTGCCCGCCCCCCCGGCCTGGGTTGTCCCCCGCCTCCTGCCTGTAGCTTCCAGGATAGGTTCCCCCGTGGCCCAGAAGGATAAGCGGTTTGGAAAATGGGTGGATGGATGATGGATCGACAATACATCTTAAGTTGATTTTTCTCCCTCCAGATCGTTCATGCTAATTGTAAGTCACCCATAGGAATGCAGTAGGTGCACTGCTGCTTATAATGATGTGGTAGCTCTGCTTTCTGTTTTCTCCCTGTCTGGGTTACACGACTTTCCTGCTCTAGGAACATTTAGTACACCACAGTTTTAATGTATATGTACTGCAAACACAAAATGCCATTGAACGAGTTGGTGAAGGAATCGGAACGAATTTTACATGAACTGAATCAGTGTCCCAAAAAATAGCAGGCCTAACTTTGTCAATCCTTACCAGTTATTGTCTCTTTATAAGACGATTAAACGATTATAGCTAGGGCAATGACTGCTTCGGATTTGATTCTCGATAACCAAATACACAGTCTAGATTTATTGGTTCCCGCAGCTGCCGCCTAATGAAAGAGGTGCAGTCGATACATAACGCAATTTTATGCCCTTCGTGTCGCGATCACATAAGGCAGGGACATGGGGGACAGGCGCCGCTACAGTCATGAAAAGCCGGGTGACGGGGGTAAAGTCATCCTCGACAGTACCTCCTGCGTAATCTTTAAAGACTAACGCAAATCTTACTTATCGGCATGTTGTCATACTGGATCCTGCCGTAATCGTACCTACAATTATCGCTTGTATGTAATTTGACCGTACGCCAAATTTTGCTTTCTGGCATGTTTCTCTCCTTACTTTTTATATATACTGGAATGAAGGCTACGGCACCTTGGGCAGGAAATACTATCTTGATGAATCTTTGTTGTAATAATGGTGGCCTCTGCGAACCCTGGAGAGAAGTTACAGATTTTGATTGCTCTGCACAGTTTATTCGTGAGCTTCCATATGATACTTAGCGCGATTAAATGTTATACAGTCTTTAGTTTTGCTGTCCTTGACGGGTTACTCTGCGAAGCAGCCCATCAACACTGGTAAATCATAATCTGCGTAGTCGGGAAAGTCTATTATTAGACAAAAAGCAAAACAATGATATATTCCGCCAATTCTAATAGGCCTGGCTGTAATGTATCCACCATTAGGCAATACACAGTGTACCCTGTTTCGTAGCGAGTACATCCAGCATTTACGACCTGGACATCTGACACTTTCCCCCCCAGATTTACCTTACCGGCAAACAATTTTTCTCATTCAGCCCATGATCATGTGATTATTAAGCCTATTGTGTTCTTTTATTTGCCCAGCTGTCATGGTTTTCTAATGCATTTTAGATATGCCTATCTTTTACATCTGTCTTTTAGCCTGTAACTCACTGCAGGCATATTTACCAAAGGGATTTAAGTGAACTGCTGTGCCCAGTAGCAAATAGAACATCCCCAGCCTGACATCTGAACCACTGCGGTACAGGGGCGCTTACGTCCTGCCTACCGCAGGAAACATAATAAATGCGAGCAAACAGTGCGGTTTCAACCGGGCCATTAAGCAGAAGCTCATCAGCTGAGCCGAAGTCTCCACCTCTGACTATACTGTTGATAATTGGGAGGCCGTAGATGTAGAAGAAAAAAAGTTTCCACTAATTATCCAGCCCTCCCTCTGATGTCACCAGGAAGAAGCAAGAAAAAGGGTCTGCAGGAACATACAGACTTTCCAAAACTAATAACAGTCTTTTTGTCTCCGGCTCCTGACGTCGCCTGCAAGATACCGGTAAGGCGATGCGCATAAATACCCTTGCTTTGTATTTTGCTTCTGCGGATCTGGCGGTATGTTTTTGAGGAATCTCGGTGCATCCCTGCTTCACTTGGCACTGAATATCTTTGCTTCACTTGTAGCGGTACATTCTTAAACTGCCGCGGCAACAACTTCCTATTGTTATTTTTTCCTGATTTGCATGCGTAGGCCTATGCATGTACCGACAATTTCATACATGTGTATCATAGTATCTGAAATATTTAGTCACTTGTGCAGTTATTTTTCTTGGTGTATATGTAAGCCTAAAAAACATCTATTTTAAATAAACCGTTTGCCGGGGAAAGTCCAACCTAGTTCACTCTATGTTTGGGTGCTGATTATGCCAATGTGTAGATGTATTTTCTCAAGTTGTAAACATTACGGTTTTGGCTTATGCCTAGTGATTCAGTTCATATGTGGGGTTGTTCATTTCTTTTAGAGGCACGAGGTGAGCAGTGAAAGACGTTACAAACAGGTATCATCTGAATAATTAATGAGCAATTATTAAGAACAGATACCGATATATGTGTCGCTTTTCACTTTCAAGCGTACAGAAATTTAAATATAGAAGTTGATGCATTTTGCCTTTTATTTTGCATTATTACAATTTAAGAGGCGATCCAATTAGAATGCCAGTTGAGATGTTGCGAAGGTCTGAAAATCCATTGTATTGCCCCTAATCTTGAAATAGGTTAAAGTAGATTTAGGGCCACGTGATCACGTTTGATTTTATAAAACAAAACACCCAATCACTCGAATTTAAAGACTGCGTGATGTTGAGAAACTCGCGAATAACCTTATCATTGTCTCCGCGTGCTTGTCCCCTATGAGCAATTACGCTGAAAAAGCGAAAGAGTGTATTGTCCCTACGCTTGTTGCTACGACAGTCCCCGTAAAGGATTCCCAGGTTCCCCACGGACAGGAGAAAAACAACCTGTAAGCCACACGGGAATCGCGATGAACAAACACGTTCTAATTGTACGAGCACTTGTGTGTGCAGAACATCTGCTCACAGTTTAAGAAGTAGGCTGCACCTCCGTAATACATTTTTATGTACTCAAAATATTAAATGCTTATACTGTCAAGACAGGAATCTCTAAGTGCCTTTATCAATTAAATATCAGGCTTTCGATTCATGCACATCCTTTACAAATTATTCAGTGAGCATAAACTGATATCCTTATTGGTCGATGTCAGATCAGTTTCCCTGGAACAATTATGGAATTGTTTTCGGCAAAACCTCGCATGAACTGGTGCAGACAGATCGGGCGCGCTGTCTTGATAGAAATGCAACGTATGAATGCGGCTGTTAACCGACTGCGCCCGTTTTTAACTCAAGCAGATTCTTTGTAAATAAATTTTATACGGTCCAGATGCAACGTTGGTACTATCCGTGGTTCTGAAACCGTGCTGTCAGTGAGTAACGCTCCAATTTCCGATCTCACTTGATATTTAAGACTTCAAATCTGCTGAATATATTTCTTATGCACTGAGCAGGATAGAGGCCTATCGCTTCTGTAACACTGAAAGATATATCCAGGGGGTCTTCCGTTTCCATTGGAGTCCTAAGCTCTTCTTTACATAATACAACTTTATTCTTACTACTGTAGTTGCTGTTGCAGGTTTTACAGATTTTCTTCCTGCCCCAGCTCGAGCAAACATGGCTTCAGCGGGCTGTGTAACAGGTTCGTACTTATTTTAATTTATTTTCATTATTTTATTAGTCCTTTATATCAATCACTAATTCCTTACATTGGATACGCAGCTATGCAATACGGATATGTATTACTTCGGGAAACTTACCTTAAATACATCTGAGATAACTTTAAAAACCTTTAATTGGTTAAAATACTAGTTGCTTTTCCTGTACACCAGACGTCATTTATGTCTGTTGAATACTAGTGTGCTGCGTGGCTAGGTGCTTATGCAGTGCTATATAACTACATAACTCGGATTTCTCTTTTCTGCTGCAGGAATTGTGCTGATCCTAATTGTCCAACTGAGAATTACCACAAGTCAGAGCAGCACTATACCCCCTACCGACAGCCCGAGCTCAGACATCACAACACTCACATCTTTTTCATTCATCAGTTCAACTGAAAATACAACTGAAAATACCAATATGACAACATTGGCAACTTCAAGTACATTCACAGGATCTACAAATGCAACAGCAAGTAGGTGAAATCTTTTCCTAGCTATGAGGAAGTGCTCAGATCTCTGTACAGACTGCTTCAGCATGGCTAATCACCTTATTGCATTTTGTTTTTCTGCAGCAACTATAACAGATAAGTCCAACAACAACTCCACTGGCAAGGTGCGCATTAAGCATCCTCTCTTCTCTCTGCCACCTTCTTAGCCTCCCTGTGGGTAGTCGTACCTGCCACATCTCATCTGGTCCATCTCTGTCCAGCAGATATCCTGTCGGTCATTCACCTGCAATTCCTCCATGTGTTACGCCATATACCTGAACACGACAGCCAGACCATGCTCTACTGACGCCCTTTTTTGTGAGGTAACAGTGAGAAAGTAGATGGTAAGATCATCCAGGAGATGGATCATTTCAGCCTGGGGCTGGAGTTAGAGGCCTTACAGTTTTCCATTCCACTTCCAGCTTGCTGATTGTAAAAGAGTGTCGTTTTAAAAAAAAAAAAGGGACGCCGATTCTCTCCCGGTGGTAACCTTTACAGGATGTCCGATCAGAACACTGGGTTTGTTTGCCTACCTCTGACAGGGTATTCTATAACTGGATAGTAGCGCATTAACACACCACTCATAAACCAGTCCGGATACTCGTTTGGGGATTATGTAATTTCGGTTTACTGAAATAGAAATAAAAACATAGGAATCAGCATATAACTACCGCTCACAATTAACGTAGTTTTATAAACATTTAACAAATATAGATACTAAATTATACTAAGCATTTGTATTACAAAACGCAAATAAACATATAATACTCTTAAATGGAGCGGGAAATTAATACAGCAAAACACGAACTGCGATTAGCGCGATATGCTTATTTTAGATTACAAATGCATAAAATAAACATTTGCTCGAGTTACAAAATATAGTTGCGGTACGAATGAACTGTATACTTACTTAGCATGCACGCACAACTACACCATAAACCCAACAATACTTTGTAGAACTACAGCCTTTAACTCAGCTTCCAGCTTAAAGGAAAGCGAAGAAGAAGAAAAAAACAACGTGGGGTCCTGCTTGATGCCTCCAATGGCCGAAGTAATGCCTGCTCAAAACACTGCACAATTAACAAACCGCTCACTTAACCTTTTCTACACTGACCAAGGAAATCGCATGGAACCAAGTAACCTAAATCATCCACTAAATGCATAGAGAAAAATTGCAGTGGTAGACTGTATCCTGATTCTGTCAGGATAGTTGATTCCTCATCCGCAAACCTGACGATACAATTCAGCAAATAAGGAAGTTCTTTGCCCAGGACTGACCAGGAATTACTGCACCAAAGTGGAAAGAATAGTAAATCGGGCTGATAAGAATAGTAAAACATCAAAGTGCTTCATACACTTATGTCTTTCAGAGGTTTATGTCAGCCAGATTGTAAGGATGCACTACATTGAAGACAGGTCTTTTTTTCAATAGCAGTTATCATGACTGTGGCAAAAACTCTTCTCCACAATCATTGCATGAATGTCTGTTCAACAGCCGCTGTATGGCCAGGTAGAGGGATGACATGATTTAGCAGATTTGATAGGTTTTATTGGTCAACCCTGGCTAGTTTGTTGCCATGTGAGTTGCATTATTCCATTATAAGCTTGAATTTCAATATGATGACCTCAGTATATAGCAAGATAGATAGATAGATAGATAGATAGATAGATAAAAGCACCAACTCAAGCTATTTCTAACCAGACACACCTCATACTGACCAAAGACTGATGAGACTGAAGAGTATATGTCAGCTCCTTGCTGTTGTCCTGCCATGTGGCAAATGGTGATCCATCCATCCATCCATTTCCCATATCCACTTGTCTTATTCAGGGTCACAGAGATGCAGAGCTCATACCAGAAGCTAAGGGCAAAAGGCAGCGAATAACCCAGGATGGAACGTCAACCCATTGCAGGGCGCTTGCCCAGACCATTCACACATATGAACAATTTAGCAGCTGCAATTAACCTTTAATTGTTTTTGGACTATCGGGGGAAACGGGAAAACCCATTGAAAGCTCAACAATGGCACAGGGAGAATGCACCAAGTACACACTCTCAGGCGGTAGAGCAGAGGCCTAAGCCCCAATCCCAGAGGTGTGAGGCAACAATGCTAACTGCTGCGTAGCTGGCAATCCATGAACACTAAAGGAGATCGCCTGCGGAGCAAGAATGACGGGAGAATTTCACAGCTGATGGCCAATGAAATAGCAATGGGTCTGACTGGGTGTTTTCCTTTTCCAGCTGCGGCGCCTTGATGGCATCATGTACTCCGTAAACTGCAGCGCATTCTGCAACGTGACCGTCAACCGCTGTGCAAACTGGACTATGAGCAGCTGCAGTGTGGACTGCTGCAACTCTACTGACTGCCTTAATTCCACACTTGCATCACTAATGATAACTACCACAGGTACCCCCACCCAACCCTGTTATTCTGAAACTCAGACGGGCACTAAAGTTAACAAAACCAACAGCATGGGGGGGGGGGGGCTGGGTTGTCACTGTTGGGCCCCTGAGCAAGGCTCCGAACCCCCCAATTGCTCCAGAGATTGTCTGACACTGTTTTCTCAAAAGAAAAAAAAATGTGCCTCGCTTTGAACAACAGAATCTGTTAATCAAATTCAATTTAATAAAATATACAACAAACAATGTAAATTTTTTGTAGACATAATAATGACATATTGAATACTGACCTACATAACAGTGATCTTCCTATTTGCTTTATAATTATATTGTATTATTATGCTATTAAAATTTTGTCGTTAGTACCTGAATTTTGTAAACATTGTGCATTAAGCATTTAAACTAATACAGTCCATGTTGTTGCGGTGTTTCTTAGCTTTTCCACGACTGGTCCAAAGTGGATCGTTAATATTTTAATGTGCTTTACCAGTTTTGTTTTTATGCCATAGTTCATCCACCGTATCTGTCCTTTTCACATTTTTAATACAATTCCAGTGACTCCAGTCACCACAGTGACCACCCAGACTACCACCTCCACTCTGATGACTTCAGTGAAAAATGTAAGGGTGCACTTTGACCTCCAATTCTGTCACCTGACTCGGAAGCAGCAAATGGTCTTGCTGGGTGACGTTTGCTTCCACTTTCAAACCAATGGCATTCTTTGCTGATTTGCCAGTTGACCACAATGCTGCATGGCTGCTTCTTTAGGGCGATGGGATTGGACTGGCATCGTAGTTTTGCATCGATAGGGGCGGAGCTTTGAATCCCACCCTGTTCTCTCTGTGTGGAGTGTGCGTGTCCTCCTGATATTTACATAGGTTTCCTATCACACTCTTGAAAAGAATTGAATTGAATGACTGTTTATGTCTGGATGACACAAACACAAGCAAGCAGTGAAGACCCAGACCTCACTTTAGAGCTCCAGAGGGAGGTCTGCTCCCTCCATTCACCTCCTCTTCTCACCTTGCGCAGGGAAAGAAATGCCACAGACTCAGTTGCCAGGGTGAGAAATGCTACCAGACGGACACCGGGAAACAGGTCACCGACTGCCTTGTGGGCCAAGACTTCTGCAAGGTGGGCTGTGGAGCAGGCTGGTGATTCGCTGTCCTGCAGATTCGGAGGTCATGGGAGTGAGGGAGGGGGAATGGGGCAGCACCACCAGTATGAGGTAGCAAAAAACACTACAGATGCTGCAGAGAGGTAATGAGGCTTGTTGTATGTTAATGAAATATGAGAATACATTTACTCTAAGACAGCAAATAAGCAGTGTTTAGATTTAAGTGAACAACAGGCTTATGTGTGGATGGACAGACGGGTAGAGAGTGACATAAAGGAACGCTGTAGAAAACAACGGCTGCAATCCATGCTGCTAATGTTCCCTTTCAGCTGAATAAGACCAACTCGCTTACAACAATGTCCTGGGAGGCTGCCTGTAGTGGAAACTGCACTGGAGACAAGTCCTGCGGCTCCACTGCTACGAACTGCACGCAAGAATGCTGCGCCACCGCAACATCAGGCTCCTGCCTCAAGCTGGATGGGTCGGTCAACATGCCCAACTCCGCTGGGGTCCTCCACACTGCACTCAGCCTCTTTTCCCCATGGCTGCTGATATGGGCTTTGGGCTTTTGCTTTCTGATTGGCTAGGATTGCCCCCTACTGCTGTCCAATGGGTGGTTTTAGACACCCATCACTCTTTGGATCCTGTGTCCTTTTAACGAAGCCTTTGATATTTGATTCTATCCCTTATGCTGTGCTTTTCTATGTTTCAACGTGCAGGGATTGAGGATTTCAGATTAGATCTTATCTAAAATAACTTCATCTACAGTGTCGCATTTCGGATCAGGCCATGTAAAGGATTACTTCGTCCTGTGGTACTCATTCTGCTCACTGTCGAATATATATTCGGCAGTGATACATATAAACGCACACCTCGCAGAGAACTGTGATGCATCGGGGAAAAATTCGCGATATGGGGGGGATCACTGTATATCAGTTTCACTATGTTCAGCAGTCGTTCTCAAATGTTTGCCCTACATAATGTGGCATGACAAATGATCACTTTTAAAACTTAGCTACCCACACGTGTAATTGGTTTAAACTATCTACAGATATGTAATTATGTGTAAATTGTAGCATTCTCTCTAAGCAATAGGGAGCCTTATGCTCGATGCATCTGCCTTTTACATTACCCCCCAACGCCAAATCTATGCACTTTATTCCTAAATCTGCTCGATCAAAACATTTTCCCCATCTACTATTCAGGAATGAAAACTCAAAACTACCCAATCTGCTGAATATTCTACAGTCCTCGAACGCTAATATATAAAGTTTCTATTTAGAAGACAATCTTATAGTAGGCTACACGTATACGTTTATATTTCACTTAAATAGAAATGGAAAAAATACGTGAATTTGTATGCCTCATGTTATGCTTTGGAATATTTTTACAGAATGTAATAAAAAAGTTTCATATAATACGTGGTTAAATCTGCTTGATACCATGTTATAATGATATTTTCTGAGATTGTCGGCTATGTACCGCAAAGATATTTAATGCGGGTTCAGTGAAATTCCAATGAATATGTCCAGTGACTTCCTTGACATTACATTTGTGTCTGTGAGAGTCCAGTTTCATTTTATCGCTTTAAACGCGGTGTCCTCCAGCTCATTTTTTCAGTTTTAAGAGCTGCCCCGGGAAAATGTTTTCTATACTAAAGTTTCGTGGAATCCAAAATGGGGGATCATTGTGATTTTAAGCTTACTTTCGTTTGGTTTAGTTTGTTTAGCCGTAAGGCTCTGTTAACTCAATTTTAAAATTACGCGTAATGGAACCCAGCATTCCACCAAGGTCATGAAAGCACCTTTTCCTTTGCAATTTTAGCGAACGAGCAGCCCAAAGAGAAATCAGCGAGAGCATCCAGTTTGCAAGTGGAAGGAGCGTTATAAGCTAAGTGTTGAAAATAAAGATCTATCTTATGATGTTCCGTCATTGGTTTGCAGGAGTGTAACTTGTTTGTGGATGCGAGACGAGGGAATGTGATTCATGCAGGTTATCAATAGATCTTAAATGGCTTTAGATTCATTCGATTATGTTTCGTACCTTGTGTGTTTATTGTTTAATTGTTCAAATTAATACCATTTACCAAGGGATTGTGTGCCTGTCAGCTGTAATTCACATTTACGATAAAATAGGATTTGGTGCCAAGCCTGCCGATGCGTTCAGCCTCTCATCCCCTTACTTAAACAAATGCAGATGAGATGCATCACCCTGCACATGTATCATAGCCAAATATTCACCTAGGGACGTGCGTGATAAACCCCACCTTGGCCAGTACTGATAACTAGGCTCTTTCTCCAGGTTCTGAATTACAGCTCTTACATATATACTTGAGGCATGTTAGAACGCTTGAAATGTAGCGGGTAAGTCAAGTGACGTCAGATGGCGTCAGTCTGCCATTCGGGGTGGGGCGGTGATGTATATTGCAACATCGTAATGGGCACATACGCAATAGTGACATCATGAAAGTCTGAGATGTAAGCATATTTAAAAATAATATTCTGCACGTAATAATCATATAGTTATAAATGAAGTAAAATTAAATAAATTAACACTGTTTATGGTGCCTTTTCACAACTAAACATAACTTAAAAACAACTGATCCATATTGATGAAATGATACAGGACTACGATCTTAGATGTGTATTTTGTCCTCACGCTCTGAATAATCAGCGAATTAGCCTCAGTTATGCATTGATTCTGTTTCCTCTGCATCAAGACAAACGCAGTACATTGCAAAAGACGCAGTTATGAATGGATATCGCAAACCCGAATATATAGCAATGATTGATTTTACCAATATCGTTCAGCCCAAAATAGTTCATTTTATTTTTTAGGAAGAAAGGGGAGATCTGCTAATACTTGGGGCTGTCAATAATCATGTATATCCCTTGCTGCCATATTCATAGCTGTATTTTATTTTGACCTTTGAGGAGAAGTTGGCAGATTAGTGATAATACAGTTTTGTCTGGTGCACTGGCTTTGTCTGATCAGCCTAAATTTAGACACAGAGGGAGATCTTAAGAAGCGCTTTTTATCTGTTGCATCTGAATCAAGACAAACACATTAAACAGCAAATTAAATTTTTTCAATATTGTTCAGCCCAAAACAGTTCCACATTGTACTGGTATAATGGTTATTTAGAACCCCTTTCGAACACTCCTCGAATCCCGCGTTCCTGCCATCATCCGTCTGGGTCTCCTCTCCAGACCTCTTTGCGACAGTCACAGCTTATATTTACATCTTACAGGAACGAGAACATTGGTAAACATACAATTTAAATAAAACTCAAAGGAATGAAGAAACACTTTGTTATGCCCCGATTGTCCGCTCCTTCCGTGTGCCACGCCCCCTCGTTAACCCCAAGTGGAATCCCCGTGTTTACCAGCTGTTTCTTGTTGTACTCATTGGTCTTATGTATTTAAGTCTGCGTTAGGTATGTTTTCCCCAGTCCGGTCATTGATGTCAGTCCTGTGTTTAGTTTTTCCTCAATGTATTCACCAACATAGCCTTCATTTCCCTGACTTCCTGGGCTTCCCTTGTTCTGTTCCTCTTCTGTCCCCACCCAGCACGACACACTTCACGATATGCACATGTGAACAGATCCCATGAACAATGTCCACGCGTGTTGTCTATCTTAACTTGTTCAGAAGTCCATCTTAACATCCTGATTTCTTACGTTGTGACCTGCGGAGTTCGACACGTGATTGTGGGACAGTCTTCTCTGAGTTCTCACAGACCCCAGATCAGGGACAGATTATGGACCGGGCCAGCGGGGCCGCTGCCCAGGGGCCCTTGGGGTGCAGGGGGCCCGTGGGGCCCCTAGCCCAAAGCAATTTGCAACGCTTATCAACAATGTATTTTCGTTTGTCTATTTTAGAGGGCCTACAT
>JAODUD010000134.1:23524064-23538555 GCA_026784285.1 Stomatorhinus walkeri
AGGGCCCCTGACCCTATAGGGCCTCTGATGGAAACATGGAGGGAGGGCGTTTGGCTGCCAAGGGCCCTTGAATTGTGATGGTTGTGGTGGTGGTGGGGGGTTCGCGAACGTTTTGCCCAGGGGCCCACACAACCCATAATCCGTCCCTGCTCCAGATGATTGCTTAGCCATCCTTGCAGCATTTCCAGCATCCATCAATCACTCCATCAGGGCTCCACCCTCACTGTCTTGTCTCTTATCATCTGATTCCAAATACAAATTTCTTTTACTGTTATCCAATGGAGGTTTCAGTGTCTTCTATTTTGGAGCAAATGGCTTCTGTTTCTACACAACTCATTTCCATTCTCTGTACAGACCCTGTAGGACATGAGGGCCATTCGTTCCTTCATTGCAGTTTTGACCATGATGTCAGCCCTCCAACAAGAACTACACCACTTCTTTGCAGGAGCCTCGACTGGAGTAAAACAGTCAGATAGGGATATTTTTCCATTTCAGTCTCTGTCTGTCGATCCACTCTCTGTCTATAGGCTCAGGAGCATTACAGAAGGGTAATCGGGTCCTGATGTGTCCCATGAGCAATTATGGTGGCAATTTACCTCTTTCCAGTGGAGCTGCTCTATATGACAGCAAGGCTAATAAAGGGATTACTGTCACTATGCTTAGCCTTTTTGGGCAGTCGTTTTACTATTGGTACCCCTTTCCCCCACTGAGGAAAGTGGGGGCCGGAAGTCACATGTTCAAACTCATATCGTGATGCAAATGATTGAAATTCGCTGCTTGTAAAAGGGGGTCCATTGTCTGAAAGTACTGTAGTGGTATGCCATGTCGGGCAAATATCATATTTCATTTTAGTCATTACTGCTGCCGATGATGGGTTACCTAGCTGGGCAATCTCAGGATAACTTGAAAAATGGTCAATGACTAACAGTCTTTATCATTAAAGTGAAATATATCAGTCTCAACTTTCCCCCAAGGTCTCATTGGAAGCTCAGTGGTTATGAGGCTTTTCACTGATTGCTTATAATGATAATTCTGACATGCAGGACATCCATTCACTACACGATCAATATCCGAATACATACTTGGCAAGTATAGAACTTCATGTGTCCTTCTTTTTTGACGTTTCAGCTCCCCAGTGGCCGTCATATACCCTTCCAAGCCTTTCCCTTCTCAATGCAATGGGCACCGCTATTCTGTTATACCTTAACACCACCCCCTCCATCACCGAGCGCTCCCTCTGCACGTAATAATGCCGACTGTATGACCCTTATCTCCAGCCATCCTGATTATTTTGCACAACCTTACTAAGAATGGAATCTTTGGTTGTCCCTTCTGCTATTCTGCTTAACTGTCCTTGAGATGCAGGCACAACTGCAGAACTCATCGCCACCCGATGAACCACTTCTTCTTCCGAGTTATTAGGTGTGTGTGTGTCTGTTCTGTTAATCTCTAGAAACCGACCTAGATGACATGTCTGTGATGCCAGTTTGTGCTCCTAGCACATACATTAATTGAAAGTCATAACGATGCTACCTCAAGACGCGGTTTGCGCTCTGATATATCAAAATTTTTCTTATAATACTTCCCAACAGTGGCTGTAATCCGTTTCCAACAAGACTTTTGATAGCAGATATATGTAAGTAGCTCTTGAAGCATATTCTGCTTTTCATAGGGAAGCTTTGGATTGGGTTTCATTTTTATTTAGGTTGATTTAGCTTGGGAGGGGCTGCCGCCTTGTGGACATTTGCGTGGATGTAATTCCTCCGTACTTCCCGGTCTAGTAAAACGTTCACACAACGATCACAAGTTATGGACGCAGCTGAACAACGGCAAACTCCTGTCTTAAGCGCTTAAGCCCCAGACATTATTCGTCTGTAAATTGACGTTTGTGTTGGATGGTCTGGCTGAATCCTATCTGATCCTTCTCCAGCAAAAATGTGATTTCCCTAAAGCTGAACTGACATTTCTCTTGATTCAGTTTAAGACCGTTCCATTTAATTTTTTGTAGCGTCTTCTCTAGTCGAGCATTATGCTCCTCCTGTGATGAGCCCCATACCACCACGTCATTTACATAAATCCTAACATCCTCCAAACCTACAATGATTTGTTCCATTGCTCTATGAAAAAATTCAGGGGAAAAAAATCCCGAAAGGAAGACGGAAATAAGAGTACCCCCCAAAAGGAGTGTTAAATGTACAAAATTTACTGCTATCCTCATCGAGTCTGAGCTGCCAAAAAACCCCGTGAAACATCCATTTTTGAGAAAAAAATGTTGCCCCCACCATTTCAAGGAGTGACTAAGGGGGGACATGATACAGGTACATAAGATTCTAATGGGTCTGGATGCTATTCACACAAAAAGCTACTTCAATATTAGTTTAAATACTAGAATTTGTGGCCATAAGTGGAAATTAGCGGGAGAACATTTTAAACTAGATTTGAGAAAGCATGGAGTATAGAATAGTCTTCCTGTTCATGTAGCTCAAGCTAAAACCCTGGGTTCCTTTAAATCAGAGCTAGATAAGATTTTAACAATTCTGGGCTATTAGTTAAGCTGAATGGCCTCCTCTCGTTTGTAAATTTCTTATGTTCTTACTTGTTCTAGACGCACATGCATTATGACACACATGCATTATCACACACATGCATTATCACACACATGCATTATCACACACATGCATTATCACACACATGCATTATCATCCAGTAATGACTCACGCCCATCAGGCACTATTACAAAATTCAGCGTGTGTATCTTTAAGCTTATGGGTTCCCTTTGTTTCAATACTATGTCCATTATATGCTTTCAAATTTACCAATTTGTTGAGAATCTTTGGTTTGTTTTTCAAAAATTGATAAGATTTGTCTTAGCCCATGTATCTAATTTGAAAGAAACAATTGTGCCATTAACTAACAGATGTGCTATCCATCTCTCCGTCTCCACAGTCTTTATCTCACTGCTTTCAGCTTGGAGCATCCCCAACAAATAAAGTCTCCGGAACATCATTAGTGAGCTCATGTCTGTCAATAGTATGTACCAGTTTCTTTTTATTATTAATTTTGTGCACCCTGAAACACATTTTTGTGAAGTGATTTTTGCTTTAGCGCTGCTTTCCCCATTGGCTGGACATTGTTTACTTCCGCAACGCTCGCATTTGAACGCTGACACGTTTCTGGAGTCGGTGCGCCGTCTAGCGTCCATTCTATTAATCGCACCAATCGAAACGTTTTCTGTTGTCTGCCGCTCACATCCTGCTCCAATGTCTTCCAGCCTTTGACGCTACGGTCCAACTGTGAGGCAAAAAAACAGGGTTATTTGGGACAGTTTTGGTAATGCTATCTGCTCTAATGGTCTCATTTTGATGTTATTCCTAATATTTCTTACTGGCATGCTGGTTAGAATAGAAAGAGATAAAGGACACGTTGCACATTGCCACAGCCACCACACAACGAAACTCCTCAAGGATGAGAATCTCAATCAGTGGTTCATTCTTCAGCACGACACAAATCCAAACAGGCCAGTGTGAGTTTTTTTCCAGGGACTGGAATGCCAAATCTGCCACCAACCCATCAGTTTCCCTGTAAGTTGGAGGACCTCCTTACAGGGCTGGATGTAGTTTAACATCAAACCCAGGATGAGGCAGATGCTGGTTAAGGGCCTTACTCAAGGGTCCTACAGTGAGTGATCAGTCCTGGCATTCATGGGAATCAAACCAGTGACATTCCAATTGCCGTTACAGATCCATAGCCTCAGAGCCACCACTCTGCTCATTCCAAGAAGAGAGGAGAAGATATTGGTGGGAAGGGTTGGAGTGCAGTGGTAGGTATACAGGGCGTAGAGTAGTGGGCTCAGCATGCAGCCTTGTGGAGAGCCAGTGCTGAGCGTGGGGGAGGAGGAGATGCAGGAGCCACATCTAATGGATTGGAGCCGGATTGTGAGGAAGATTTTTACTCAGGCACAGGTCATGGTGGGGGGGGGGGTTAGTGCCAGCAGTTTCCTGACCAGGATATCTGGGATTGTATTAGAAGCCGAGCTATACTCTATAAAGAGCATTCTTGCATAGTTGCTCAAGGTGGCTCAGCACGGTGTGGATGGCTATGGCGATGACATCATCAGTGGGCCGGTTTTATCTGTAGGCAAACTGGTGGGGATCAAAGGAGGGGGTGAGGCTGGCCTTGGTGCGGCTCACAGTATAGCACTGTCACACCAACTTTTATCGGACACAGGTCTCTGAAATGCCCACACTGTAGTATTCCTGCGGTACACTGGCCTGTCATTTAGGGTGTTGTCCACCTGGGGCAAGGTTCAGGCCCCCTGTGACACTGAGAAGCATAAATGGCTGGAAGGTGGATGAATGTTATGTTATGCTGAACAGTTAGAAGTCACATTGAAACAATTTACTTGTTAAACAATTTACTCTATTTGCCTTTTTTCTGCTCCCAGTCCATGCATTATTAAGGCCAGTGCTGACCTTTTTGGTAGTATTTTGTATATTCAATAGCATCAAAAGGACTGCACTTGAACCGAAGGGGGTGGCATGTAGGGTGATGTATATCGCGATTTTTTTTTTCAAAATCATAGTTCTGCCTTAAACTGGTTGTTCATGATCATTTTTGGGAAGATATTGGGGGGGGGGTCTGCTAATATTGGGGGGAAGCATTCAAAATTCTGTTGGTATGTGTGAAGCTGAATAAAACTCAAGTGTATAGCTACCACTAGAAAAGGCGATTTCAGGTGAATTATTGAAAGTTGAAACAAAATGTTAGTTTTTTTACAGTGATAAGTCTTAAATTTTTAGACATCCGCAAAATGTTACCCTACAAGCAGGTACTGCTGTTTTGGTCCGAGCGCAAGCAACACGACGTTTCCACGGCCTGAAAAAGTCTCATGTCTTATCCTGGTTAAACCCTTTGTGAAAACTTAAATTAACGTCTAACTATACTGCCAAAATCTCCTTTGCTTTATTATGGATGATTGTGCTAAAACCTAAACCTTAAAAGAAGCAGATATTGAACTTTGCGAAGCACAACACGAGAAAACAGCGGCGGATCCTGGCTAATAACCGCTGGTAACATTAGATGATGCAGTTTTAGGCACTAGGGGTGCCCCAGTGTTTATTTTCTGGCTCAGTGAGGACCTGCCCGTACTCATCCCGTATTCCCTGTAGCAGGGAAAGAGAATATCCAATGCAGCGATCTGTCCGAACTCCACTGACTAACTTGAAGTGTTATATTCATTGAAAATAACGACAGTTCTTTCAATACTAAAAAGGATGGTAATTGTAATTTTATAAAGCAGAATGTCACATATGCTCATATAATCACCTGTGTAATCGAAAATTATATCATGTAGTTGTGACAGAATTAGTAAGTTATTAGCATCAGCAGTATTGAGTTAAGTACTGAACATTAGTAGTAGCACAAATGTAATATTACTATTGTTTTGTTCATATTAGGTTTAATTTTTTTTTGTATAGATGCAGCAACACTAAAATACTAAACTATAGAAAAAAACAATTTAAAGCAGTTACACTGACTTCTACACTGACCCACTT
The DNA here is from genome assembly GCA_026784285.1 of Stomatorhinus walkeri. Classification (NCBI taxonomy): domain Eukaryota; kingdom Metazoa; phylum Chordata; class Actinopteri; order Osteoglossiformes; family Mormyridae; genus Stomatorhinus; species Stomatorhinus walkeri. The sequence goes on from JAODUD010000134.1 coordinate 23,529,620, forward strand.
TATTATATAGGTGTGTATATGCTCCTTAGTGAAAACAGCTTGCTCCTACAAAAAGTAGATCATATGTAAATATGAACATATACAGCATGCAGACAGTACCACATGTACCTAGTGGCCCCAGAATCTCTGAAGCAGCTACCTTGCTCTGATTTTTGTCACGCTCGGTGGCTGTCCATCCCTGCTCTTCGTGTCACTTCCCCGTTTGGCCAGCAGATGATGCTAGTCATCCTGCTCCCGCCTCTGTCTATGTGCTGGACACTTGTGTGTTTGCCTGGCTCCCTGGACTGCTGTGTGGCTCAGTGAGTAGTGTGTGCAGCCTAGAGTTTGTCATCCTCCAGTCATAGGTTTGAATCTCCAAACCCGCCACATCTACTTATTTGGGTTTTATTTTTTGGTTTCCTGGTGTTTTGTTAAATTAATCTTAGTTTTTCTGTCCTACATTTGACTTTCTTGGGTCCTGTAAAATTTTGGGTTTGGTTGTATTTGTTCTTAGTCTTTCCAAGTGTAGTCAGTTCTCCGTTATGTCCTATAGCTTCTAGAGCGGTGTTTCTGCTAGTTAGTTGTACTCCACCCCACCTGCTTCTTGTTAACCTGGTTTCCTTTTTAATTGGTTCATTTGATTGAATTACACCTGTCCTTTGTTTGCCCTGATTCCCTGTATGCATTTAAGTGCTTCCTGTAACTCCGTTCGTTTGTCAGTCATTGTATTATGTCCCCATGTTATGTTCCCTCACCTGTACTTGCTCCTGACGTTGTATTTTCTGTATTTATTTCCATTTGGTATCTTGTAGTTTAGTCTTGGTTATTTCTGTTTCCCTGGTTCTGTTGGTTTAGTTTCCCATTTAGTTCTATAGTTTTTCCCTGTTTGATTTGACCTCTTGTTTTCATTGTTTATCCCAGTCTGTTCTGTCTCTTTAATAAACCCCTTGTCTCACAAAGTGGATCATTGCCTTTTCCCACCGGTGTCATGCCTCTAGTCCATAACAGGTTTCTACACACTGCAGTGTCTATAGTTTATAGGGAACGATGTATGAAACATCATGTCAATGACATTTCTGTGGACAAGAACCCCTTGTTAAGGAGTGAGACGAATATCCAGACTCTCTGATGTAAACGGGAAGGTCACATGTGCAAATATAACAACTCGGTACAACTGTGGTGTGCAGAAAGACCATCTCCTAAGGATCAACTTGTCAGCCACTGATGGAGACCTAAATAAACTAGTCAATGACTGTATATTTATCGTCTTCTTCATTATTATCATTATAAAACATCACCTAAAAACTAATCCTTCAGCGATTTCAATAACAGAGTAACAATGTGATAGGCGGGCTACCCGTGACGGGCAGAGAATGCAAACAATCAAGGCGTGGGCTGGCAGTATCATACCGCGCCAGTGAACTACGCCCATTTAAATCGCAGGATGGCAAGTGTAAGCCTACAGTATGGTCACCTTGGGGCAGAATGACAGTTTCATCTGCAAGAATGGATGAGGGGCTTAAAATACTGTATGACCCTGCAAATTGCTGAGACTTTGCAGACTTTGAAAGGCAGATCGATGACACAATGCAGAGACAGTAGGTGCTTTGCCAACGGGTTATGAAAATGATGATACTTAAATATTAATCCATATGCATATTTTTTCTTTGAGATACTGGCCCATAAATACACACTGACATCCAATAGAACATATTTTATTTAAAAAGTGCTAAGGGTTTTATATAATACCACAGTAAAGTATGCATGAGACAAAATAGTGAATGACTTTCAAGCCACAATGTTGATCGTTTGCATTAGTGTGTTGCATTTTAAGTTTAGCTAACAGCCAGTGACTGAATACTTTTAGACTGTGTACAGTATAGGGATGCGACCCACCCTAAAAGTGCTTCTGTTGTCTTGCAGGGAGAGGTTCAGAATAATGACATTTGTATCCTCAAGTCATCAGATAATTTAGTATTTCTAATCAGGGGCGTAGTTAGAGATGAATGGATGGGGGGGGGGGGCTGAGACTTTACTAGGGGGAACCGATGGCATGCTATTCATGACTTAGGCCAAGAAATGCACATTTATTTGGAGGGGGGAGGTAAAAAACGTTTTATGGGTTAAAGCCCCCCAAAAACAGGCCTATCGACGTCCCTGCTTCTAATTTAACATTATATCCTTAATCATGCACTGTGCACTTTACTGAATATATGTTTCACGTCTGTTTTTTCTTTTTTTTTTCGCTTTCTTTCTTTTGAGTTTGGCTTTACTGTTTCTTATTTGGTTTAGTCTATATTTTTATTGCAAGTATTATATCTTATTGCTTTCACTGTTTTTATAATGGCCGAGAGGATCACCTTGCATTTCACTGCAGTTTATAGTCGCACTGTATGCCTTGCATGTGATAAAACCCTTGAATCTGCAAAGAAAAAAGCCACAGGACTATGAGGTTTGGACATGTAAGACAAAAGTGATCTCTAACGAAAACCATCAGTTCCTTAAAACAAACATTTACAGGCAGCTTATTTTTAAATACTGCGAAACTAGCTCTTTCTATGCGCCGAAACCACAAGCACTGACAGCGGAGATCTCCAGTGTCTCCAACTGGCCAACTGGTTGACGTGAGACATTCAGCTCGAGACTAATCTGCACATGCATGCACCCACATTTACGTGTAACAGATTTATTAACTTGCAAATAGTCCGTATATTTTGCAAATTACCACAACGTTTATGATGCAACTAATTTTAGTGTTTATAAAGGAATAATATAAATTTGCTGTAAGAGTTCTTGTGTGAGCGTGAGAGCTGGCAACCTTGGATTTCATCATCGACCATAGTGCTGCTACGGTCAAGCGTTACAAAATCACCATGTAGGCCTACGTGTGATGGTTTCAGTTTTCTGTACTTCGATCCTAGGCCGCCGCCCATGTTGTCTGACCCAGCTCCAGATGAGGTCAATCTGGGGTGGCAAACACTCGCATATACGTCAGCAAGTTATGACTATGTGCAAAGGTGCAGGTTTGCTTTCAGCATTGGTAGGGACCAAATCAGCTCCAAACCAACCGCTCCCTTAAACAGACACGGTTCTCCCACCATATTGGTAAGGAAATGCCCCTGTCGTCCATACCCCGATCTACATTCTTGCTTATGCATAGAATCTGTTGCGCAGTCGGTAACGGATGACTTCGCAACCCCGATGCACACGCACGGAAGGAAACATCATATGTCCAAGTCACATATGCAGGTTCAGTGAAATGCACAATGCACAATGCAGGTTCAGTGAATCAAGCGACACAGTGTTAGCTATTTAAAACAGAATGCAGGCTCAGTAAAACAGGTTACGACAAATGTTCCGTGATTACAATTGCAAACCAGGGAAGATTACGGTTAGTTCACGATGCATTCATGCGACAAACTATTTTAGATTTGCAATAATGTTCAAGTTTCGCTTCAATTCGCACTCTGTAAGAATCGAATCAACGCAATCGAATAATAAACAAGGCAAAGGAACGTCGAATAATATATTTTCGTAGTCAAACGCAGCAATCAGGCGTAGTCTTTGGGAATTTTGTTTTCTTTAAGTGTCAGCATGTCTGACATTTATAATATTTTTCAGTAGTCTGTATTATTTTTATAGCTTGGCTTCCTCGATTTTAGTCCATGAAGGAATAAACAGAAAGCATATTTTCCCCAGTGCTTACGGCCTATACATTCACAAAACAGTAGACACATCCTTCCAAGTGAGGGAAATCCTGAACTAGCAAAAAGTAGCGGTAGTAACCACAAGAAGAAAAATGTGGGCAGGGCAGGGGGTATGTGACGTCACGCTTCAGACTTCGCTGCGTGGCAGCGGCGGAGCGCGACGGGTGCAGCGGGTCGCATCTGGTAAAGCAAAATGATCTGATGTGCCGTCACTTTGTATAGAAGGAGCTCGTTCGCTTGACTTCTTATCTCGTAAAGTCTTAATGCTGGAGCTCATCAACGGCATTTACTGGCTTTAGTATTTTGGGGAGTGAGAAGTAGTGGCGAAACCCTCTCTCACGCATGGATCAGTCTGTAGCGATTCAGGAGACTCTGTCCGAAGACGAAAATTGTATCATAGTATCCTCTTTTATTTGGCAAACATTGCCGCTAATACGACTCGGAGGAAGCGGTTCGAGGATAATCTAGAAGTCGACATTGTTTTAAATGAAGCATTATTCGTGCGTAAGTTCAAGGCATATGAGCTTGCAGTTGCTATTGTATTTATGGAAAGTTAACGGTATTCTGGGAAGGAAGTTTCATGTCACTGTGCCTATATAGGAGAGGCCTTCGCGTTTTCGTGCAATGTAATATGGATCTGTTTTTCTTTCAACGAAAATCTGTTTAGTTTCGAGTTATAAACAGTTTTTAAATATGAAATGTTGGTTATATGTTAATGATTCATGTTTGTATTGTCAAATGAACTGAACGTATAAATAAAACCACTGTCGAGAGGCTGCACTGGCGCATGCGCAGTGCGGTCATACCTAAGCGCCTAGCGCAGCAAGAACCGCTATAATGTGTGTCCATAAGGGGTCACTAGTACTGTACTCTGTGTAATTTGCTCACAGTGGATGTAGTGTTTAGTGGCAAGTATTGGTAACAAAACTACTTTATAATACCGACAGACAATTTGCAAACATGTATTTTATTAAGTGTTTAACTTAGAATGTCATGGCATCAATAAACGTCCCGATTCCAGGTATCATTTTCCCATCTGCGTAACTCTACACATGTAATTTGGATATTTGTCTTAACTGAAGTGTTTTAAACATGCCGCCCAATGTCTTCTCGTCGTGGACAATGCCACCGAAAGCAGGCTGGTGGGCTTGGTGGCACGTTACGAAGCTCACGCGTGAGTTGTCATTTATTTTATTCTTCTGGTCCCGCAGTATCTTCGCGTTGACTGCTGTTTTGCGCTTTGTGTATAGGTTAATATGTCTCCCGTAGGATGTTTATCTTCACGCATAGACGAATGGCGATAACCGGTGAAGATGTAACGCTGGATGACATAATACCCATCTCCCACAACTTCGCTATTGTAGAAGGTGAGAAGGCAGCAAATCGCTCTGCTCATTGCAAGTATTGTTTGTTGTTGGCGCATGAATCCTGAAAATTCATCATTACTATCAGAAACACCGACTTTCTAAATCGTTTAATCTGTAGAAGGTAGCGTGTATCTGACGTTATGCTCTTTTTTCCCGATAGTCTCCTCTCCAGATGAACTTGCTATTATTGGTGAGTTTCCTTTATTGTATTATCACATATAGAATATTTCTTTCTCCATGTTACCTGGTAAGGCTGGAATTTATTGTTAATGCAGTAATGAATCCAGAATATTGTATTATTATGAGTGGAAGGTTTGCGGCATGGCTGAAACTGAGTGACAGTCCATTAACTTAAAGTTGGTGCTCACTCTATAGGCGCAGATACCAGAGTTCGGGTGACAGATTCGGATCGGGACCTGGAGTTGAGGCTGCCCTTCGGTTCCCACACACGGCTATTCCTCAGTGAAGTCAATAGGGCCTGGAGTGGTAAGAGCCCCCTCCCATTGTCAAAGACAGCTCCATTTCAGCTTTTCCAAACGGCCAGACCAAGGGATATGGCCCACCACTGACATCTGTTAACACTTTCATGGTTTAATTGGTCTGAATCAGCAGGTACTTGAAGGGAAAATGTTTGCTTAAATTCCAGTGTGATAGTTTTAAAAAGACTTACTTTATTCAAGAAATTAGTGTTCAGCTTCCTGCCAAAATTAGCCCAGCACCTGTGCAGTCAGGATGGCGAAGAGCATTTGGCTGAACATTCTGACTTGTGGTTGAGCACCATGCCATTCGAAACTGAATCAAGCTCTGCTCTCGACTGCGGAGGTCACATCCCGGCACGATGGAATCGGCCCAGATCCGAGAACCTTAGTGGTAGCATGAACAAAACACAGCGGCTGTAGGCTGGTTTAGTGTCACAAACTGGCTCCTTGTCACTGCATGAGGCTTCCATTCCTTATAAGCTGAGGTACGTTTTTGCAGTAGGTGCATGTTTGTGACCACAGAGTTAGTTACCTTGTGGGTTTTTTGGATTTAAGTAGGAACCATTCTGTAGTTTCATGTTGGTAGTTTCACTTTTTTTTTTTTTGAGGGGGGGTACTCGTACAGAAGAATAAGGAAATCTAGCATCTTACATCATTGTTTATTTAAAGAGGCTTTTGTTGTTATGTTACATGGATTGGGAGGGTAATGCTCTGTATCATGTCAAAATAATGAGTGCACTTGCAGCTTACTGGTACCAAGAATCTTGCTGTTTTTTTAGCCGTAAAGGCCACGCCTTGGCGGGGAGGCGGGGCATGGGATTGAAGTGGTCCTGGTTGGTTTTATCGGTCTGCACTGTCATACTGGCCAGTGAGAATGACGGAAGAGCTATACAGTCGAATCAACATGTTTTGCCACAAAGTCAGTAAAAGCACAGAAGCATAAATCAACACTCTGAGAGCAGCAAGATGCAGAAAATATGATCAATCTCCTCTCTCCATGACAGTGTGAGGGGGGGGGGGTGCAAGGTTTCAAGCTTAAGCTGGAAGATAACAAACCAAAAGAGAGAGAGACACACAGTATGTCGTGCCTTCCAGCATATTATGACAGCAGAAGAGGAGAAGAAAAGTAGCGACTGTTTGGTCAGATAAGCAAAGTGGAGATCTCTGAGAACGGAAGACGGGAGGGGAGAGAGAGAGAGTATGAGAACAAGTGAGTGTGACGGAGGTAGGGGTGGAGTATTTAGCCAGGTTTTAGTCATTTACTTCTTCCGAGTTTCAACAAGGGCCATCATACTGGACCTGTCATCTGTAACATTAAGCTGTGGTTTGCAGCTGTTGTGTTCTTCACCCCGGTTGGATTGTAGACTGGAGGTCCTGGGTCAGAATGTACCTTGTTTTTTGTCGTGATGCCTTTCCGTAGCAGCCATTGCCGAATTTGTATATCCACCGAATTTTTAGGGGGAAAGTGTCAGTTTCGGCACCTGGACTCTAGATCACGCGGGCGAGGGCTGTGCCCAGCCGCCCTGCCCAGCCGGAGGCACCTGCTGCTTTTTTTGATAGGCCACATTTGCAATACAGTCCTGGGACGGGGGGGCGGGGGGGCGGGCGACATGATGGAGATGGTCAACAACCGGAAGGACAAGGGAAACTCTGAAGGTAAGAGGAACTAACCAGGGAGAGACAGAATGAGTGACAGAGAGAGATATTTTTGAAAATGGCAGGACTGTGCTGCTCTTCATGTGGTTATGAGCTTCCTTTCCATGAGTCCACAGCATGCACAGGCTAAATGAAGAAGCGACGCTCTGAAAAGTCCGACTGCAGAAAAGGGATTGTTGTAAATAAATAAAAAAAAGCTCAGCTAGAAGTGAAATTGGGGGCGGTATCTGACAGAGCATCTGTTGCTCTCTTGTCCAATGCGCTCCTCGTACGATGTGGTGAAGTGCCAGAACTGTCATCTCACCTCCACATTTGCTGAGAGGGTCGCCCTGCGTCCGCATCGCTCTCTGCGTCTGATGGTATAGTTTACAACTTCTACCAGTTGGAGGGGGTTTCTGGCTGGAAGCCGGAGAGAAATCTCCAGGTGATTTTTTTTTATACTCAGCTTAATTAACCGGTTTAAAATGGTAAGAGGAGGGACAAGGAGAAAGATTAACAAACTTGTTTTTTCACTTGTTATTCCTGCAGGGGTTAGACCAGCTGTGGAATGGCACTGGCATCAAACTGGCAGAGCAGCCAGGCATTTTGTGTTTTTCAGCACCTCGATCACTTAAGTGATGGGGGTACAAACTGTAACCTTTTCCTCAGCAAAATTGTAGGACAGTGCTAATGGCTGCTTAGCAATGACATGACACGATTTTGTCAACGAACTATAGATGATTCTATGTGGGTGCAGGTCCAGTTGGTGATATCAGTGCACTTGCTGTGTTTCAAGACAAGCCTGTCCTATGTTCTGTTTTCAGGACATTCTGCTTGTGTCTTGTGCACTAAATTTGCACCATATTACTTCTGCATTGTGTGCACTGTCTTTGTACTTGCACTGTGTGTGTATGTTTATCTGTGCACTATGTTTTCGTTGCGTAATATATATACAGGCAGCTTGCATGTGTGTGTGTGGATTATGTTTATATGACATAGTGGGGACCAAATGTATCCCGCAACGTGATCTTTCAGGTCCCCCAAAAATCTGTGAACGCAATAAAAAAAACTAAGAATTACAAAAGTGCTGTATTTTGTTTGCTTATGTTATAGTATGGGGAGAGGTCATGGTGGGATTAGAGTTTGCCCCATAGAAATGAATGGAGAGTCCCCACAAACATACAATTACAAACGTGTGTGTGTGTACATTCCTCACAATGGTGTCTTATCCACAGAGGTATGCAAGAAGTCCCCCGCCGAGGTTCCCGCTTCTCAATTTGAGTGGCTGACCAAGTACAGAGGGTCTGCCAAAGGGACCAGCACGGATTCGTTGTCTGCCGTGCTGCTGCAGACACCGTCAAACAGAGTCAGCCAGCTGAAAAAATCTGGTGAGGAACCTTATGACTGTGCCTGTCAGTCGCCGTGCTCATCGCCGCTGCCGAACACCTTGCCTGTAAACAGGTTCAGCCAGAAACTTTCTAATTATCTCCCGTCTTAGATCAAGCACTGTTCTTGGATACATGCTTACTGTGTTTGCAACATCCTCTGCAAAGTTTTCCACGTCTGAGAATCAAACCGTTGGCTATAACCGAGTCTTTACTGAAAGTGAAACCAGAATCTCCTTTAAGCTCCCCAACCGCATCTAGAGCAGTTATCGTGCAACAGTTTCCTACAAAATGCTAAATGTGATGCATGATAGCTGGCTTCCCTAATATCACACACACAATGCAGCTTGAGTGATAAGTAGAATTGCGCCCCCCCCCCCCCCC
>JAODUD010000134.1:23560792-23588535 GCA_026784285.1 Stomatorhinus walkeri
AGCAGCCCCCCCCCCCCCCCCTATAAAGAGCTTCCGAATTTGTTGTTTTTAAGCGTCATCCCTCCTTTAGTCATTTTTTCAGCGTAAAATCTGCGCGTTATGTACGTCTTCCAGAGATGAGTACAGTGGACAACATAAAGCTAAATGACAGGTCGCGTCCCGATTAACAGTAAAAGTATTTTAAAATCATATTTTAACCTGCATGTAAATCAGTGGATGATTTTATAGGCGAACGTATATAAAAACAGACACGTTAATAGATTTTGATTTATTGGCAATATACTATAACTCCAATATTATACATTTGTGATTTGTTGTATAGATAGTAACGGGCCTGTCCGTTACATTAATGCTTAAAGATAGGCTAGCTCCTGTATGTAACAATGCACCGTCCGTTCATCATGCCATGACATTCAGTAGTTTAAAGCGAACTTTTATTTTGACGTTTTTGGAAATATATCCGACTTGAGCTTTATATTTTGTATGGATTGGGTTTTGTGGATCGCACAGCACGGAATGAACATCCTGAAAATCCACGGAATGCCGTTTTCAGTGGCTATACCATTTATACATTTCACCATGTCACAGACGTTTTATATATATATATATATATATAATATGTGTGTGTGTGTATGTTTGTTTCGTGGCAGATGTGTTCCCCATAATGCAGAGAGTGATAAATGCAGATTTTATGACCATGGTTATGATCAGTCGATGCTTCTCACCCCCAGTCCTTTGAGAACATGCTGAACTCTTAGTTAATTAGCTGCTACTTGGCTGCCAGTATGAAAAATACTTTTGATATCCCATAAAAATGTTGATATCCCTCACACTCGGGCACTGAATTATTTCACCACCCAAAACATATTGATTAAATTTTAAAAGTTTTTCTTTATTGATAGTACTCAAACTATTTGTTGAATGCTTTTGTGACAAAAATGTTACTTACCTTCTTATTTTTAATATTATGGAGTAGAAACATTTGTGCTCCTTAATCCTTGTGAAAATGGATCAGTATGCTGTTTCTGACTTTTGTCCTAATGGTCTAGCCATTTGTTTTTTTCTTAAAGGCAGCTTCCATGCCCAAATACCCCTAAACAAAGACATATTATTTTAAAATGGAGTAGCAAATTCTTTTCAACCTTGAGAAGCAGTTTGAATTGCCCAGGCTTACACAACATCTTAGTGTATTTTTAATACTTTGACTCTTGCAATAACAGAATTCGCATAATGCATTAATGTTTTCAGCATGTTCTATTTATATCACACGGAGCTTGCTTCTTGATTTTTTAAAAAAATTAACTTTTTAAATGCTATTTCTGTGTTTATTTGCATTTAAAATAAGCACCACAGGCATATTATGCATTATTTTCCATTCTGCAGACAAGTGTGTGTGTGTGTACGTAGATGATGAATTTTTTTGTGTGTGTTAATGATTGGTGTATGGAATTTTGCTCTCACTCATTCAGTTAATGAATGTAATATGCGTAACCATGCGGACGTCAGCCTTCTGATATCCCCATCATGGAAGGCGGTGCCATGCCACAGCTCTTTTGTTTTTGTAACCTGTTCATGATGCTTGACACTAGCTGAAAATAGTATGTCATTCTTCTACTTACCTTGCATCTGCTTTGCTGAAAGTCTGGCTGCTTGCCTTTCCATTAGTCAGTGTAAGTGGTAAAACCAAGGATAATATCTGGCATCTCTTTTAACGTACAGGTGGAAACAATGTATTGGAAACAGAATTCTTGAGGTTGTTGATGATCAATGTTCATCCAAGAGACAAAAACCTATATGCACAATAATAGTCTTGCTTCTATTTTATTTTCCTTGTTTAAAGCTCAATTACTGTTGGGATCTCTGGAACTCCCTTGTTCGGTTGTCCGCTGTGGTTTCACTCCTTTCTGCTGTTTCAGTAGTTTCCAACTGACAGAAAGTATCACAAAGAGTAGAAACCAGAAGGCATTTTACAGATCAGCTAAATCAGTCCTTCATTCTCTGTGCAGTTGTTAAACATGGCTGTAATATTTAATTCACCAAGTATCGGTAGTTTAAAATCTTGCAGAAGTGTGTTTATATTCAGTTGGTTGAAAATAAGAAGCGAAAGAAGTCTTCACTTTGTATAAATCTGAAAGAATCTCAGTGTTCAAAAATGCATGTTTGAACGGGACCCGCCTAAGAGACGAGTGCCTCATTCAGAGAGCGGCGTGGCTGTCCATTCTAAAACTGACTCTCACTCCCATCTCTGCAGGGCACTGCAGTGCACCATCAACAGAGAGGGCGTGATCACGCCGTGCACCACCATGGGCGAAAATGGCCCTGACAAAGAGGCCATGTACTTTAAAGGAGAGACGGGGAATCTGACCCAGGAGGAGGACGATGACAAAATGGTGGACTTCGACAAAGATGGCCTAATGGCGCCATCGTCCTCTTCCCCTTCGCGGCGCATTTACGACCGCACCACCGTGCTTATTGAGCAAGACCCCATCAACCTGGACGAGGAAGGCGAGGATGATGGCCAGTGTGACAACATGGCCCTGCTGGCCGACGGTGATGAGGAGGCCAGCTTGGCCTTCATGGTGGACCCCGATGGAATGTCACAGGGCTATGTCCACCACACCATCTCGCCAGACCAGATCCAGTTCATCATCAACCCCGGGTCTACTCCTATGCCCCGGAACATCGAAGGGGCCACTCTTACCCTGCACTCGGAATGTCCAGAAACCAAGCAAAGAGAGGTATTCCCCACTACTTGGTTCACAACCTAACAAATAAAGGTGTGAGGCATTTCTGTTAGCGGGAGCTAATGTGGGCATATGTTCCCAAAGCAGACTGAGGAGTTCTGGACGTCTGTGGTTTAAACCTGTGCTGTGATGCCCCCCATCTCTCTGATGGATTTCTGTGGTGCTCTTCTTGTCCAGAGAGAAGGAAGTTGTTTTAGTTCCAGTGATTGGCATGAAACAAATGTGCAGGATTCCCTCTAGCTTGCACTGAAAGATGTAGCTGCTGTATAGACATGGCCAGATTAGTGTTTGCAGAATAAAATGCTTAAAAACATGGAATTGTTTTTGTAAACATCTCAGCTGTAGTGCTGATTAATGACCTGGCATTCTGTTCCAGATGGCGCATCAGGTCTTGGTTCATTTTTGACTCACTCTGGATAACTTTCCCTACCGCTCCCTTTGTTAATGTTTATATGATGACTACCTGCTTCCAGGGTGGGATTTTCAGTCAAGCTCCAACATCGGAGTGCAGCGACTGCCCTGTATTCTGGTCTGTAGCCTTTGACCTGCTTTGCAGAGTCAGACCCCTGGACAGAGACAGTTTTTTTTAAGGATGCCAACCCTTACCCTGCTTACATGCCATTGCATTGTTTTGTAAGAACCAGGACTGTGGTCTTGCGTCATGTCGGATATATCGCATCACTGCCAGGAAGGCATTTCATATGCCTGCCAATAAGTAATGCTGGGTCAGATGGTTTGGGTCAGATGGTTTTCCAAAGTGTGTTGCTTTGTTACTTTCAAACAAATGAAATAGTTTAGCTTTGCACGAAAGTTGCGGGACTGATATCTCAGTTGCTAAGGAGCTTAAGCTATGGGGCATTGAGAACTTGAACAAATCTTAGGCAGGAAATAAGAAATGATTTGTTGGCAGTAACTGCCAACATGACACTGGAATGTAAAGCATTTGTGAGCAAGAGGGAGTTGTTTGAAGCAAGTTTCTCCAATTAGCTTTATGGAGCATTTCAAACATGGTGTAGTTGTAGGTGTTCAGGCTAAATACAGACTGGTTTGGCAAGAGTAATTAGACTAGCACAGCGAGTGCAGAGTAATTTTTCTGAATCCATGCTGTCTTTATTATCTGGGCAACTGAGATGCGTTGTTTGCTCTGTCTTGTGGATCTGAGGAGTCTCTTTGAGCAGAGGCTGAGTAGACTGCGCAGTGCTGGATGACTGTGCCCGTCATGGGCTGACAGGCTGGCTCTGCCTCTTTTCCTGGCACGTAGCAGGAGGCGTTGCGGATAACGGCGTAAAAGGAGCTGTCAGATCTGCAATAGGAATAGTTAATAGGCTGCTTTGCTGTATCGTGTCTCTGTTCAGACATTGATGTTTGTGTCTTTGTCCTCTGCTGTGTAATATTACAGTTCCTTGTAACAGACCGCCCCCCCAACTATGCTATGGCAACAGCCTATCACCTCACCTATCAGTAACCTAGAAATGAGGAAATGCTGTTTTCAGTATGAATGTAACACATTTTTTGAAATGGATATGGTTGCCCCAAGGCCATATCTACCATGTGAGCTCATGCGATACATCTCAATCCACACTCACAGAGCATCCGACGTCTCAAAATGCACCCATTTCACATGTTCACATCTGGGAAAGGCTCTTTTTGGTGACCTTTTAAGACCTTTGACCTGTATCACTTTGCCTTAGGTGGGAATGAGTGCTGGTATCTACCCCATGCTGGCTTTGTGAAAGAGGCAGCCGAACAGGGGAGCTCATCTCCAGATAGCAGGGGAAGTTTAAGCTGCACAATTAAACAAAACATTGACACATTTGAAATGGTGAAACGCTGCCAATTCATTGCACAGATCTTAGTATGGAGGGGGGGGGGGGAAATATAGCAAATGTGCTTCACAGTCTGTAGTTAAGCTTCTGATTTACATGTCTGTATTCGAATCTGACTCGTCCCCAAATGTCAAGTGATATTCTGTTTAACATATATATCTGCTTAGTAGAAGCAGAGGAGTGATGTAAGCAGTTGACCATGGCTGATTTAAAGAGGGAACTCACTGGACACATAATTTGATTATTAAATGAATCTTCCTAGACTTATCAGCAGTTATATCCGTACAAGGCACTCCGCAGTAGTGTCTTACAATTGCTTCAACAATACTACTGTTTTGTTAGTTGGATATCATGGCTGTACAATTGGAGCTCTTTGCTTTCTGTACAGCCTACCTGTAAAACATAATGCAGAATGTTGTAATGCTGCTAGATACAGACAGTGGGAATCCATATTTGATTAATCAGTTTTTTTAATGAATATAATTTTAAAATCCTAGAAAATGGTCCAGGATTGCTGGAAAATAAATGCTGATTGGAACCAACAGAAAGGACACATGGGTCCAGTAGTATTTCGTCATATGCAGAGCAGCACAGAATGTCAATCTTAAAGACTGATATAACAGTGACTCATGTGATGTTCTCTTATGTAAGAATATAGACCTATTCTTTTAAAATGCATATTGTAATATATTAGGAATATATCAACTGAAGATTTATTTAATACGTCCTTTAAGTAAATGACTTTCCCCTTGAACTAATACTAAATTGATGGTTGCCGAGAGACTCTGCTTGTTGTTTTTGCTGACTACTTTGATGGGTTGTTATGTGCTCTTTCAGGCATTAGAAAGGTTTGACAAACAACGTATATGGAACATGTGCTCCCACTCTGCTAGTATAAACCAGGAGGGTGTCAGCATTACCCAGTGACACCCAGCCTCTCCCCAGGAAAGGGAGTCCAGCATATTTAATCTGAAGTTTATTACCGTTTCCGATGTTTCGACATGGCTTGTGGTCTACAGATGGAGCCATGAGGAACTTTTGTGCACCTCTTGTGTATCATCACCTTGGTTGCAGCTTAATCAGCAGATGCACAAGTGAGACAGTCACATTGGATGCCTGTTGAGCATAAGGGACAGCATGCCCTCAAATCAATCAGTGTGCAGTCCACATTTCAGGGCTGCCCATTGAAGCTTTCTTTTCAGTTGTCCACTCTTCACCTCCCACAGCTTCTGTTTGTCTTGATCCTTTATGTACTTTTTCGTTTCCTTGTAATTTGCGGAGAGATAATCAGGTGTTTTCTCTGAGGTGCTCCCTGCCAGTTAAGAGTGCATTGTTTGACATCATTGTAAGGTTGCCTCGGTAGGATTTCCTGGTGCATTTTCAGAAACTGACACAGCCTCATGTTAAATCATAGCACCTTGTTGTGTTTGTGCCCTGTGTAGAGTGAGTGTGGGGGACAAACTTCCAATCCCATTGGCTTTGTGGTTGATCTGAAACAGCAACGGGCACATGACCTACTTCCTCTTTCCCACAGTCCTCCCCCTCTCACGTAATCACTCTGCTCTCTGCCTCAGGCCCAGCCGCAGCATCTGCTCAGCTGCCCTCCGTGATTGACAGGGCTGTGTCACACAGGCGGGGGGATTACGGTCACCGTACTGACTACTTTCCCCCAGGAGTACTCCATATACCACCGCCCATGATAACAATATTCTTGTTTTTGGCTGTATAGTTAATATGGAATTTTCAATTGGCATCATGAAATGTTTAAATCACTCTCTTTGAATCGATTACTGCAGCGAGCTTCAGACAACACCTTTCGCTTCTTCTTTAGTGCAGAGTCACCCGCAAGTGTTTCCACACTGGTCATGTGTGTTAAGGCCCACATTCTCCCACTGTTGCTTCCTCTGTAAGCGACCCATTTTTAGCCCTGGGTTTTTTTCCTGTAAACCGAAGCATGAGATTGTCAACATTAAATGCCTTGAACATCAGTTAATGCATCATCATTGAGCTTTTAACCTGTATGACATTTCAGCCTATATAAATACTTGGCTTTAAATGCCAACTTTATTTAAACCGCCTCTCGTTTTTCATAATGGATCTTATTGTGCAAGATGTGGGCCTCAAGCCATAGAACATTCCGGGCCCAACTATCCTGCAGGCCGGGCTCATGAAGGACAGTCAATAAAGCCCCTGCTAAATGTTCATAAACCCCCTCCCCCAGGTGAAGAGGTACCAGTGCATGTTCGAGGGCTGCACTCGGACCTATAGCACGGCGGGCAACCTACGCACGCACCAGAAAACGCACCGCGGCGAGTACACTTTCGTGTGCAACCAGCAGGGCTGCGGGAAGGCCTTCCTCACCTCCTACAGCCTGAAGATCCACGTACGCGTCCATACCAAGGAGAAGCCCTTCGAGTGCGACGTGCAGGGCTGCGAGAAGGCCTTCAACACGCTGTACAGGTGAGCTACCGCTGGAGCGGAATGGGCTCCTCTTTGTCACCTCTTTTGTGTGATTTATAGTACCTAAGGTTGTGTGTCACCTGCATGGTAGGCAAAAATCTATGCCGTGATTCAATGTAGATGCTTTGGAAATCAGTTATGTAATTTTATTGATAATTTATTAGAAATGCGTAATTCGAAAGGTTAACAGAGGAAAAACTTTATGCATGATCACCGCTTGCCGGTGTTGCACTGCCCGGCCAAAAAAAAAAAGTCGCCATTTTGAATTTATATCAGCAAATACTTCGGAGCCAATGACTGGATCATTATTACAGCCCAGCAACATTATGCAGTAATAAAGTCAGCTGAGTACCTGAATCTACTGAATGGCCAGGTTACACCTCCATCCAACATCAATGGATTTTTTTCTTCCCTATTGGCATGGGTATATTCCAGGACAAGAATGCCAATATTCATTGGGTTCGAATTGTCAAAGAGTGGTTCAGGGAGCATGAGGCATCATTTTCACCACAGAATTGTGACCTTAACCTCATTGAAGGTCTTTGGGATGAGCTGAAGGAGGCTTTATATAGTGTTTCAACTCACTTGTCAGTACCGGATCTCGGTAAGAAATGAATGCAAATCCGGATAAAAATAAAGGGTGAGATGTGGAAGCCTGTGGAAACAGTGCCATAATCAAAGCTAAAGGCGGTCCAATGAAAAATTCAAATGGCAACATTTTTTTTTTACCTGGCAAAAAGTATTTATGCCTTTTGTGTATTTTAATCTCAGTAATATGCTTAACAGCCTGTGACATTTGTTAATGTAATGGCTGAAAGAATAACTAATGTTGCTCGCTCGGGATGTAACGATACACTCAACTCACGATTCATTATGATTCTGAGATCACTATACGATTTTCTCACAATTTTTAACAGAATGAGCTGCAGACATTTATTCAACAATATTTTTCTTTCAAAACTGCAAAATGTGTCCTCTTCTTAACAGTGCAACTGAAATTAAAATACTGTTTAAAAAAAATCCCAAATCAAAATACATTTTTAAAAAATCTTCGGTAATACTTTACATTAACTGCATCTTCATAATGCTTTTATATTGCATTCATAAAACGTTCAGTACACCTTCATAATGTATTCATTAAGTATTCAGAAATCATTCATAAACATCATGCATTTATACCTTTACATCAAGGGTATTCAACAAAAATTTAAAAAGGTCCAGTTAGAGAGAATTTCTTGAAGCAAAGGTCTGGAAGATTATAATGTCTAACTATGTAGTGTGATATATATTTAAGTACATCGGCTCGTGCCTATCCTCCTGTGCGCCATGCCCCCCTCGCTGCCTTGTGTGGAATCCCCGTGTAATCAGCTATTTCTAGTTGTTTCGTTAGTTCTATGTATTTAAATTCGTGTCTGTGTGCCTTTAGGAGTCCGGTTATTAACGTTGTGTACGTACCTGAGCGTGATTTCCTAATTACACCCCGTGTTCACTCGACTTCTCGTTCCGTGCCTCATGACATTTATAATGGAATAATTTACATTTACTGCATTAGTCTGAAAGCGTAAGTGTCATGCCAGATGTTTGAGATTTGGCAACCCTGAAAGCATACATTTTTTCACCTGAGTTAATTTATATAACAACTAACATTACTTTATACAGTTGTTTAAAAAGTGGAAACTTCAACGAACATGAAGTCACCATTAAACGACGTCTATTTATCCAGCGTTATATAATACATACTGTGTTTCAGCTTTATGATTTCAGGACAGATCAGCCACTCTGTTAGGAACACTTCGGCTTTTTGGTTGCTGCTACTATTAACAGTAATGGCACATTAGCGCAAACAAAGGGCTGCATACGCTGAACTACATCTTGCTTGGTGGTCAAAGGCGTTTTTCGTTCATTGCTAAACCACAACCGAAAAGACTACAGAAGCTGCGCTGGTTAAAATAGAAGCACCCCGTCAGGTTTTAAATCACAACTTTCTGTTTTGACTATCGGTCCGGGTCCGTATGGGACAGCTTCTCGGTCCAGACCCCAACCGCGGTCCGCCTGTTAGTGACCTCTGATTTACATCCTAACATCCCTTAACAGCTGCAATATATAATTCAGGGTTCCCGCGGGGTCTTAAAATGTCTAAAATTCAGAAAGTTAAATTTATGACCTTAAAATGTCTTTAAAATGCCCAGATTTTCATCCTAGGTCTTACATTTTATTTACCTAAGTCTTAAAATTCTTACCTCTGTTCATTCCCAAAAAACGTTGTCCACAGAAAATAAAATAGTAAAACGCTGTAAATAAAATCCGTTGGTTGTGTTTTCTGATCTGCACCGGTGTCTGCGTGGTAATAAAACTACAAATCCCATTGCGTGATCAATGCAGCTAGGCAAACAAACAGTTTGAGAAGGGTCTGGCTGCAGATCGTGCACTTTCAGCCACTGATGTCAGGTGCACGCTCAGACACAACAGGAAGTGCAGGGGAATCAAGCGCTAACTTAGTTCTTGAGGCCAGTGTGAACTTTATGTTGTTTTATTATTCGTATTACTGAATGATATAGTTACAAGTTTATTTCATGTCGTACATTATTGCAATGTCAATGTTTTTATGTAGTGCGTTAGTAACTTTTTTCTCTGATGACTGGAGTGTATTTTTCAGTTAAAAAGCAACTACTAGCCAGTTGTCTCACGTTATCTTTTCATAAAATAAACACATTTCTACTTTTATGGAGCTTTTCATGGAGCTACCTTGTGAATGTCTTAGTTTCCAGCATATAGTTTGTAGTTGTTCGTGTGGTTTTGAGGAGAGCGTTTCTCGGCAAGGCAAGTTTTTATCATCATACACAGGGGTTAATTAATGTGGTTTATAAAAACAAGATTTTAAAAAGTTAAACCAAGACAAAAAAGCAAAATAGAGATGGAAACTTATTTGAATAAAAATTGCTTAGGAAATCAAAAAATCTGATTAAAAGTGCAGTATGTCCTGCGACGACAGTCTGCTCCTCCCGTGTGCCACGCCCCCTTGTTAACCTCGTGCGGATTCCCCGTGTTTATCAGCTGTTTCCAGTTATTTTCATTATCGCTTCATTATCGGGCCGATCAGTCTCATCTCCCTGCCGAATCTGGAACGTAACTTCCGTGATAGGCGGGGGATCATTATATATTTTAAGGCTTAAACTATAAAAAAATTATGTATATGGTCTTTGTATATGTACATCATTTTTTTATAGTTTAAGCCTTAAAATACCACTCCCACATGCTTTAAACACGTGAACTTAATAAAACGCACTTTGTAAACACATATGATATGTGGATGTTGGGCTAAGGATATGATCGAGTGACATAAAATATGGGAATTTCTGGTATCATTTGAATGTTTCTAGTAATGCATCATGTTGGTCTTAAATTTTACTCATAATGGACATAAAAGGTCTTAAAAAGGTCTTAAATTTAACTTACTGAAACCTGCAAGAACCCTGCATTAATAACAACGATTATATAACAACAACAAACTGTATAATTGTATAATCATGTAATGTTTTTATGTATATTAAAGCTGTTACGGGATGTTAGGATGTTGCATGCTGCTTATGAATGCATTTTGAAGGTGCACTAAATATAAAGCGTTACCAAATTAACCAGGGCTTCCCTGTGCAGCTTCTTAGCGCGGTTTGCCCTTTTAATAATCTTCGCTCTAGCGGTGGTGAATTAAGCTCGCTGTGGTGCCGATGCCCATGCTGAAGCCTGTTCGTTGTGCTATTGGTGTATGTTACCAGTCTTTTACAATGTTTGCATGCAGTTTTTGTCTTGTCTGTGCTTTTCTCATCGTTTTAGTTTCTGATTACCAGAAAGCTAAAATGCTGCCACACTGCCGATTTAAGATTGCGGGGTGTGTCCTCAATTTCAAATTCGCTGGCCATCTCGCATTCGGTCAAAACCAAAACTAACCTACGACGTTGACATGAATACGCAGTGACGTCTGACGTGGTATTGACATTGTGAAATCAAATGTAATATTACGCCAGTTTTCCTGTTGAGTAAAGTACCATGAAGTACTCCTAAAATAGCGATTGATTTTCCACATCAGCCAGTTTAAATCGTCACACATTTACATCGATTTTTAACCAATTCCCGATTCATCATTATATGCCTACTGTTCACTGATTTCCATTCAGTCTGGGGTCTGTCACCGTTCTGACCTCTCTTCACCCTGCTGCTGTTCGGTTACCCAACAGTGGGTTTCTAACCTCACTGTGTGCGTGCGTGCGTGTGCATGCGCATCTGCAGACTGAAAGCACACCAGAGGCTGCACACGGGGAAGACGTTCAACTGTGAATCGGAAGGATGCACCAAGTACTTTACCACACTCAGCGACCTGAGGAAGCACATCCGCACGCACACCGGGGAGAAGCCGTTCCGGTCAGTGCCAGCTGTAGCGAGAGCAGCTCGTGGTTCATGCTGAGTGGGGATTGTCTGCTTTAGTGTACTGGGGGAAAATACAAATGAACATCATGACCTATGCTCAGGATGCAGGCCCAGTACTCCGCTCCTCTGTTCTTCCAGCATGGCCACTTAAAATCACAGAAGTCATTAATATGCTTTTTTTTGGTTCATGTGCATGAGTATTTAGTTACTCTAAAGATAAATACCCTCCTGATCTCTCATGCTGAAATGTCCATTACTGCTCGGGCCTGTGCTATTGGTGTGCTGCCTGCTTTTCCCTCCCCTGCCCATGTGGACAGCAGGTCCGGACTCATGACCCTCTGTGTCTCCTTCAGGTGTGACCACGACGGCTGCGGGAAAGCGTTTGCCGCGAGTCACCATCTGAAGACCCACGTCCGGACCCACACAGGTAACTGTCAGATTGCAGTGTCGCCGAGTGATGCTTAAAATACCTCTTTCCACTTAACATTGACAGATTGGGGGCGGGAGTTAAGCGTTCATCCAGCTCTGCCAGTTCCGGGTGTGTGGTTATGCTTGTATCTGAGTGTAACTTTGCCCAGAGACATCAAAGCCATGTGGTCCCGTTTGTAAGCCTCAGTTTGCCTCTGCCATGGAAGGAAGAAGTGAACGGTCAAGGCTTCTCTCCGATGTTGCTGAGTCAGCGGGGAGGGGCACCCTAGCAAGGCTGTTTAACAGCACTGGGAGAACAGCGGGCTCCGACTCCGCGGATGAGCTCTTTACAGGCTTTGGACGTTGCCGACCTGCTTGAGGCGGTATAAAAGACAGGCTAGACGTGCCGCTTCCTCAGATACTCGTGTGACTGATCATATGACTGATCGTGTGACTGCCTGTATGTGCCCCAGGGGAGAAGCCATTCCTCTGTCCCAGCGACGGCTGCGAAAAGACCTTCAGCTCCCAGTACAGCCTGAAGAGCCACATCCGGGGCCATGATAAGGGGCCCAACTTCACGCTAAGCAACTCGCTCAATGAGGCAAGGCCTTCCTCAGGCTGCCCTCTGCTGGGCAAACGACAGGCATGCTTAGTGTACTCTATGTGTAACCTCACCCCTCTGAGAGCCCCTTTTACCTGCATGACCCTCTAGTACAGACTAAGTTGTATTTTAACACACAGAGAGGTCTTTTGGAATTTCTCTTCCCGAGTCTTAATTGGCTCAACTCCCTCCAGAAAGGTTAACATTTGTATTTTACATTATTTAACTTCTATTTTTCATTCTTTTTCTGGATTTTTTTTCTCCAGGATGCAAATCATTCTCTCTGCCTCAGTGATTTGAGCCTGCTCTCCACAGACTCTGAGCTCAAAGAAAACATGCAGAACGTAAGTAAGCCTTGGGCTGTTGGCTCTCTCCGTGACATACCATCGCACCGTGGCGATGGAGCTCGTCTGATTTCATTCCGGTGCATCTCGCAGTCTCAAGGTCTGGACCTGAATAGCGTCACACCTGTGAGGATATTCGAGCTGATGTTCCAGAGTCCAGAAAATAGTGTCAGTCAGGACGAGGCCCAGCCCCCAGGTAGGGAGAGCCATGTTGACCGCCGCCCCCCAGGCTGAAGCTCAGCTTGGCGCCTGACCTGCTTTCTGTCTGCACGCTGCAGATAACCTCACAGAGGCCTTCAGCTCAGAAGAGCCGGCCCCGCCCACAGCCACTGTGGGTGATAGTGGCTCCATGGCTTCCGGGGCTCTGCCTTTTTCTTCATCCTCTTCCTCCTCCTCTTTGAACACCCCTGTTTTGGAGGCCCCCCCACAGACTGCCTCCCTGGCTTCTTCCCAAGCCACAAGCTCTGCCCCCACCACACTGGGCCCCTCGCCAGTGACCTTTGCACCCTTGTCGGGGATGACCCAGGGGCCAGAGGGGCCCAGCCAGCAGGGTTCCCAGCACTACCTGACCCTCCCAGCTAAGTTCCTGGAGCAGGATGGACCTGCCCAAACACAGCCCAACGCTGCACCGACAGCCCTGATCCCCAGTGCCCCCCCAGTGGTGACAGCGGCGGAGGCAGTCCCAGCCGCGGTGCACACCGTGCCTTTGACCGCCAACCCCATACTGACGCCCAGCCCGAGCATCACCATTGCCCCCACCCAGAACCTCCTGCAGCCCAGCATCGTCATGTCGGACCAGAACCTGCAGTGGATTCTCAGTAGCGCCACCAACGCCCAACAGAGCTCCGAGCCGCCGGTACACACGGTCGCCCCCAATAAATTCTCCAAATAAAATATCAAAATCCAATGAAATGTAAATATTTGTTAAGAAATTGATTCAGGGCACCATCTTTGTCTCCAGCAGAGCTAGTTATTTATGTAAGGCATTTTACTTGTGTGTTTTAGTCTGTTTAATCTTCACCATCTTCTGTTTTAGCAGCATCAAGGTACAAAAGTAGAAAAGGTGTTCTTCACCACCGCCATACCAGTAAGCGGGAATTCAGGTGGGTGTGGTGCTGAGTGGGTGTGTCCTTTCCTGGTGGGCGTGACCATGTGCGCATTGTTCACATGTGCCCTGTCTCTCATTTCACAGGCAGCTCCGTGCAGCAAATTGGCCTGAGCCTTCCTGTCATTATCATCAAGCAGGAGGAGTCCTGTCAGTGCCAGTGTGCGTGCAGGGACTCCAAAGACAAGGGTAGCGCCAAGACCACAGATCTGGCCCCGCCCAAGCCCCCACCCCCTCTGCCAGCCCCGCCTCCCCCTCCCACTGTACCTGTTCCTTCGACAGCCCCGCCTTCATCCCTGGCGTGCTGCTCGGGCCAACCAGTGTCATCTCCCTGCCAAAGGACTGAGACCCCGGTGCAGGGCGGGACGCAGCAGAGGGTGCCCGCAGCCAATCCCACGCAGACTTTTCCTCCAGAGCCGGGCAGCTCCACAGCGCCGGACACCGCCGGCGACGCCCTAATTAACATGGACGTTTCCGACTTCCTGTCCCTGCAAAGCCCCGAGACGCCCTCAAGCATGAGCGCCATTGAGGCTCTGCTCCTCGTGGCCGATGACTTCTCCGGGGGTGGGACACAGGCGGGCGGCTTCGCCAAATGAACTGTCCGGTTTGGAGAAAGCCATCGCGGGATGCAGTGCATTCTGGGTATCATATGGCGTTCTCAGCCTGGAGCCGTATCGTCACCGACAGTCGTGGGTGGTGGTGCTCACCTGTGCACATGAGCAGTACTGTACCCTCTTCTGGTGTGATCTGCATCCCTGATGTGTGTCCTGAAAACTAACACTAAACACTGGCAAAGCTGAGGTGGCGTTTTCCTAACAAAAAACATATGCATTGTACTTCACTGTAGCTTAACTCCCAAAAGTACGCTTATAGATACACTAAGGATTAAGTCAACGCTGAACTAGATGCTAAATTACTGTCACCTCTGAAAGGGAAGCCAGCGCACTGAGCGGAGGACGCCTTTGTCCCAGCAGTCTGCCTTGCTTTGCCGGATGCAGAGCCGAGCGGATTTCTGACGAATAAACAGAATGTACTGCATGCTGGGAGAGTCAGTCAGATTTCTGAGCAGCGTCTCGCGTGATTCGCCGAGTGGTCCTGTGGGGCAGGACTAGAGGCGTTCCCACCAAATGTCTTGTGGGATTGAAAATATCGTGTAGAATTTTTACTAGAAATACTAGTATCATCCAGAAGATGTGATCACAGTCCAGGTTAATCTAGTATCTTTTGTTTCCCCACATTTTATACTCCTTTTCGTATCGATTGTAAAGCCTGTAACAAACTTGCTTGCCTTTTAACTCCGATTCAAAGTTATATATTGCAAACAATTGCCTATTACTAAATTAATATTTAATTTTTTAGATAATTTATTCAAATGTTTCATTTCTGCCATTAGATTTACTTGTCAGATTCCTTGGGGTTCGTCTTGACTTCTGCCTGATATTTGTGGACCAAGTCCTGACATCGTCCTTTTGTAAACCCCCTCAAATTTACTGCACAGACATGGAATTGGGGTGAATGTCACACCTTCTTTGATGTTACTGATGGTTTTTGTTGTTGCTGTTTTTGAAGTGAAGCTTTTCAGGGTCCACAGACATAGTTTTCAGCCTTGGATGTAACCCTGCTGCCCCCCCTCCCCCCAGACCGTGACTCATAGGCAACACAGGCGTCGTCTGTCGCCGCCCTGCTGCTGGGTCCAGTCCCTTCGCTGCCAGTTCGTGACACAGGCAATCAGCTTCACACATTCTGTGTGTTTTAACAACCCCTCAGGGATAGAGTTGCGTGCGACTGATACAACTAGAACAGTTGAGTTTTCCTGATTTTGTTTCAATGGAGTGCAATTAGACAGCCTGTTTTTGTAGTAGCCCTAGTGTCCACGAGTGTGTCTGTTTTTTTTTTTTCCCTATTTGTCCCACAGTACCTAATAACCATTTAGGTAGGGCCCCTCCCATCGAGCCCGTCAGCACTGAGTGTCCTCGTCTATGTAACACTGCTGTAACCTTGGGAAATGAGCAATTAATCATACTGTAAATACATTTGATAATATCCTTCCTTTAGATTACTGAATTTGTATTTTTGTATAACGTCAGATGTTTAGACTTTGGGTTTGGAGACGGAAAGTACTGGATTTGTCTTGCCTTTTGGGGGGGGGGGGTGGTTTCATGTCAGTCAGAGGAGAAGTCTTGTAGAGTTACTGTGTGGTCGCCGTAGTGATCCCCATAGGATTGAAAGAAGTGTGAGGGATTGAACTGCTTAACCGCTTTTCTGCAGTCTGCTTACCTGCCCATCCCTCCTACCCAGTATGGTCACAGCACAGTAACACAGGAGCACGGGATGGCAAAGTGCACGTCATCTGCAGTTTTTATTTCTTTTTGTGCCAAGGAGTCACATGTCATGTGATCTGTGATGTTTCTGCAGTTGCCTTTTGGAGCAGGACCAGGAAATAAAACAAGTGTGTGTTCAAACAGCCAGTCCTCCTCCTCCAACGGTCTTTACCATTTCTGTGTGACTCCATTGATTTTTTTTTCCAAATTTCTGGTTAAAAGAATTTGCATAAGAGCAACTTTAATTTGGCCTTTTTTATTGATTATTCTCCTGAAACAGATTTTCTGAAGTGGAAGTAACATTGCATGAAAATTACTTTTACTTTTGGCTGGTGGCATCTGGTGGTGTCATTCGCACCTCAATGCAGTGTGCTGTTGACCTCATAGTCCCATGTTGGCACAGCGTTTGGTTGTATTTTTGAGCAGGAGGACTGCCCCTTGTTCCCATGGCATACTGGCCATTGTGGGATGTCGCCTAATAGCCTTTGATTTCCCTCTTGGTTTTTAAGGACATTCTTAGAGTAGGTTAGTGTTCTGTGGTATCATAAGCACTTTGTTTTAGAAATATGGGAAGTGTTAGAAGTATGCACATGTAAAATCAGCTTCATCTGTTAATTTATTTTGTTAGCTAATGAACTCAGAGGACAGGAAATTAACAGGTAACGTTCTTTGTCATCTTTTCATGAAGTAGTCCAGCTTGGAATCGGAAAGCTGAAGAGTCAAAGATTCGCATGTGGAACAGTATGACACTTCTGGGTTTCTGTTTTTTTTTTTCCTCTCTGTGGTCATTCTGTCTTGGTCAATTGCTTCCAAATGTGGAAAGAAGCTATGCAATGTCTCATTGGCCAGCAGCATTCCCAAGGGGGCGGTCCCAATGTCCAGTGTGCATGGGACAGCCGAGGCTGCAAATCTTTCCCTTCCTGTTACGGAAGCAGTTGCTTGCGCTCATTACTCGGCGACAGCATGCATCTTGGGTGTGTTCAGTATGGTCAGTTTCTGAGGAAGCAGTGGCAAGTATACATAAAAATGTTGTGGTGTATTTTAAATGGCTGATGTATTCATTCAAATTAATTGCAATATGTAAAAAAGACTGTGCGCATTTCAGCTTTCATGCATTAGAATCTTTGAAGAGTTTGTTTCCCTTATGCATTGAGTTGTTTTGTCAAACATTACTTTGGGGGCAGATGTTAGATGTGAAAATGAAATTCTGTTGTAAGAATTAGATTAGTCACTTGAGACACAGCCTTTTTTTTTTTTTTATTATAAACATGGAACTCTGGATTGACTTAAAATGTGTAGTCAGCATGTTCCATGGCCTGCCATTCTCACATTACTTCAGCATCGTGTGCACCAATTTGAAGGGCATTTACAGCAAAATTTTCAGCCTTTGTGTTAGTGTTTCAAACTCACTTTACTGGGGGGGGGGGGGGGCTCAGACCTGCAGGAGACAAAGTGTGAACAGAACTGATGGTTACACTGTTGCTTCAGAAGCCTGGCTTTTACCAGCCATGCTATAAAATCATGGGGCTGGTTTGAGACCCCTCCCCCTTATTAAATGCTCTAGTTCCAGGTTAGGGGGGAAACAAACAAAATGTAACATTGGAACACTGGATTTGTTCTGCTCTTTTGAGCCACCTGGGGTTAATGAATAGGATTTTTAATGCTTCCAAAGGAAGAGTGTCTCCAAAACCCAAAGAGAGATTAAATTTAACATGTAAAGGATTTGTATTTTAAAAGAATGTACAATGTGAAAATCTGTTTGCTTATATGCTTGTTTTGTATAAAGTATTAAGTAAATATAACTTTTTGGAATTGAAAGCAATATAATACTAATTAAATCCTTTGACTTGTCAGTTTTGCTACATTTTATTGCTATGAAAACATACAAAGGCTTTCTTCTTGGTGGGGGTGCATATTCTCTGCAGTCTGCTTTCTATGTGTTATGTTGCATTTCCATCATTTTTAGCCTGGAAAACAAAAGCAAATTCCATTTGTAGAAGTGCAAAAAAATAAAAAATAGTGGGAAGGACCTGCCCCCCCCCAAACACACAGCCATAATGTCCCGCAGAGCCCTCAGGTCCACCAGCAGCTTGTGACACAGGCCTATCCTCTCCTGAAGCTCGGAGAGTCTCCCATTGAGATCTTTCAGCAGTTCTGCATCCTGAGAGAAAGGCAGCAGATTATAGGAGTGGGATGTTTCAGGGGGGCCAAGAAAGTGGGGTGGATCTTCAAACGTTAAACTTGGCTTGTAGAGAACCAGACCCTTGACCCTATAGTGGGAGGAGCCATTGCCTTCGTAAATTTGTATTTCCTCACTGGCTGCTTGAGCTTACAACTGACACTCAGTTTAAAAAAATGTCAGGTCCCTCATTAGCTAAATCAAAAAGCATAATACCTTATGTTTGACACAGTCTATTGGGGCTAATTCACGTTAATAGTTAAGTCTCCCACAAGTAAAATAAAATACGAAACAAACCTCGTTCTTCAGAGCGTCGGTGTCGCACGCCGGCTGATTTTTCTCATGCTCCGTTTCACCTAACCATTTATTACACTTAAATTTCTTGAGATAAACGAACAATGCATATTTCCCAAGGCTTTGTACTTTAGTATATTACCTGAATTGGACGCCATTTCTTTTTTTTCCTACGGACTCACAGTCGCACACCTTTTATTTAGCGTGTGTAATTGGCAATCGGTTGTGAAACTTTTAACTAATCTGTTCAATTAGTTGTCCGCGTTATTTAATTAATTTACAAAATGAATGCAGTTAATCAAAAGGATGGATGATTACATCATTGGCTTCATTTCTGATATTTATAATGTTGTGAAACGGCATATTTGCCGTTTAATATGCGCGTATTACGGCCTCCTGTCCCTTTAAGAAACTAAACCCGGAAGTACTTCGCGATGGATTTCGTCAGAGAACAGCGTGGTTTATGGATGCTTTTCGCCGGGCCCCTTCTACATGCGTCCGGTTCGGTTCGTCGCCAACGTTGCAACAGCTTCGCATCTTCAGCATTTCTGGACGAAGCGACGGGCGGAAAGCACAGTAATGTGCAAGGAGCTGAGGACCCGGGTGCTACGTCTGGGGCCGCAAGCGTTTAACGGGCCTTTGTCGGAGGGAGTCTGTCCCGAAGGTGAGCAAGGTGTCGATCCCCTTCTAATTCAGCAATCCCTGCTCCGATGTTGTCCAGGAATTTGACGGTCGTTCCATTCCGTATGTATTTTTAATTGTTAATTTAAAGCGATTAAAAAAAATAAATAAATAACCCATTCTGTAATAATTTTAACACATCCGAATTGCTAGGAACGATTTTCTGCCATTTTGGCGTACTACAAAATTTTTGTCGAGATCGTGTCCTTTTACCAATTAATTAAATGTGTCCTATTTTAAAGAACGTCTCACTTAAAACGTACATTGACATTGCTGCATGTGTAATTTGCCAGCTGACGCTTTTATTCTGTGTGTTATGTGATATTTATAGCTTTGAACCTTCGCAAAACTAGGTGTTTGATTTATTAATTATTATTAAGTATGCTTCCGAATGGTGAGACGCTTCTCTTATACCACGAAGTTGGTATTACTACAGCTAAGGTTAGTCTCCTGGGACGTATCGTGGAATAACGTGGTTTAAGTCCCTCCTTCGTCTCATGGAAACACCCCGGTCTTCTTTTAGAGACATGTGTTTCATTCCTATGGCGAGAACTGACCTGCTGATACTCGGCAATACCAAATGGAGACATCCTTTCCGTGACTAGACTATCAGCAGCCAAACTGCATATAAGTTATGTGCATTTTTTCTTCGTAACTCCTCCAATGTTAAGGGCAGTTTACCCAAGCAACCCTTTAGGAGGTAACCTACACAAATACTGGAAGAGTATGCAACCAACACAGTCAGCCAGAGGGAATCGAACCCCTAACCCTGCAGGTGTGAAACGCCACTATTACCTTTGTGTGACATGTGGTTTCTTAGTAAGAAATGATATTGCCAGTTTATTTCAGGGCATTGAAATTCTTTGTCTAAAGTGGACGTTGATGCTTGTTTAACCCTGACTTGCTAACTGTGGTATTTGTAACTGGATTAGCACTGACATTCAGGCCAGTCAATAGTTCAGCACGACTTATTTTTTTCTGTGTGGTGTAGTGTTTGGTGAAGTGCAGGTTTCTTGAGCTGTAGTTGTAATGTTTGGTTGCTGCATAGATACTGAGAGCATCCTGGAGGCCACAGTCCAGGCCTTGATGGAGGGGCAAGTGGTCGCCGTGCCGACAGACACCATATATGGATTGGCCTGCCTGGCGCAGAACTCGGAGGCTGTCGAGAAGGTGTATGACATCAAGGGACGCCACAATGGGAAGCCATTGGCTATCTGCGTGGGTGAAGTGGAAGACGTATACAAGTAGGTCCAACAGTCTGCCCCACAGCCTGCGGTTGGAGTGGCGGATTAGTGTGTGCCTCATATACAATACGTTTCTGCTATTTTAGAGAGTAATGAAAACTGACATAAAATTCTGTGGTAGAACCTGCAGGCATAAGTTGTATTCTGATCTTTATATAAAATGGGGAAAATGTGATGCTTTTATGCTGTTCCAACAAAAATGGCAGCTGGCATTCTATCAAATTAAAATGGCTAAATAAAAAAAATACTTTTTCTAAGTTTATTTAATGCCTTTTTTGAGTTACTAAATTGCCCATAGGTGTGCATGTTTGAGTGGATGGTGTGTGTGTGCCCTGTGATGGGCTGCCCCCCCCCCGGGTCGTGCCGGGATAGTCTCCGGACCCCCTGCGGCGCAACCCAGAAGGATAAACTTGTTGGAAAATGGATGGCTGGCCGCATGCCTTTCTTGATTGTAGCAGGACCAGTCTTTGCTTCTGGGCAGATTCCTGTCAGATAATCGGTTATTTTTATTGGTGTATTGAAGGGCAGGTTTGCAGTCGCTGTTTAACACGAGCGGCTTTACAGTACACCGACAGCGCACAAGGCGCCGAGCCTGTCGGGCCACGTGTTCAGAATGCACTTGCTCCCGCATTTCAGGTACTGTAAGGTGACTGTCCCTGAGGCCCTGCTGAGGGATCTGCTGCCAGGCCCGGTGACGTTGGTCATGGAGAGATCCGACAAGCTGAATCAGGACCTCAACCCCTTCACTTCTGTAAGCCTCGACCTTCCCTTCTGGGGACACTTATGCCAGGGCCAGTCTTCAACGTTAATGCTCTTAAATGACTCGTGATTTATGAATTAAATTGCCTTAAAGATAAACTGAATCAAGCTTTGGTTGAGATTCATTAGCCAACCGGGACTGTGCATTGTGAAGATTGTTGTGGACGCAGCTCTGAGTTATTGCGTTTGACCCTCCCCTCAGCTGGTTGGCGTGCGCATCCCGGACCATGCCTTCATCCGCCAGCTGTCCCAGATGTGCGGTGAACCTCTGGCACTCACCAGCGCCAACGTTACCTCCCAAACCAGCACCGTCGCCGTGCACGTGAGTCCATAAGATTTCCTAAAGCCTGGAATGTGACTGGGGGAGAAAGTGACCGCAATTCCCAACAGTGGAAGAGCAATTTTATTTAAGGAAATTCATTATTTACATCGCTTGTGTGATTCTGTCAATTTAAGAATATCTATCAAGCGTCTTTTACTAAGGCTTAAGCACTCCAATACAGGCCCGATTTTGTTCACACCGTTCCATATCCCATGCTCTGAGGTGACCTTGAGTTAAGTTCCCATCCCTTCTGGGAGCTGATTAGCTGCCCAAACACTGGTGTGATTAGTCTGAAAGCTAGTCGTGTCGTGTCCCTCCCCCAAAAGGTCGGACCCTTTTAGTGCTGTTGCTCTGTCCCTTCCCTTCTGCTTAAATCTATACCCCTGATGTATTCAGCTTTGTTCCAGGTGGGATTTCAGGGAATTTTGTAGAACTCCCTGAGGAGCATTTTGCTCACAATCTCATTCTCTCTGCAGGAGTTTCAGGAGCTGTGGTCCAGGCTGGCCCTGGTGGTCGACGGAGGCCCCATCGGGGACCAGACTCCACAGTCGCGTCTGGGGTCGACCGTGGTTGACCTCTCCGCCACAGGCAAATACAGCGTCATACGACCGGGCTGGTGGGTATCGGGAAAGCCTGGGCTGTGTAGGATGTTCCTGTGAGCCCCCCCATTCACCGCTCCGTCTCTGAGGAAGCCCCCCAGTCTTCAGCAGCCTGTAGCTGGAGTATCTCCACGGGTTGCTAGGCCATCAAGGCTTTCGTTTTGCTGCATTCGTTTACTGTAGAGTAAAGCCTCATTCTCGCTGCTAGGAATGTGTCATGGTGTAAACTTTAAAATCTGTCTCCTCCTAACTACCACCCCCCCCCCCCTTTTGCCGCGCCTTCTACCCCACCGGCACCCTCCTGGAGGAGAGATATGGACTGATCAGGTGGAACAAGAATTGGGATGAGGGTGACTGAAACGACATTTGCTTTCACCATGATGTGGAGCTGGGGGTGCGGCTTTGAAAGTGGGTGGGGTCGAGGGCCTGACGTGTGCCTGCATTCCTTCGTCAGGTGGTGTATACGGTCTTGATTGAGTGACGCCACCAGAAATTAAAGTCACCAGTCTCAGGTCTGTTGAGTTTAGATATTGCTCAAAGCTTGAAGTATAAAAAGTTGACATTTCCACTGTACATGATCTACAGCTGTTTTGTATTCTTTCATAGTGGGTTTTGCCCCACCCCCGCCCAATTGCTTTCCCAGCTGATGGGAAATGCGTGGGGTAAGTTGGCGACTCATTGGTCGGGTGAGATGTCAGTAACCTGTAAAGCATAAAGGCCACGCCCCTTCAGCTGAATGCAGCAGCGATTGGCTGTTTTCAGTTGATGTTACGAATGTTCTGTTAAGCAGAATCCCCAAGGAGGCTTAGTGACCTGTTTATTATTAGTGTCTGGGCTCATGTAAACCAAACTTTTTAATAAATTATTTTTCTTGATGTTTTTGTAATGGATTGCGATTCCCGGACACCTCTATCCCACCACATCAGCACACCTCGCTGTCTCCTCGACCAGCCTGAATCAATGGACCCGGGCCTGCTACTGAGGGCAGAGTCTCTCTGAACGAGTGTCGGACTGCAGACAAAAGCTTCTATTACTCCTGCTGGGGCTTCCTGCCCCTCTGGAAAAGGTGACCCAGCAGAAAAACGATCCTCTCCATCCACCCGCTGACAAGCAAAGACAGTGTGTTCAGCATGTTCCAAAGACCTTTCCTAAACGCCCCAAAGCTATCCTCTGCATTATTCTCCCATCCTTGAAGATCTGGGTCATTTTTAACTCAAATCTAAAAAAAAAAGAATACAAATTAAATGTGATTTGAGTTTGTTGTTGTTTTCTTTTCTGGTCCATCTGTTCAGGAGAGACTGACAGGGACTGGCTGAGTTAGAAGGTGCTTCCTGATTCTCTGGCTGGCATTCTCAAATGGCTGGGGTGTAGCTCAGCAGGTCCAGCATCCATGTCCATGTTTGAAAGTTCACGGCCAGCAGTCATCAGATCACCGCTGGGCCCTTGAGCAAGACCCTTAACCCCAACTGTCCTGGGATGTTGACTGACCCCGTTTACTGACCCAGACGTTGCTCAATTGTACTTGACTTCCTGACAAAACCATCTGCTTGACAATTAACCCGAAGGTGAAAATTAAGGTCTCTGCCTGGAAGGGGGGGAAAAAAACAGAAGTTCATTGCTCTGAAGAAGCTTGACTGGGTGACCAGGCATTCAGAAAGTGGTTTGTTACCTGCCAGAGCATGTATAGGAACCTTGCATTTCAGGTCGTGCAGCCTGATTCCAGGGATTGTTTTGCAGTCAGAATTACTTAAAGTGTCAATGATAGAGATTATATGGGAGGTTTAAACATACTGATCAGAGGTCATGACAGATGTAAGTATCTTCATTCCAGCTGTTGCTCCCAGAGCAGCATGGCTGACATGGTGGGGAGGGGTGAGGTGTCTCAATAAGTATCAGGAGAGATTTTATTTGATGCGGGGGGCAGCTGTGACTGAGGGGGGTATGTCGTTGTGCAGTTTCACTCTTTGGGATTGAATGAGAGGCGGGGTGG
Organism: Stomatorhinus walkeri; assembly: GCA_026784285.1. Taxonomy (NCBI): domain Eukaryota; kingdom Metazoa; phylum Chordata; class Actinopteri; order Osteoglossiformes; family Mormyridae; genus Stomatorhinus; species Stomatorhinus walkeri. The sequence goes on from JAODUD010000134.1 coordinate 23,585,092, forward strand.
CAGAATGGAGTATTGTTAGTCATGAGGTTCCCCACCCCCATTCAGGGAGGACATGGGTGCTCACCAAGGTTTCTCCGTGTAAAGCTGCTGTTTCAGAAGTTGGAGGGAGGGAACCAGGGAAGGTTCTGGCAGAGCACAGGGTGCAGGATTTGTCTCTGGTCTGGAACCTTCTGAGTCGTGAAAAGACTGAGCAAGCAGGAGCTGCCGAGCCTCAGATTTGGCATGTTTTAGAGATGGAGGATGTCTGAATGATCTGGTGCAAATAGGAAGTTTCCAAGGAGGAATGGGGTTCTCCTGGAAGTCGCCAACGACCCCCCAACAAGTCATGTGAATCGACGTCCGTCAAGGAGGACTTTGAGGTCTGAAGTCTGAACGCCAGCATGTTTTGAAAGCACACCCAGGCCCAGAGGGGCGGTTATCAGTGACGTGTGCGTCAGCCAGGCAACCCTCACATAAGCCACTGCTCCTTCTCTTTGTTGAACTCCTCGGCCCATTTGCGGGTGACCTCTAAGTAAAGGTCGGGTCTGTGGGGCTGGTAGTCCAGGTAGTGGCGAGAGACCGTCTTTTTGGGCACAGCCCGCTCGATCTGTGTGCCCTCGTGCCACTCGTTGAAGGAGGTGATGGTGACAATCTCAGGCCGCACAGACAGCGCCGCCTGCAGGGCCGTCTCGTAGTAACGCCCGTTGACTCGGTTGCGGGTGTTGTGGTTGTTCCATGGCCGCACACTGGTGTCGATGTAACCCGGCCCGGCGCTGGGCACAAACAGCAAGTTGTTGCTGTCACAGAAGGCCTTTGCTGCCTTCCAGTTCTGGTGAGACGATCCAAAGGAGAAGCCATTGGAGGCAAAGTAGGTGTACATGCCATCGAAGCCGCTGGCTAGGATGTCGTGCTTGTGGCGCTCCTCCACCAACAGCCCGATGAAGACCCCATCGTAGGGCCCGCCCCTCAGGCTGTGTGAGCCCGAGGGAGTCAGCAAGTTGGCCCAGGACTCTGGTGTCGTCAGGTACGAGTCATAGATGTAGAACATGGGCAGGATCTTGCCTGTGCTGGTCTTGAATCGGTAAAAGGCCCCGTGATTCCCATACCTGGACAGGGTGACAGGTAAATCGGACCATTCATGTCTTTGACATAATACTTCTGCATTGTTTAGCAGACACTTTTCCCCACAGCGATTTACAAATGAAGATGAGGGAGCGGGTTTAGGGCCCTGAATCTACTACAGTTATGGGCTTTGCTCAAGGGCCCAATGGTGACATTACTCTGCTGTCCCTGGGATTTGAACCTGCGACATTCCAGTCACAAGTGCAAAAATCCTAATCTGCGGAACCACAGGCTTCCCCCATACCTAGAATCTTAAAAGCCTCTGGAAATAAAAAAATAAGGTTAATTCTCTTGTTTACCCAAACCCAAAAGCACAGATAAGAGTGACTCTGCACCTTCAGCATGATTTGAAATAAGGACAGACCCAGGATCCCCACTAAGCCATAAATCATTAGTCACAGTGGCCTTGAGGCCATGAAACATAAAACACCTCATTTCTACCTGCAGCATGAGCCGAATAGAACTTCTGCTATCCACAGATCAGCAAAGCTCAGAAAAGCAGCGGAGTGTGCGTTTCTCGCTCTGCCATGTAGTACCGAAAAAGAACTGCCAAGATGCCACTAGAGCGTAGCTTCCAATCCCCTAGCATTGAAAGGACCACCTGCAGGTCAACACTTACCTCATGTTACTTAAAGGGGCAGCTCACCCCAAAACTGAAAAATACCCCAGCAATATCTCCTCCATAGTGATACAACCGGTGTGTGGACTTTGGTGTGACAGTCAGACACTGGCTTTCACTCAGACCGAGGACTTACTGCCTCCTACCTGCCTCTGTTGATATTGCAGTCCCTCACACCTGATCAGTTTGGGGCAGGTAGGATAAAGTAAAGTTACCCGCAGTCCCGGTAGCAAAGCACCTACTTGTCGATGATGTACTTGATGTTCTCGTGGACGGTGTGGTCCGTCCGTCCTTTGTAAGGCTGGATGTGGAAGGCCACCTGAGGAGATAACCAGGAACGACTGTGGGTCAACCTCTGTTATGAGCTGCAGATCACACAAAAAAACAGGGTCGTTCGGAATCAAGCAGGCCAGACCACTAAAAATGAGAGAATACAGGGTGCCAGAGGTCTTACATGTCGAGTACAAGAAAAAATAATAATAATTAATCATCCAAAACCGACAGTAGATGGGAGTGTTAACATCTTCACACTTCCCTTCCTGTTGAGACACCAATCACACTTTCGCTGTTTATCTGTCACGTACAATTTTATCTCGTTCCTCTTTGCAGCTAGGTGACGGATATTCGTCAGGCTCAGAGACGGACATTTCAGGTCCAGAAAGTAAAAATCCAGACGAAGACTTTGTTTCAACCAATCAGTTGAGTAGTCTGTGACTGTGACTCTTTATGCTCAACTAGTTGGTTGAAACAAAATCCTGGTTTGGATTTTTACTTTCTGGACCTGAAATGCCTCTGGTCCTACAAATCGCTGGCAAACCCATTACGCGACTCGTACAGGCAAACCCGGGTTATGAACAAGGTCCGTTCCCGAAGTCTGTATTTAAGTCAAATATGTTGGGAAGTCAGAGCACTAATAACACCATAGTAATAAAAGTAACTACATATGGTATTATACTGTACCTCAAGCTGACAAACCGCCAAACCCGTGCAATGTTCACGTGCGCCAGTAAGTGGTGCGTGCATTCATTATTACGAATCATTGTATCTGGAGGTCTTTTGCCCAATATCTGTCAGTCTTTAAGAAACATCTACAATAAAAGCACTGACAACAGGGAACATAGCAGTTAAGGAAATCACACTAGGGTCTGGGACTGAGATTAGGAATGCCCCCAACCCCCCCAAAGGACCCCTATGCTTACGGTCAGAACCAGGAAAGCTGTAATGTATAAACCGGGCCTTTTCATTTAATTTATAGCTCATCACAGTCCACAGCAGCCTGGGAGCTGGGACTCATTAACCGCTAATTATGCAGCCATTGCAGGTAATTAGGTCTAATTGAATCTACAGTTTCCCCCCTCTACATAACCCACCCCCACCCATCTCATGCTTTTCCACCCTCCCAAACAACTAGGAGGGGGGCAGGAAGCTGCATTATACAAACCCTTTAGACATACCCTCCCCGCCCCGGGTGTGATTTAACGTGGCAGCAGATTTAAATGGGCTCTGGTGATGCGTTACTGGTGCTCGGATACAGACGCGGCCTCTTTCATACTAAATGGCTCATTTTCCCATTAGTGTGTTGCTGCCGACATTGTTGGTGTCACTGTGACTGCAAGGTCCAAGGACCTATCCAGCGGGTCCTCTGTCAGGCATCTGCCCTGTGCAGCTGTGTAGCTGAGAGGCTGACCTGCCGTCTCGCTTTGATTGTAAGGGGGGGGGGGGGG
>JAODUD010000134.1:23588635-23612461 GCA_026784285.1 Stomatorhinus walkeri
CTGCCATCTCGCTTTTTTTGTAAGCCCCCCCCCCCCCCCATACCGCGGCGTCCAAGGCCTGTCCGATCCCCAGGAGATCAGCAGGCTGGCTTGGGCCACTTCCCATTCTCTCTTCTGGAGAGAGACACTGACTGGCAGCTTTGGGGAAGGAGGCCATCTGCATTAGCGGGTGAAATCCCTTTGGCAGAATGTGTTCAGTTTAAGCACTAAAACACTCTCAATTCCCTGGAACATTCAAACGGCGGCGGCATTCCAAAGACGGCAGACAGGGCTGCGGCAAACTCGCTCCCGACAGCTGACTGACCGCGGCAGTGAATTATACATGAGGGATGGCGGGGAGACAGCGGTCCCGGGAGAACAGCAGCGGGGGCGCGAGAGGGAGGGGTGCAGCCATAAACCGCAGCGGGAAAGAGCTCCTTGACGAGATGAAGGGTCCGAGCTTGGGAGCTGAATGCCAGGCACGCTCCTGCCACTGCTTTGCTTGGTTAATTACAGACGTTTGCCAGTGGTTGGCGATTAGCGAGCCTCACTATGGGTCCAGACACGGCGGCTTGCCAAGCACTGTCGCTTCAGAAATCTCTGGCTGGGCGATTCCACCACCCATTTGAAAAAAGTGCCTTAACGACCCCCCCCCCATTAAAGACCCACGGTCTCATAGTAACCCCCAGGGTGTGTTTCCACCCAAGCAGGCACTGAAGTCCCTCGTCCTGGCGTGTTTTAGGTCCACTGGCCCGGTTCTGCTTGGCTTTGGACACGGCGGTGCTCCATCGTACAGGGAAGCAGAGGGGTCACGCCGGAATGGGAAAAAGAGGGAGCGTGGCGGGGGGGGGGGTGTATAAAGGGTTGCTGAGGCAACGGCAAACTCGGCAGCAGACGAGGTTCCCGGGTGTCACGGCAACAGCGGGAGATAAGAGCGCTAATGGATCGAGACTGCAGAGGCTGAGGGTGTGATGGACAGTGAGGCAGTTTTAATGTGTCCGGAATAAACAAGCCTAAGATGGGAGCCCAGAGAAGCAGGAGAAGCAGTGGGAATATGGGTGGATCATCTGGAGCCTGGACCTTCACAGGAACCACAGGAATAGGTTCCGGGTGGGAACCCATTACAAACATACCCTCTGGCTCTGTCCGCAATGTAGGGACACTACTTCACCTAAAGGGAGCGCCTTTGGATTGTGAGATGCAGCTAAAGTACCCAGGGAAAACTGCAAATTCACAGAACTGGGGGCCCAATTCGAACCCAGGGAACCCTGGAGGTGTGAGGTCACAGTGCTACTGAGACACCAAGCTATGAGCTCGTAGTTAGAAAACTGAATAGACGCGACAAGAGGTGCAGAGAACAGCAAGCCTGTGTGAGCGTGAAAAGTCTGCAGCGAGAGGCAGCACAGCCTCACCTGCCGGTCAGGTGGAAGGTGATCCTCGCCTGGGACGCATCCTCTCTGCAGGCAGGGCCACGCGGCCGCACTTCCTGCGGTAATCAGGGGCGTCAGGCAGAACCGCAGGTGAGCCGCGCACTTGCATCCTGCCCCGTCGTGCGCGTTTGTTCATCCGCCTCGGCCCAGCGTGATCTGAGGCCCGCGGCTCTTTGTTTACAGGAGCCAGCCGTAGGGCACTGTGTCGGCATGTCGAGGTCATACGACGGAGAGAAGGTGTTCCCGCATCACTGTGGTTATGAGACTCACGCCATGTGACCTGGTCAGGCAGCACGCAATACCTCATCTACCTCATGCTTTTATCCAGCAGAGGGAAGGTCTGCAAGTTATGCATGCTCCCCAGGGTTTGAACCCACAACTTTTGCATTGTTAGCACTATGCTCTGGATGGTATCCCAGTAGTTGCTGGGCTACAGGAGCTACAAGAACTGTGGCCACCACTCAGGCCCGGTAGAGCCCACTCAGAATCATTGATAACCCCCCCTGCCTCCACTTGGCAAATTTTATCAGCAAGAGTTCATGCTGATGGACAGAGGTGGGAAGTTCAGGTCCAGGAAGTACAAATCCAGTCCAAGGTTTTGTTTCAACCAATCAGTTGAGTTCTCTGTGACTGTGACTCTTTATGCTCAACTGGTTGGTTAGAACAAAACCTTGGACTGGATTTGTACTTTCTGGACCTGAACTTCCCACCTCTGCTGATGGAGTTCTGGCTCCATGCAGGAAGACTGGTAGTCTGGGTCATACCACACAGAACACGTGCGGGGGACTAAATATGAAAGGAAGTGATGTTTGCACTAATGCTGGGCTGATGATTACACCCCTGCAGTGTGTGATAGGAGCCTGACGACTCCCATTTAAGTGGCTCAAGGACTTAATTCCTGCAGGATGAACAAGTTGACAGCAACTCCAGCTCTCGCTCAGACACAGGTAATAAACCCCCCCCCCCCCCCAGTAACACCAGGGCTGTCTCCTTATATCAGTGAGTGGAGCAGAAAATCAGACAACAGGGACAGTGTAATGAATTTTAACTGGTGTAACCCTGAGAAACAAATTGATAGTTACTGACAGTAATATTTAGTTACCTAATTAGATTTAACTTAGTTGGTATGCAGTGAAAGAATGTGTTGCAAAATGCAAGCTATGTCTCTGCTGAATAGCTCCAAAGCTCCCATTTAGCTGTCGAGTTCCTAAAGTTCTAACAGTCCATTTTAGTCCAAACCCAATCCCCATGCCTGCCACCTGTTCCATATTATGGGATGTTCACCTCATCAATTTACTTGAGTCAGCTGTGGGATTCAGCAGGAATATATGGATTTTGATGGACCAGGTGCTTTTCCACTTAATGCCCAGGTGCCATTATGATTTATAATGTGGCTCCGGAGCCTGTGATGAAGAGAGACCAGCATGAAGATAAAGATGTTTTCCTGGGTGCTCTGTGATGTCGACAGGAACTTGGCTCAATGTGGGGTGGGAGTGGGGGGGGGGGGTCGCTGCTTTTGCGTTTTCAATTTAAAGCAGTAATTGGCTCTAGCTTTTCCTCCCGCTCCTTTTTTTCAGAGCAGCCGGCGGTCAATGAGCGTAACGCAGGGTGTCCTCCTTCCTGCAGCGATGGCCGTGAGAATGCAGCTGAAATATCGGGAATGACAGGAGTGCTCTTTCTTCTGCTGGGACCCAGGGACACAGTATCTTAAGTATATAGTAGGGGGGGACCAGGTCGGGGGGGGGCTGCGTTTAACAAGCCGTGAGAAACGGGGCTATCCGCCGCCTCCATCCTCCCCGCAAAGCTCCAGTGGAGCAGGGTCACTGCACGCTTGCGTCCCACGCCGTCATTTAATTAAGGGGAGGGGCTTGAGGGTGACAGGTTGCCGGTGTCCGCTTCCTCACAGGATGCCACTTAACCCAAATTTCTCCAGTAAAAAAAAATGCCGGTTGCTTAAATAAGTGATGTGTAATGTGAGTGACGCCATTCCCTCTAGGTCTGCGCTTCGCCACATTTGGACGGCAGGTGTCTGACTGATCAGCAGAGCAAAGGTGCTCATTTCTGAAGCATGGTTGGGATCCTGATGGGGGTGTTCCCCGCTGAGGAAGCCCCCCAGGTTCCCGGCACACTGCCATTATAGATCCTTCCAGGCATCTGCGCTAGTGGCAAGTCGTCGTTTTCCACATCCTGCTTCCTAGGATCCCCAATTCAGCTCACATCCCTGCAGACGGCCAACTCACCATTTTCACCTCAATGTCTTCATTCTGTGAATGCAGGTCCCAGGTGCTTCTTGTCCCTTAAGGAAGCTACTTTTCCCTACACAGCTTCAGTGGAGCATCCAACTATATAAGTGGATAAAATGCTGAAAAACATCCTGTTATACAAGCCCCTTTGTTACACGTTTCCTTAGCAACTAAATGTGTATAAGATGGATATGCGGAGGTGAGGCAAGCCATACCACACTGTGTTATTGACATAAACAAGGTCAGCGGCGTGAATACACTTAGCTGTTGCCGAATTCAGGTGTGCAAGAGAAACAGCTGCTTATGGACGTGGTAACACCCCCCACCCTCGCTGCCTCCCACCCGCCCAAACCTCCCTCGCCATGGCCCCGCCTCCTTCTGAACGAGCTCGCCTGGAGTTACCTGTCCTGTGTTACGCAAGAGGGTGACATATCGAGATCAGCATGGTGGCATCAGTCTCCGCATCGTTAATCATCCGAATCCTCCTCTTGAATCTTTACCCCTCCCCCCCGCCCCAGAAAATGCCTGGACCCCTTGGCTGATTCAAGGAAAACCATCTTTGCAGTCACCTTAAGAGCCATCGAGCGGACCAGTCCGAAATCATGTGAGGAAAGTGTTCTCCTTTTGTCCCAATGCATAATGCATTACCTGGAAGAACAAAAGAAGATGCCCTTGACGGTAACAAGGTCCCCTCAAACGGAGAGCACTCACATAAGACCAAAAACCATAATGACCGTAATAACTTCTTCCGTGTCCCCCTTAAACGTAAGTACCTGCCAGAGTTTGGGTGATATTAGGAGTGTGTGGCCGGAACAGAGTGAGACAGCAAGGTTTATCAGCCCTGTCGATCGACGACCCCCCCCCCGCCCTACTCGCATGAGAGAGCGCATTTCCAACTCAGATCGATGTCTCTTGATGATCTGCTGCTGTCAGTGCCCGTCTCAGTGACCGTCTCGTTAAAAGGAAATAAATATATGCTGCCGCAGTGGCCACTCATGCTAAGCCAGGTCAGTGTGTTACTCTAACACACCAGGATGCCCAGGTTCAGTGCATTAATCTAACACACCAGGATGCCCAGGGACAGAACGTTATTTTAATACACCATGATGCCCAAGGTCAGAACGTTATTTTAATACACCAGGATTCCCAGGGTCAGTGTGTTACTCTAACACACTATGATGCCCAGAGTCAGTGAATTACTCTAACACACTGTGATTCCCAGGGCCAGCGCGTTGCCGTAACACGCCACGATGCCCAGGGTCAGCACGTTGCCATAATGCGCCACGATGTCCAGGGTCAGCGCGTTGCCGTAACGCACTACGATGCCCAGGGTCAGCGCGTTGCCGTAACGCACTACGATGCCCAGGGTCAGCGCGTTGCCGTAACGCACTACGATGCCCAGGGTCAGCACGTTGCCGAAAAGCACTACGATGCCCAGGGTCAGCGCGTTGCCGTAACGCACTACGATGCCCAGGGTCCGCATGTTATTCTAACACACCTTAATGCCTAGTATATAACAATGAAGCAAGTAATGCCACAAGGTGCCAGAAAACAGGACATAGACAGTCAGAGGAAATAGGTTATCAGGACTCTCAGATTCATGATAAACACAGGCCACATTGGTCCTAAAAAAAGACAGTGAGTTACTGACTTCCTTTGCATAGACAGATAAATATATGAAGCATTTTCCAGAGGCTGCCTCTCCTGTCTGCGTATGACACCCTGCAGTCCTGGCCCTGCTTCAGATGGCAGGTTGATGCTAATTAACAGGCCTGCCACTGATACTCAGCTCCTGAAATCAAGTTTGGTATGTTTCTGCTACAAAACTAAAAATTGTTTTACAAAATTCTGATCCGTGTTGCACGTTAACAATGCTCCTGAGCTACAGATGGTCTGATTCTGAGCTGCAAATGAACGGCCTAATTCTGCATCTCATAGCAACTGATTCTGAACTGCAAGTTAATCATCTGATTCTGAGATGCAGGCTAATGGTCTGAACCTCAGCTTCATGCTAACAGTCTGATCCTGAGCTACAGGCTGAAAGTCTGATCCTGAGCTACAGGCTGACAGTCTGATCCTGAGCTACAGGTTAACATTTTGAATCCCCACCTATTTCTGTCCCCCACTCCACGACTCACCGCCTTCTTAATCTTACCTTAATGCTGTGTCTGTGAGCCGCGTCCATGATAGCAGGTACCAGGTCCTCCATCGACTCCCCGTTGTCGTCTGCTAGCCCCGGCGGGTACCAGGACAGCACCAGAACCCCTGTATGGCGGCAAGACCCCAACAAGTCAGAACGCCTCGACCACACCCTCTTAGAGAAACGGTTGCTCCAGTGTCCTGTCCGCAGAATGTGTGATGGCAACCCAGTCCAGAGAAGTGCATCATTTAACCTATCGATTGGCCATTGACTTTGTACCATCTTCACAGTCCTTATAGACTAATATACATTATATATTTCTGTCACTGTCACAGAGGCACCTTTCAACACAGCAGGTGCACATAACAGCTCATAACTCTCCAGGGTTAAGGTGGCCTGTAAGCAGCACACTACAGCAGGATGGACAGGGGCACACAAGTGCTGACGGACACCCACTTGGTCACACCACATCCAGCACTCGTGACTGGGCCACCAGCCTCACCCAATCCCTCACATTACAGAAGCTTACAATTTTTTTTCTTTTTTCTTTTTTTTTTTTTGTGGCTGCCGGTGCCAGTTGCTCAGATTAACTGGGCTTCTTCCTCACCCTGTGCTGTCAGGGGTGTCTTCCTGGTCTCCATCTGTCACCTAGTGCGGAAAACTGGCCGCACCCTTGCTTCCGGGGCCGGGCATTGACGACGGAGCCAATGGCTGCAAGTGTACAGGCCAAGGGCTCCGGGTCCATCGCTCTGGGTCCTGGAAACATCACTCGCCCTCTTTGTCCTGAGGTAACCCCTTGAGTTGCCCCCATACCTGTGTTAATGGTGTTCTCTCTGGGGCAAACTTCCAGATAAGCAAAGATAGCCCTCTGAGTAAGAAACAGTCAAACAGTGTTCCACTCAGGATTTAATTTTATAGCTGTTATAGGTTTGGGGGGGGGGGGGCTGGTTGCCACAGAATATGATTGTGGCCATCTCAGTCCTACTCCAGATACAGTCCCTCCAGTCCCAAACACTTGTATCTTGGCCCATCAAACATCTCTCCTTGTTCACAAAGGCAAACGGGAAAGCTTAAAGCAGTTGCCCTGGTTACCTTGCACCAGAGCTTAACACCATAATTGTCACCTGCACCATTTCTTTAAAACATCAACTAGTGTGAAAGCAGGATCCTCTCGTTTTAGAAAACAGTTTCTTTACACAAACAAAAATACAGAAGTAACTGGATTCACTTCAAAAAGAAAATAAGTTTTCTGATACAAATTGAGCTGATGGTAATTCCACACTCCTCCAACATCTGCTTTTGACTGGTCATCAGATATCAGGAGCTGTCCTCTTTCTGGGTCCTGAATCACAGCGTCAAATATCTGAACGCTCAGCTCCTTCTATATGGCGAACTATAAAATAATTATAGCGTCACTTGAGAGAGCACCATCAAGCAACAAAGCGGTCCAAGTTATATTATAATTTGATCTGAATCGGCCCGTTTGTAGGTAGACTTCGCGTGAAGGGCTCTTATTTTCTAGTCCCCGTTATTTATAACTGCGCTTTTTGGATGTTTATCAAATCAGCGAGAAACGCCAATGCACCTTCATACTGTACCTGCTGCCGCAGCTCCCAGCTGCTTCATGTGCGACTCTAGCACGGCTGGGTCCCTCGAGCTGTAAGGTCCCAGCTCTGGGTAGAAACTTGAGCCGATGTCCTCCGGAGGCGTGTGGCGTCCTTTCGGATAACTGGCCGCAATCTTAGGATCCCAGTGTGGCACGAGAACGTGGTCCCAGTGGATGTATTTCCCATCGATCTGTGGGTTTCCATACCACACGTAGTAAAATATGTGAACGTCGTAGAATATGCTTCTCTCCTGGTCGGCATTGCGGAGAACGACTTTAGTATTGCTTGCAGCGCCGACCTGACCCGGCGAGACCACCACGTCCTTGGACGCCGAGCGCCGCTCCATCCTATCGCCAACCATCGGCATGAGATCCAGCCCCGGGGCCAGGTCAGAGAAGCCGTCGCTGGGCTTCAGTGTTCTCAGACCCATCATAGTGCCGAAAATGAACAGCGTAAACAGAAAAAGAGCCACGCAGGCTTTCTTACGGAACCTGGCCATTACTGAATAACACTACTAGGAAGAAGTAAAGCCGAGTTGTTCATCCGCCCGAGCTACACGCGAAACTCTTTCTCTGCCGACCTGCTGATCTGAAGAGAGGGGCTACTATTAGATAGGCGTTTCTGCACCACACTTCACGCATACATGTTATTCTCCCACCTACACCAAAATACATCCATCTGAAACTTCATAACGTACGCGATCGGTTCCTATAAACACTATTTCTGCGCCATTTTATGTAACGGAATTCTATTGATGCGAAACTTATTTCAAACAGAATTGTTACATGTTTGCGGAAAGTAACGCATACTTCTTTCCCAGCTGCAATAATGTTATGCTGTATAAAACACGCTAATTAGCAAGACACGACCCACGATATGTGTGAGTGAAGGTAAGAAGTTGTATTTAATTAAAGCACTATTTATAAGGAATAGCCTATATCAATCAAGACCCTATGAAGATTCCACCAAGACCTGATGACCAAACGGATGTTCTCACTTAAAATAATTAAAATATCATTTTTACTTCACTTACTGTAAATACTGTAAAGGTATCTGATTGTATTTATTTTTGTCGGGACCAGCCACCAGTAGAGACATGACGAATATGCCCAGTCTCTCGCAAACTTGCTACAGTTAAGCGATGCGCAACGGACGAAACACTTTACCGACTGAACACCGATTCCGCTTCGCCTTGTCGCCGAACGGTCTAAAACTGCCTCCGAAAACGTGTCTTTGTCAGCTAAAGCTGAATTTCCGTTTGACGATCCCCCAGTTTAAAAAGCGGTTCCAGCATCGGCAGCGGCGCCCACCATTTACAGTCGTGGGCGAAAAACAGATTCAATCGCTTAGAAGAAAAACTGTCCCTGCAAATCCTCCCAAGTCGTTCTTTCTGGTAGTCAATCCCATCACTCTGCACAGCGGATGGATGGGGAATCCCATTTGTTGAATTGTCAATAGCGGAGAAGCATCAGCGGATCGCCCCCTTGCCCGTGCCGCTCCAAGCAGCCTGCTCTCTCCCCGCTCTTGCGCTGCCTTGTGGACGGAGAGCCACGACGAAGAGCGAATGCTTCATCCGGGCTTTCCACCCCGCTCCCCCGCCCCCAGTCTACGTGCGCTCTCCGAAATCGTCGTGTTGATGCATGATTATGCTCGCAATCCGCCCAGCATCTCAAATGTTTGTCTTTATTGTACCATTTCTCCTACTTTTCGGAGGTGGAGCTCATCCACCTTGCAGGCTGATTGTATGGCGCCTGGCGAAGGGGGATAGTGAGAGGCGTGGGGTGAGGACTCGGTCCTAAACAGTCCTTTAGCCCCGATAAAGCGCCTATGGCTATTCTCTGTGAACGGGGTTTCCAGTGTAATATCTATTAGTTAGGCATATAGGTATTTATGTTAAATGTTACGTTTTGGCAATGCGTTGTGGTAGGCAGCCAAATAGCACACTTAGGCCCATTTTACAGCAAACTCAAGCCTAATTGTAAACTTGATATTATTTGAAGGCGCCTGCCTATGCTTTTCTTGTTGTTGTTGTTGTTTTTTTCGTATTTCGCCCCGTGCTTGGCTTGTTCTCACAGTTCCCTGTATATTGGCTTTACCTTGTTATTACCTTGTCACCTTATTGGCAATGGCCTGGCCTTTGTCCCAAAACTCTTCTTCAAATGACACTGTTATAACCAAACTACAAAGTTAGACTTAAATTTAGTCCGAACCCCGTCTTTCCGTCATATTTTGGTTTTTGAACTGTAACGTTTGACTTTTGTACTCTGGTATTTGCCTTTCTATGACTCCAAGAGTCGATTATAACTGTCAGTCAAGGGCATAACTTTGGGTTGAGCATGGGGGGGGGGAGGTCTCCATCCACGTAAGGGGTCCAGGGGGTTGTATTGGTTGGTATTGATTACTTATTAGATTTTTTTACTAACCCCTCATAATTCATGCCCACGCTGTCAGTCACGCGCGGAAGCTGTGGTGGGTTATCGACTGCAATCTACCGAGGACATGATTATTTTTTAGGGGGGTGGCTGGTCGGGATGATTGCTAAAAATTGTTTTGTTGATACATAAAGAAACGTTGTGCAGTGTGCAAATGAAATAACTGCAAGTCATACAGCATTGATCAGACCCAACTAGAGGTTCGGCGCAGATAAGGTCCACTAAGTCTTGCTCTGTACTGTACTGTTAATCACGTAGCGCAATAGTTCAAGGGATTTATGTCACGTTAAATGCATTGACAGCGTGACGAGACGCGAGAAAGAGCAAACGACATGGCGTTGAATAAGGTGTCGCTGACCAAGGAAGACCAAGTGGAACTTTGATGTTATAAACAGGTGTCTGCAAAAAGATCCGATCATTTATGCCGTGGTTTTTGGTGAAATTGATTAGCCCAGTACTAAACGAGATAGACCTATACACGCTTTACGTGACATAGGGCTTTACTTCCGTATTAATTTAAACGAATGTTTATAGCCTATTAGTTCCATTGAAAAGTAACCCGTCAAGAAATTAGGACTACATTTATGACTTCCTTAATCTTTATTTGGCATCAGACTTCGCGAATTGTGTTGATGAGAATGCTTTAAAAGGCCTACTATCGGAAACGTGTATTCCATTCTGGTCTGCTTATCCTTTCTTACAATTCTGCTATGACAGGAAGTGTCTAATACACTTAGTCAAGCCAAGCACGCCCCGGTCTTTTCCACATGACCAAGACCAATTATTTTCTTAAATTGTCTAAACGCACGCTAATGAAAATGAAATATTCTGGGACATGTCCGTTTCCACCCAAGTGCTCACTCGATGTGCGTCTGGGAGTGACTTGCGGGCCGCCACATGTCACTCGGATGAAGTTACACCGTCTTCAAAGCGCTTCGGGCTTCTTCGCAAAGGACAGTGTCACCTTCGCAGGTGGCTTTGCAAAGGGCAGCCGCCGCAAGCCGCCGTCTGCAGACGTTGCGGAATATTATGTGTGGGGGGTCACCAGGCGGTGTCGAACAACGGGCGAGTCTTATATTAAAAAAAAAAAAAACTTACAGGCAGTCGCCGTAATTTATTCACTGCTTTGTCTTTTTTGGCTCGCCCTTATTTAAATAAAAGATGATGTCTGGTCTATTTGCCAGCCGGCTATTCTGGAATCTGAGAAGCTTTCGAGCTTAATGCATTTGATACTTTGCACAAGGATTTCACTCCCTTCCCTTTTCTAGCAGATATTAGGCTACATTAGTTTGCATGTTGCCTGGTCATACACAATGGAGGACAACACACGTGTGTGTTAGAGCGAATCTCCTTGAGAACATGTGCGGTATGTATAGGCTATAAAGACGAACCAGTCCATTTGAATAGCTAGTGAGTTTTTATTCGAAACCGAAATGTTTTTGGTGTGAATACGATATTTTGCTTTGGTTCCAATCGAGGACTTTTTGATTTACATGAATTCTTATAGTGGGCCAATATAATTTAACTGGAACAACGTAAACTTAGTACCTTACTCAACACTTAAAATATTGGATCAAGTAATAAAGTAGCAAACGTAGGCCTAAGTAATTAAAAAAGTAATTAACGTAGTAAAAGTAAATAGTGATGTTTTGTTAGCCAGTATCAATTAAGTAAATGCTTTACGGAATCGCAACCTGTTTTAAAGTAACTATTTGTCTTTAAAATCTAAAAAGAAAACACTTCATAAAATATACCGGGAAATGTGTGAAATGCCCAGAAATTACTGAACCAGGATTAATAAAAGTTCGCCATTCAGTGTGAACGTCGAAAGAGGTAATTAGTTTAAAATATCAAAGTATATTGGAAAACATAAAAACTGTAAATCATGTTGAAATCAAGTGTATTATTTGAACAAACAATTCAGTAGGCCTCTGCTATTTACCGCCGTGAGTTGTGGGCGCGCTTACTAGGGACCTACTGACGTTTTTTCTCTTCGCTTTGGTCTGAGCCCAACACAATTCTATGATAAATCAATACATTTTAAACTGCCACGTAAAAACAGAAAGCCACAGGCAAAGTTCGGCTGAAGCTGATAACAACTTTAAATATGCCAATGAAACTGAAAATAAATG
This sequence comes from Stomatorhinus walkeri, assembly GCA_026784285.1. Lineage (NCBI taxonomy): Eukaryota > Metazoa > Chordata > Actinopteri > Osteoglossiformes > Mormyridae > Stomatorhinus > Stomatorhinus walkeri. The sequence goes on from JAODUD010000134.1 coordinate 23,600,599, forward strand.
GCGATCATTTCTTAATTTGTTGTTAAAAAGGAATGGGCTATATGATATGTTTTCTTAAATTTAGAACTCTGAATGAACATAATCGATGTTAAAACACTACCAATTTTGTCCCCATCGATTCTGCAAGACCGTTCGCTTTACATTTTTAATGCATCGTCTCTGAAAAGAACATTTCTGTGCTCGTTTCTAAGCAACAGAAGGCTAATTATTGTTTTTAAAGCACCGCTATAATGCTTTGCTCTATTTATGCTTTAAATCTCGTATTGAATTATAAAGGATATAATGAACAAGGTGGGCACATGTGCTGTAGGTTAGGCTGTGTCGAGATTTTTTTAAATAACCATCTTTGAGAAGTCTGGCTTGTATTTGAGGGTGCGCGCGGGTTACGCCGGAATATCAGAGCCCTAGAAGAAACACTGGAGGTCCTTATTACATTATCCATATCGGAGACAAAGGCGAAGTGCCCTCGGCTTCGACAGCGAGATTTTTTTTGTTTAAAAGCCTTTTATGCATACGGGTATCATTTATCTGATTTGAGCCTTCGTGTTTACAACCAATAGCCAGACTGGTGCAATTATGTTTTGCTAATAAAATCTGGTTGTCAGTGTCATGTTTTCGTATTTCTGCAAAGATCATATTTATAAACAGGCCATGATTTGGATTTAATGTCAGCAGAATTAATAAACACTGCTGGCCTAGATTACTCTTCCCAACCAATACGATCTGTTCCGCGCGGAAAACGCGTCAACCGTGGTATTTAACAGCATAGACCGACTATGCTACTATGCAGTGTTTGTCCAAATACAAAGAGCCGCTTCACATGGATTTTTTCTCCAATGGCTGTCAGTCATGTTTAGTGAGATGTCCAAACATAATTCTTCTAAGCTATGTTTTATGGCAAATTATTTTATTAAATAAGGAGAAGAACTTGATATGTGAATGCTCATATTCTGCACACTAAACTTCGGGGTATGTATTGAACACTGAGGGTATCTGGGGGGGAGGAGGGGCTTAAAATGGCCATCATGCAAGATTCAGTGCCACCAGGGGACCCCCCCCCCAACCCCCCAAGACCTGTGACACAATCAAATGCTGAACAAGGGCAGGGGTGTGCCCACTTTCCTGTCCTGCTTGGGGATTCTCAGGAGCGGACTTCCTGACCATGGTCTGCAATGGTGTAGTTGACTGGGGAGGGGGGTGTTAAAAATCTATTAATCAATTAGGTGATGCCCCTTTTCAGCAGAAGCCCCTGGACTTCAGCCCAGGTACCTCCAGGCCCACACTCTGGCTGCATCACTGCCATACGTCCTTTCTGTCAGTCTCAAATTCATTTTTTTTTTTGTTTATTCACCTGTGTCTGTAAATGCTACAGAATCAGGGTTACATTCTCCTCTGCAGCTTAGAGCAACTGTATACAGCACGATGCAATGCGGAATGCATCAGGGCGCCTGATTGGATGGGAAGGGGGTTAAAGCAGTGGGGAGGGGTTTTTGCACATTAATTACGTGTAATTGCACTGGACCGGGATTTTAACATGGTGGCAGGAAGGGAGGGGGGCACAGGAAAGTGTATAGGTAGTTGCTCTAAAAATGCTTAATGGGTTTCACAACTTCTTCTATATAGCTGGATGACAGCAGGAAAATGGTTAGACCTGTTATCTTTCATTAAGATAAGAGCAGATAAGATCAAGTCAGACAGAATCAGGTTAACCTGCACAGCACGGTTGATCATGCCCTTGTCATCCATCACCAGGTAGGTCCACGCCATTCATGCATCTCCATGGCTGTAGTAATCTGGCCAGCTCGCTTTCTTGGTTTTCAGCATCTGGTGGCTTTACGTGGGCCCAGTCTCCAGTCTTGTCTTCCTCCCCACATGCTGGTTTGTGTGGGAGAGTTGGCAGGTGGAGAGGCAGGTCTTATCAGCTTCTGCATCCCGGCAACAGCTCAGCTCAGCTTGGCGCCACTGTCAGCCGTCATTCCGTCAACAGACCTGGCCACCAGAGGGTGCTGTTTCAGTAGGAGGGTCAGTAACCTCTCATTTGGCTTCGGAAGCCAAACCACCCTGACCAGTGAAACCAGAGACTGCAGTCACATAACACCAGCATCAGATGAATTCTGTTAACTAGACAGTTAATGCTTTCTGTGTCGTTTTTTTTTTTTTTTTTGCAAAAGCATCTTTTTACTAGTTGCTTTTATGTAAGATGACACACAAGTCAGAAGGCACAATCAGACAATCCCAGGAGCATTTCAGGGATTAGAGGCCTTTCTCAGGGGCCAGATGGTAAAAATCTATTTGCTGAGTTTGGGATTCAAACTAGCGACCTTCACATTACAGCAACCTAACCCACTGCACCACACATGCAAGTTTCTTGATTTAATGCAATTAACTACAATAAGTATTAGTGTTACTATTAATACAAACGTATGATATATTATGACACAATGGTGGCTTTCAGAATTGTCCTACATGGATTTAACCTCCATAACTTGTTTAGAACAAAAGTTTTCAAATTCCCCAGACTTCTTTGTCAGTCCCCTATCAACATTTCACAGCGGGCTCAACCCAGTCCGTAGCTGTGGCTCCCTAACCGGGGCGTTGACGACCTCTACCAGAAGACCAGATGTGTTCTTTCCGGAACATTCCCAGCCAGCTCTCCTCCAGCACAGGACGTGTTAAGAAATGTTCACAACAGGAAACATCTAAACCTGTAGTGCCTGAAAACAGCTGGTACACATCTCCCTGAGGACAGAGCAGACACGGCAGGGAATGTTTGCATTCACACCTTAAGTAAAGGACGTGGTTCATGCTGAAATCCCCACCTCCACATGCAGGTGCTGGTTATTCGTCTGTTTAAAATTGATCCATCCTATTCTTCATCCGCGCATTCAGTGCAGGTTGGCTGTCAGCTTGGAGCCTATCGCTGGGCATTAGGCAGACAACACATTGGATGGTACGCCAGTCCATCGCTTAGTTAATAATTTATTTAGTAATGTAATATACAAAGTGATAGGTGTGTTGCTGACCTGCTGCTACAGTGGTTAACACTGTGACCTCCTGGGGCTGGGTTCTGAGTCTCTACGCTGGCTCTCTAGTGTCTGTGGCGTTTGCAGGGAAGATGCACAGCTACGGGCAGTTTTGTAACTCCAATAAGCCTCAGCATCTCTTTGGACTGTGGAATAAAACTGGAGTACGGGGGAGAAATATGGGGAGAAAATGTAGAGATCTGAACCCTGGTCCCAGAGATTCATCCTACCACCGCAGTCCAAAGACATTCTAAAGTGAATTGGAGTTGCTAGGCTGTGTGAATGTGTGTGTGCCTTGTGATGGGTTGTGTGCCTGTCCTGGGTTATTCCCAGCCTTGCACCCTTAGGCTCTAGACCCCTGTGATGCTGCACTGGACCCGGTATTAAAAGTGGATGGATGGAATAAATATATATGAGGTCTAAGACTTGTTTACCTTTTGTTATGGAAACTAGAAACATGTTATGCTCTGCCTGGGAAGAAAATTGTTTTAACAGTAAGAAATTAAGGCTCTGCCCCCATTTGTTCAACATCCAAAGGAAGCTTTCTGGAAGGAGCTTTGGAGCAGAATCTCTCCACACTTCACCCAACCGTCGTGTCCTTGCAGAGAATAACAGGAATCACCCAGCCGGCTCCACAGTCGGCATTTGCTCAGCTGCGTCGTCAGAGAAACTTCTGCGGCTCTTTAACCCAGTCAGCTGAAGGACAAAGCGAGAGGTTTCTCATTTATTGACTTGGAAAGCCTTATGCCATCGATCTGGCTTTGAAACTCATCCAGCCCTCTCCCCGTGATAACCCAAGCAGCCTAATGTCAGCCAAGCAGAAATGTAATCCTCGACGTCTCAGTCTACAGGGGACTGATCTTACTGGAGTAACTTTAAATGTTGAAAGGTGTTTTCCTCAGGTGAGTGTCAGGTGTTTTAAGGAAGGAACCCCCTTTTTAATCATTCCAGGGAATGGAAAACCAGAGCCTATTAAGAAAATCATATTTATTCTTTATTCAAATATGCTGATTTCTGTAGAGACTTTGATGTACAGTACAGTGCAATAGTATTAGGCAATCAAAGAAAATTATGTTTAAATGATCTTCATTTTGCTCTAAAACTGTGATGTTCTGTTTGTCAGCATGTGTAAGCTTAGCTATTTCAAACTTTCTCCTCATGTCACCCAGTATTTTCAACAACCATCCAAACTAGTCCTGTATATTGAGTCAACCAGTAGCACATCACATTTGGCTAACCAGTACCTCACCAAGTGATTTAACTAACTAGCTTCAAACTTTATGGAGAACAGAAGAAATTCTTATTTATAGCATTACTGCAAATTTACAAATGTTCTTTGTTAATTTTTTTCATTCGTTTTTTGTCTGAGGAAATATACTGTTTCTACCCAGATGAATAGCTTTAATCATTTTCTTTGACTGCCAGAGACCTTTCCACTGTAATGTATGTGCCTTCAACAGATCAACTTGTTAGGTTTCGTGCCAGATGGCTGGAATATTTCAGATTATTAGGGTCTGTAATGTCATACATTTTAAAAGCAAGTGACGAATATACATATAAGAGAAGAAACTGATTCGGATTTTTATTCTCATTTTAGGCTACAGTGAAAATGCCAACCTTTTGTTCCCATTCAAGTCAGAGAATTATAAAGAGTATGGTGTCTTTTTAGGGTTAATGTTCCAAATTGCAAATGATAGTCCCTGTGCTGTGAAATGCAATTTTCAAAAATAATATTTCACTTTCTTTTCTTGCAAGCATTTGAACATCAATACTTCAGCTCATCCTTGAAACACATTTGAATATCAATACTTCAGCTCATCCTTGAAACACATTTGCTTTTCTTTTGCCAAGTTAAATTTCATGTGTCCAGTTTCCGATATTTTTCCATTTATTTATCTTATGCAAATTTTTCCAGTTTCCAGCACTATCTTAATCATTTAAGAAATTAATGGCAAGAATCCCATAACAGCCTGATGATGAAAGTTGTTTTTTGGAATCTCGGAGCGCCCCCTGTTGGCGTAATCAAGCTTAAAACGACATTGTTGTATTTCCGTTTTTTTTGTACACGGAATCCTGTATCGGGTTATGTGGCCAATAGCGCATTCCAGGCAATATTGGACAAAGTTATAGAGGAGAGTTTGATGTTGGGTGGAGGGAACCCAATTTAATAATTTAATGCAAAGGTTTTTTTTGCGGGGGAGAGGGATGAAAGAAGCCAGATTAAATATGGGGGCCACATGACCCCCTAGTCCCTCCTGGCTTTATACACCCCAGGCACAGAGAGAAGGCAGAGGAACGGCCACGACAGGATGCCAGTCCACTACAGGGCACACACACCTCACGAACCGCAAGCAACTGAGATATGCTAATTTGCGTCACTGCAAAGATTACGAATGGCCACCCCTTAACCCCGCTGCTCGTGCCCATTGTTTTAGAGGTACACACAACCGTTAGTGCCTGAAAGGATTCATCGATTTCCCACAGCAATATGATGTCACGGGTCTGAGCAAAGCAGTCATCCAGAAAAACATGTCCTTCACACATGAATCCTTTGAAACCACTACATCCTATCTACTAACATTGCATCCTGTCGTTCATTCATCATGCATCCATCCACTCACCCATCTATCCATCCACTGATCCTTCAATCGCATATTCTTTTCAGGGTTGAAAGGGGCCTGGCGCATATAGCCTATTCCAGCCAGCAGGTGGCATTAATCTGGGATCAGGCACGTAGCCACGTAGTAAAATAAAGGGCTTATTATCAGTCAGGCACGTAGTAAGATAGTAAAGCCCCCCTCCCCAAAACTGGCAAGCTCTACTAAAATGGACCCATCGGTAGGGTGGGCTGACCCCCTACAAAAGTAATTTCTGTTTTTATGTTTAATTCATCATTAAATCCTTTATTGGGATATTCAGAACTCATGCACTGCTTCTGTCTGAGTGCTCTTTGATGGGCTAAGAATTACATCCCTGCCATGTGCACCGACTCACCTGCAGCACCAGGCTTCAGCTAAGCAGTTCTAACGCAGCAGAACGAAAAATGATGCTTTCACAAAACGCAATGGGAAGAACAATAATCGTGTCAATCAAAATAATTTATATTAATTAACAGTGAAATTAATTTACATATAGTATAATATGCAATCAGTAAGTGACAGTGCTTCAGAGTTCAGAGTGAGAATTAATCATTGAATTATTTTTATTTTTTGCAACTTCGATTGCGACCAATAGAGGGAGCCCGGGACAAGGAAAGTGTTAACCAGAATTTTATCGTTATACAGAATGTCGTAATTTTTTTAACTGTACAGACAGATTAAATATCTCAATCTTGCGTTACGAAAATTATATTAAGCTATCGATCAGTTTATGGTTTGTCTGTTGTTCTTTTAATTTTTTTGATTTTTTTGTTATCTCAACTTGTCACTCACAAATAGTAGTTGTGTCTCAAATCTCAAATCATAATATTAATTTAGAGGAGTCGGGATGTATATGCCACAAGCACAGATATAATGTAATGTAATCTGGATGGCACTAATTAAGCAACACGCCAATTGTTGAGCATATGCTTTACGTCGATGAGACGCGGTTCATTTTATTCGACTTCTCTCAAAGACAAGTACTGTGGTGTGACTAACATTTAACCCAACATTTAGCGCAACATTTTTAGGAGAGTGTGTAATTGAATAAATAGTAATAATTATAACTAAAGGCTACTCTGAATCATTACCACTACTGATACATTAGAACACACTGCTTCAATCTGTGATATTAGATGTACATTCTTCGGTGAATAATAAAAGTATCTGTCAAATTTCAGCATTTGTGAACGATTGGCGTGAGCAAATCTTGGGACACAATAGGCCTAACTGATGACCAGATGTGCTCCTAGTACGGGACACTGAATACTGAAAGACATTTTCAGTAGGCTATTTCGTGTATGCTTTTTCTCTGTCTCCCTTACTCCCGAACCAGCGTGTAAGCGACAGTAAGAATAAGCCGGAGGGTTGCGCATCGACCGATGGAGCGTCACTCTGCGGATCAATTGCATTGAAACAAGTTGCTCGGGAACAGAGTGAGTGATTAAACCAGAGTTAATTCTATCCAAAGTGCTTTCCCATCAGAAGGTCTACTAGGGGATAAATTGTGACAAACCGTTGATTATATATTGCTGGTCCGTTGGTGGAAGGATTTCACGGGTCTTCCCACTTCAAAGCCCAATGAGCTCGGTAACACATTTTAACGAATACTCAACCACAGTAAAGTTACGAAAAATACGGCCCAAATGAGCGCAGTTCCTAGTCCCCTAATCTATGATGCAAAGGACTGTGGGACGATGAGGAAAATGCCAAAAGATGGATATCAAAACGGAGTATCGACGTTTTAGCTGATCGAAATATTGATCATTCCTCGCGAAGTACACGAAGTGTGAGGTAGGCTGTTATCCAGGCACCGGTCGGAGGTTGTTCTTCGCAACGTACACGTTTGCTTGGATATCGATTGTTTCAGCGTGACAGGCCGAAGCTGGACTTTACTGATCAGAGACAGTTTCATGTCTACTGACTACTTTCATTATAGGAGTTACCACCCGCGTAAGCGCTGTTCGAGATCCTATTGTTAAATACAGTAAGGTGCCGAGAAACCCAATGATATTTTAATGTGGAGTATTCCATTTAGCGATAAGTTATTATATATAATATGGTTATTTTGCACAGTCACATATTTATTTTTTTAACAAGATGAAACAGTTTGGGTAGATGTGTGCATGATGTGTGCACTGTAGTCTCCTATCTATGTGTAAGCGACGGTGAGGATAAACCAACAAAGAATGTTACCCAAACAGCTACTTACGTAGATTACGCAACTGTCGTTTGCTTCTATTATTAGACGGCCTTATTCATTGAACCATTTCAGGTCCAGCAGTTTGCGTGCGTGACCACAGATTCCATCTGTGCATTGCGGTCTCTAAGATTTCCCTTAGGACGCTTGGTTCATTACCACTAACACCTAGTATAATGTTTCAGTGCTTTATCTGGGAGTTACCACGAGGCTTCTGTACTAGCGCCGTCGTTATTATTATTATTATTATTATTATTATTATTATTATTATTATTATTGATGTTGTTATTTCAGCAACAACTGCAGTAACATTAGTACGTTTCTCCTCACTTCACACCGATAACGGTGGACTGGCGTTTGGGAGCGGTTTCCAAAGTGGTTAGTTGAGTACCATGTTTCAGGAAGGATGACTAAACCAGAGCACCGCATATGGTCTGTGAATACCAACTGCCGCACTACAAGAGTTTATTGTATGAGCAACAAAAAAGACCCGGTTCCATTCATTGCGATTTTCGTTTTAAGGATTAAGTCATCTCAGTGACTTGTTTCACTGCACCCCAGACAGAGTAACCGAAAGCCCCCACTCTTTGTTAGGCGTCCACCGCAACAGGTGACTACGTCATGTCTTTTTTTTAATCTCTTTTATCTTGATGAATGAAAATAAATATCGGGAAGTAAAGCACAACTACCCAATAATCTGACTGGCAGTTTGCCTTCTTTAATCGACGAAATGGCGAGCTAATATGTTTTAATGGTCTATGACGATAAATTAGTGGTAGGCCATCTACCGACTGAAATAGCCGGGTCATCATCTGGTTATTTAACAAATTCACGTCTTTTTGCAGCATCTGTCTTAAAACTGTTTCAAGATCGTTTGTGGTGCTGCTGTGTATAAAAAACGACAAATGGATGAGAAAATATGTCTTATCTCAGAACAATTTCCCTAAAACCTATTGTGGGATTTCAGCCGCGGCTCTGCTAATTAAATTGTGTAATCTTCGTTGCCTGTGTTTGACGTAACCAATGAAGTATGAGACTGACTCCTGCGTAAGAGAAAGTAAAACGAAGACTTATGTAAAATAACGCAAGCGATGTTTGGGAAACATTTTTCGCTTATAACTCGAAAGTTTAGTTGCTTTTGCTGGAGTAAACTCGGCTGATACGGCACCTCCTTGTTTGTATGTAAGTTATAGTAACTGTACAATAATTAATGCAGGCAGGAAAACCCATACGCGGTTGCGTTTAAAATATGATTGTTTGAGCTATCACAAAAAGATAGCTATGCCGAACGAGAAACCTCGCCTTTTTAGAATCAATGAGCACTGTTTTTGTTGCTAATGACCTGTTGCTGATTTGGTATTTTGATTGACCGATGAACTTGAAGAGCTAGAGGTCCTTATTAGTTTATTGTTTGATTCTAATGAATTTCAATATATATTTTTAAATCGTCTCAAAAGTCCACTGATGAATTTATTTCGATTTATTTGTTAATTTTATGTTTTATTAGATATTTTCGGTTCTGACCAATCTGGCTAATCTCTTTTCAAGAAACATAAATGAATATATACGTTTGCTTCGTTTATCCTAAGTTTAAATTACATATCTTCGTATCTATATAGAATAAAAATAAACATAAAATCTGTTTTACTAGAGAAAATCTGAAAATAGCTAAGATAGTTAAATTAATCCAAACATTTTTCTGCGGCTGTATAGTTTTTATAGTGAACGAATGCGGAAAACCGTGATATATTTTTATTTAACCAACTTGAAACCTTTATGCGTCTTTTGTATTCTGTGACCTCGGACGACATATATGGATGGTCGTTTATTTTATGAGAAAATGTAATTAATACATGTAATTAATATATTCGATCTTTAATTATTTTTATCTGCTCCGTGTTTAATTAAATTTATCGTTGCCTTACGAGTCTGCACACGTACTGAAATTTGTAAATTTAAATGTGACATTTTAATATATTTCGCGTATAAAATAAACAAGTACAGAATTTGCTTGTTAATTACTCGTAAAGTCATGGCACATGTGTCATACAATGTGACCAATGTGAATTACAATGTAACTGTCATTTTAATTGAGTGTTGATTACACGTGTATTTTGTAACCTTCCAAGTGCTGTACCTGAAAATGACTCGAAATAAGCATGGTTTCCGGCCGTGGCACATTAATGGCTTAGATGTGTATAAAAAATATTCGGCAAAACAAACACAGTATTTATGAGCCGTGATGTAAGAATCGGAATAAAATCAGGCCTGTAAGAACATATTCTGCCTTAAATTTTATGATGACATTAGGATTGTCTGTATACATGCAGGCTTTTTTTTACGTGTATGATGTCCCGTATTACTCCAGAGCTGCATTACGGCAGCAGCATCAAGACATCGATCCCGCAGCCTTCAGATCATTCCGTCTGATCATTCTGTGGTGTTTCTAGGGCGTCAATGCTGCACTTCTGTGCACGTTGCGTGAGAGCACCGCGCATCATATAACTCACTGCAGCCTCAACAAACTGAATTTCGCGACTAGATCCGGTTAGGCTGTCGTGAGCGTCTCGAGCCTTCCAAATTCGTCATCTGCTCCGCAGCTTTGAAGTATGGCGTAAATTACCCACAAGGGGGCATGATGTCACGAGGGAATGGCACCATAACCGGGGACACCTCTTCCATCGGAAAAGCACTGTGTTGCACGGTGACGTCTATATCCAATCTCAGCGTTGCGTTGCAGAGGCCGTGTGAAATTCCTGCCTCATGCGAGCGGTCAGGTTTTTCACTTATTGGCCTCGATGAAGCGCATACTTTACACTTTGTAATGTTAACTAGACTGTTAAGTATGTTCTACAAACTCTTATGGTGTCATATAATTATAGGTGCATTTGTTGTAACCATCATTTAGATCATTGTTTTACTTATTTAATTTTTGGTGTTTTACTTATTTAATTTTTCGGTGTGACAATGTGAAATGAGACAAAAGATTGGTGACATCCGATTTAGCCGGCCATCCCCCTCCCCCACACTACAACTACATCGACACATAAGATCTCACGTTTGTCGTCTGCATCCGTAAGCAAAACCGCGAAAAAGCCCGAGATCCATTGAATCGCTGGATTCATCAGCTTTTGTGCAGCTTTTAAAATACACTCAATAGGAGGCGGATGAATGGAGGGAAAATTGCGTCCGGGTATCTGAGTTTTAGGACACGTACTGTGTAGGTTTACTAATTAGACCTATATTAATTACATTTTAAAATACGGTTTAATTAAAATTCAAAATATTACAATTATTGTTATGCGTGTATTTTATTATACGTATAAAATAATAGGCCTTGAGAATGAAAAGAAATATACTTTACCTTCATCTAGTTTAGATTAAGCATGCAATGGCCTTGCATGTTCATTGTAACTGTATATTTAATCGGCAAATTTTCTGCAGATAGTGGATGATGTGATGTTGTAATTAAATGTAGCAATTATAGCAGTATATATAAACATCTAGCAAAAATAGTGTAACTTGACAATGCTTTTGGTTAATGGTTGTGATTTAGTCTTTTTGACACGGATGTATTAAACGTTCTGGTTAAAATTGAACGTTATCCTCTGTATAAGAGCAAGCTAATTTGATAAAAAGTCAAACACCGAAAAGCAAATACATAACACGGTTTCACTTCTTTCCGAACTTGGTACTTAATGAAATGCGCAATGACGAGGTTTAGTTCTGTAAGTGTTCTCGACTAACTGAACATTTACATTAACGTTAGCTGAAAACAAAGTAGGGGTCGATGGTCATTTAATATATAGAGAAGCAAAGGAGGGGTGGTCTCTCGCCCTTTCTTCTCTGTTAGGTGGTCTCGGGCTATGATTGGTCACTTTCCGAATTTGGGCCCTTCTGTGGAATGCGTAATTTATCAGAGAGGAGACTGTAATTGTGAATCACGTGGACTTGACCGAAAAAGGTGGGGGGTGGTAGCGGAGAGGTAAGTGTGTTTTTAT
>JAODUD010000134.1:23637695-23665539 GCA_026784285.1 Stomatorhinus walkeri
CGATCTGACAGGCACCTACTCTGCTCACCCTTATCTGACAGGCACCTGTTCTCTTCACCCCAATCTCACAGGCACCTGCTCTGCTCACCCCGATCTGACAGGCACCTACTCTGCTCACCCTTATCTGACAGGCACCTGTTCTCTTCACCCCAATCTCACAGGCACCTACTCTGCTCACCCCGATCTGACAGGCACCTACTCTGCTCACCCTTATCTGCCAGGCACCTTCTCTCTTTACCCTGATCTCACAGACGCCTGCTCTGCTCACCCCAATCTGACAGGCACCTGCATTTCTCACCTGATCTGACAGGCATCTGCTCTCCTCGCCCTGGTCTGACAGACCTGCTCTCCTACATCTTTGTATGGGCTCAAATGAACTAGCATTTAAAGCTACATTGGTGAACAAACCTTTTTGAATTACGGTGGGGGAGGGTGTAGGTGTCCTCTCAGCCCTATTTGCACCAACATCAAATGTTATGCTGATCTGCCACAAACACAGAGCACACACCCCAGACCTTGTGGTCTGTGCTGTCTTCCCTGCTCTTATTTACCTTTATAAGTTTTTTTAAACCCCCAGACCCTCTTCAGTCCTCCCATTCCCACGTTACATGGATATGTTCACTATCCTGACCTTGTTGAGGGTTGGGGTGCCTAGAGAGCAGCCAGTCGTGCCCACTAGGTCCTAACATTATCTCCCCTGAATACTAAAGGCACACCTGTAGGCTATAAAAATCATTGGTGTCATTTACAACCTTCCGAAGTATCGAGTTTGCCTCCATACTGTGTGCTTGGTACATTGCTAGCTTTCTGTGTGCGACTCCTGCCTCATTTCCTGCTCTACTTGCCTTGTGTCAACTGGCTTGGATTCGGTCATTTCCTCTGTACTCACTGAACCTCTTTCTGCCTCTCTTCACACTTTACTTTTTCTTCGTTTGCTCCTTCCTGGTTTTGACTCTCTGTCTGGCTGTGGACCATGATTCCAGGGATAAACGGGCTCCTCCTTCTCCATTAGCTCCCAGGCCTCTCTGTGTCTTGTCATTACTATACTTCCAGCGTAGGAAAGGTCACCTAAATGTAAAAGGTTCCACTGTCACTGTCTGATAACGTTTCGGAGTGTAACACACTACAACAGATAGTGGGAGCAGCTGAGAAGATCATCAGTCTATACCTACCCCCCCTAAAATATATTTTCCAGACCCGCTGCTACAGCAGAGCCATAGACATTGTAAAGGACCATTCCCACCCGCTACAAGGACTCGTTTCTCTTTTACCGTCCAAAAAACAGTATCGAAGCTACCGCTCTACCTCTACTAGACTTTGCAACAGCTTCATACTGCAAGCCATCAGAAATCTGAACTCACAGTAACATCTATACTGTTTAAACACCTCAAAACTGCATATGCTAAAACTACCTTGAAATTGCAACTGTACTTTATTGTTCATTGTTTACTGCCAAATCAGGTATCAAGTTCAGTATTCTCAATTCTCCCACTGTAGATTTAATGATAAACCTGACCTGTGCAATATAATTACCATGTGCAATATCAGCCATTAAGGTTTACATCCTTTATTGCAATTGGTGTGTTGTCTACGTACGGTCCTGTCTATTGTATTGTATTGTATTGAATCTGTTCCTGCATTTTGTTGTGTTGTACGCTGCTGTATGTTGGAGTAAATGCTGCAAACTGCTTTAATATCAAAACATGCAAAAGTTTATATAACCTTCTCACTGTTGTTGAATCTCTGCACTGTCTATTAATCTGTTAATAGCCTGTTTGCACCTTGTGATGTTCAGTGTTACTACATGATAAAATATGTTGCTCCAGGGTCATACAGGAACGTTGTCTCATAACACTTTGCACATATATAAAGCTGCTGGCGACAAAAAAGTAACCTTGAATCCTGAAAGTTTTACACCTTTTTACACCATTTATAATTCATCTAGTCTAAAACTTTCTAAAAGGAAAAAAAAAAGTTTTATGGGATTTTATTCAAACTATTAGAACAGTATGTGTGCCGCATATTGAAAGAGCTAAAAGCTTTGCGCCAGTGAATCCAGAATGTTTTATATAATATAGATTTCAACACTGTGTTTCACTTTATGAATGCAGAGGAATGCATATTTTTCTATCATAAATTTAGACATACATTTGGACAATAAAGCATATATTTGCCAGTACTCTTTTTTGATCATTTTTTTATTGGTCATACATTAAGGAGATTTCTCATACTGTCGAAAATGGAAATAGCTTTGTGACAGCTGAGTAACCTCAGGTAGGTCAGCTGGAGAAATCCATCCATCGTCCAGTTCCTCATGCTGGACAGGGTCACTCACGCAGGGCCTGGAGCCTCTATTCCAAGCAGTATAGTATTAGATGCGGTGTTTTGAATGCAAGGTGTTTGTCTTCAGCAACCTGGGTGAATTACTTATGATATTACTTGTAATGACAGTTGTATTATGACCCATTTAAACTCAGCAAGCCAATTAAAATCTTTGAGCCTAGTGCATCGTGGGTAACTGTGTGGGAAATGTCAGCTACTTCAGTGCTTCAGTATGGAGGGAAGTTATAACACTGAATTGCTCTGAATGAGGCTGCATTGCTATTATGTAGCAAAGTGTAAGGATGTTTTCCCCTTCAAAAGAAATTATGTCTACCTTTGGAAAGTAGGGAATGGATTCCAGCAGTTTCTCACAGTGGGTTTAAAAGCAATCCCCTCTATCTAGGCTCACCCTGTCATAATCACACATTGGTTTGGAGGATCTTTGTTTTGGGGGGGGGGGGGGGGGGGGGGTTTGTTTGTTGTCACAAATTCACTTGTGATTTTAAATATGACATTTCACTCATTTGTGTTACTTCTGTTGGTGTAAGACAGCTATTATAAATCAAAAAAGATTGTATATAATTGTGACCGAAGAATGTAAGTGTTTACTGCTATAAACCAAAGGTTTATTTGTGATAACTCCCACTTTTGGGTGTTAATCTTTTTAGATTCCTCTGTTAACCTCCAATGTTAACCTCACCCAGGTGAAATCTGTGATTGTTCAATCTTTTTTAAAATCTATGAAGCATGCTTTACAGGGAAATGACCAAAAATTGTTGTGTGAAAACATCAAACATTTCCTTCCTAGTTAATAAACATCTATCGATATTAAATTGTGGTGTTAGTGTGATGTATGTGTTTCTGTGGTTAATATTGATTGTGCTGCTTGAGAAGAACAGCAAATGCTTAGCAATTTCCACACAATCCTAGTTGACAGTTTGCATATTTGTGTAGAACGTGACCAGCTATCGCTAACAGTAATACCATCATACACATATTAATCCACAAATGAAATAGTAAAGCGCCGCTCTCAAATTCCAGTTCCTGTAGCCCGCTTTCATAACGTCTTATTCAGTACAAGCTGACAAAAGGCACGAGACACCTTGGATCACAGGGCACGTGCTCGGCACTACAAACCACATAGAAAGATCACTTCTCCCAGTCATATGTCTTAGAACAATGGGAAGAGAAGCCAAGGTAATCAGGTAAAACCCTAGACCTACAAGCCCCCAACCAACTGATGTCTTAAAATGGTATATTTTATAGCAAATCATGTGGATAGAATTACTGTAACTTCGCACATGGCACTAAAACACACAACAAATAATCACTATCTTTTTCACATAAAACTCATGCGTATGAATAGCAGATCTTATAAATCAATCCATTGGCAGAAACTCCGCACTTAGCGCATGGACCAAAAAATCGCCTATTTATGGATCATTTGGTCCTAATTTAGGTAGCAATTAACTGGTTTCTGCTGTTCCGTATATTACGTGGGAGGCGGCATGTAACCAGTGTTTTTCGGTCATGACCAGCGGTGGAGTAGGGGAGTGACCCCGAAGAAAAGGCTTCACCGTGTCGCCGGGAAGGTGGAAGACCCCCGTGAGAAGCTGACAGGGGGCAGTGTTTCCCACCGCCGGAGCCGCCGGGGGGAGGCGGTGCAATGTCGCAAAAAAGTGAAACATCGAGGAGGCGCATGAAGCGGTGGTAGGATGAGAGGACTGATCGCATATAGAAGGTAAAGGTGTCCTCTACCCCAGAGCCGGTCCTTTTATTTATCTCCCTGTCCACCATGACACGTCGTGCAGGTGGATGCTGAGCGTGCCTGCATTGTGTGTTGGGGGTTGGCGGGGGACAATGAGCGCGGTTCTGTGGTTTAATGCCTTCCGCTTCGTTCTCTTTATGTGGCCGATGAATACGAGACGCCAACGGTAGACCTGAGCGAAAAAATCTCGGGGTAACCCTTGTCTGTGACTAGCTGGCGAGGGCTGCATTAGGGTCGGGTGTCATTGGAGTGGATCAGCGGAGGTTAAGTGCCTGGCACCGTAAACGCGCACTGATCGTGCGGCGATTCCGCACGCCGTGAAATGCACGCCTTCTTGGGACCGGCTCTGCTTTCTGGCCGGAGTGGGATAAGAGCAGACGGGCGCTTGACTGTCCAGCTAACTCGCTAATGACGTTAGCTGTGCGGCTAACCACCTGCGTGCGGGCGCCGCTGGCGGAGTGACCGCGGACCTCCGCTCCGGTCCCGTCGGTGTCGTTACCGGGACTCGGTGCTCTGAGCGTGTTTGCGTGGGCGTGTGGTGTTGTTATTGTTGTTGTTGTTATTATTATTATTATTATTATTATCATTATTATTGTTGTTGTCGTCGTCCACGGGGTTTCTCATGGTGTTCGACTCTGGGTCAGAGTTTCTGTTTCCGGTAACTTTAGGTGTTTCGCGGCACGTACTCTGCTCATTAGCAGCTCTATTAGCTTCCTAGCCTGACTTCCATTATTCCTGTTATTATTATTATTTTTTGTATTAATAGCAGCTGTTAAGAACATGAGTATAATTATCCCTGTTTTTTTTTTTTTGACGGCCGGTCCGAACCGGGTTGATAATGCCGGAGTTTGAACTTCGGACCCCCGGCCAGCGTAACGTTGTCGAAGCGTTCAGCGAACGTTATAGAGACGCCGCAGGACGTGATCGGCTGATTTTAAGCTTTAAAGTGATGCAATAAATGGCATGGGATATTTTGAGGGGATATATATATATATATCACCTTTTAATTAAATATGGACAAGCACATTATTCAGACTTTATGGGTAGACAGGGATTTTCTGTCTTGCTCCACCGTTAACCAGCACTGTATTACTGACCGGGCAGATAACCTTAGGACCGGTTGGCGGTTTGATCATCAACGACCATCAGCAAACCGCTGTCAGGTGTCAGCTGGCAGCAGATGGGTGCCCCGCTCTGTGGCAGGCGTGACTTCGTGACACCACAGACTGACAGGCTGCTCTGCGGGCCCCGCCAGGTAATGCCGCTGTACCCGCTGGGAGGTGCCCGTGCCCGTCATGGCAGAAGGAAGACACCTTCCAGGACTATAGCCTCAAGGAAAATACAATAATTCTTTCTCCAACAACCTCTAGGAAGATAAGTTAACCATTTTATGGGAATAAAGATATTATATTGTGCCTGTTTTTAAGTGTGTTGCGTAAATATGGGGTTTCCTCATACTCTCTCTGTCTCCCCAGTGACAGTGGGTGGAGTATGGTGAGCAGCCAGCCCAGGTACGAGCTCATCCAGGAGGTGGGGCGCGGCAGCTACGGCGTGGTGTACGAGGCGGCCGTGCGCCGCACCGGCGCCCGCGTCGCGGTCAAGAAGATCCGCTGCCACGCCCCCGAGAACGTGGAGCTGGCCCTGCGTGAGTTCTGGGCCCTCAGCAGCATCCAGAGCCAACACCCCAACGTGATCCACTTGGAGGACTGTGTGTTGCAGCGGGACGGCCTGGCACAGAGGATGCAGCATGGATGCCACTCCTCGCTCTACCTGGAGGTCAGTGCGCGGCTGAGAGGAGGACAAGGAGGAAGGGGTGCAGAGGCAACGGCTTACGTCTCCCCGGATTAGAATCTTGGAGACTGTCTGTTGTCATTCAGTGTTTGCTGGAGTGTACAAGGGTGTTTTCATGTGTGGTTTTGTTTCTTTGTAATTTGTCAGGTGGGGGTTAGAGTATGTGAAGCAACTGCCTTTTAAAAAGGTTCATTATATTATTTTCACATTTTATTTGAACTGACAGCAGAATATTTTTAGGTGCACTTCTAGGTCAAAAACAAAATGAACGCAATTCTGAACTTGTGAGACGTGCAAGTTGAATTGCAGGCTGTGGAAGAGTGATGTTTGGGTGAAGTACTTTAATCAGTGTTTTGGTTACTGTTGTGCAGGTTTGTGGGGCAACTGATCAATTGATTGATTAATTGGGTACATGAGGCCACTTATTGGCCACGTGTCCATAGAGCCTTGTTAACCCAGCAGCATGCTGCGGACCCATCCTGTCTCGAGCAAGGTGTGAGCCTTGATGGTGAGCAGCCGTTTTGCAGCACCCAACACCTTTTCAGTGAAAGAGGGCTATAGGTCCTGCCTCTCTCCAACCATTGGTCAGTAGGCGGTATGTGGGTGGGGCTTGCTTTATCTCTAGGCCCGGCCCATGTTTCTGTCTGTCTTAATGTCAGTGGAGAGGTTAGAATGAGAGGTGCTGAAAGCTGGGCGTTTATGCTGTATCCTATAGGAAATTCACTGCACATGGTTCCCACTGTAGTTTAAAAATGCAGTGGAATCCGAATCAGGTGTGGAAATGGTAGAATAATAATAAAAAAAGCTATTTAAGTGATTCCTGTGGGTATTGTCAGTCATCACACCTGAATCTTGATTTTTGTTCATTTCTTCATCAGTTCCAGCATCTTTGCCGCTATCTTTACATCCAAACAAAGAAGCCATTAGTTAGTCATGTAATTGGGGAAGTGTGTTTCGGGTCAAATCTTTCATCATCTGTAAGAACTTTGAATTATTTAAAACTAGAGAACATAAATGTTTTATACAGGTCTTTATACAGGTTTACTAGCTTTTATACCACAAGCAGGTTCAGTCTTATGACTTCCTTCCTGTATTGATCACTGAGGCTCAGTCCAGTGATACCGTTCAGTACTGCGTTACTTGACAGGTTGCAGGCTTCCTACACATTAATGAAAGCCCTCCCGATTTTTCTGTCCCCCTGTACGCTGTGGGAGAATGCCTGTCAAACTGCTAATTATTCTGTGTCTGGCAACATCCCCCCCCCCCCCCCCCAAAAAAAAATTCAGGCAGTTATCTCCATTTTCCCATCTTAAAGGATCCCCTCTGATATTTCCTGAATATGATTCAATTATGGAGAACCTCACTGTGGGGGAGTGGGGGGGGGGATATTGAGCCCCTTTTTCTGAGAACCAGGGTTCTCCACCGGAGGCTGTGTTCCCACCATTACCGTGGCTTCTGCTAATTCTAAAGGCTTCTCCGCTTAAGAGGGCAATGGTTTGATGACTGTTACTATCAGCCAGGAGTCGAGGGAATCACTGACACGTATGCCTACACACACACACACACACACACACACACTCTGCCTGTTTCAATTCTCAGTGTGCCGCTTAATCTCCTAATAGGAAAATACTGCCAAAAGCTCCCTCCCCCTCCCTGTTCACTGATGCCAGGAACCAATGAAACACTGTGTCTGCTAACGAGGCTGGCAGTCAGTTCTCTGGGGGGGCTGTGATTGCAGGACCAGAGACCCTGCCAGCCCTAGACTGGAACAAAAGAGCGTTTACTGTCATGTCTGACACATTGCACAGGACCAATGCAAATTCTTTAGAGCATTTCAATGAGAATATGATTAATAGGTATATTGATAAGTGTGTTAATATGTATTAAGTGGATTTTTTTGTGACAATATTGTCCAGGAGGTCAACACCTCTGATAAAACTTGTTGAAATAACTTGCTTTAATAAACCAGGGTAATGGCTGCAATTTTAAATATTTGTATTTGATAATATTTATATTGGATATGCAGGATTCATGGCGTCTGAATGGGTGGGATTGTAGCCTCACACCTCCAGGGAGTTTCATGCTACCTCCTGATTTTGTTTTTCCGCACATTTTCCTGCCGTTTTGCATGGGATTCCTCACGCAGTTAGGTGAACTGGTATTTAAAGTTTCCTGTAGTGTGTGTGTGTGCGCGCGTATGTGATCCTGTATTGAATAAACATTTATGGATAATGTAAAACAATACAGAATTGTTCAGATTTAGTTATTTTTAAAAAGAATTTCAGTCAAAGCAGGGGAAAAAATTTGGTCCTACAATAGAGAGCTGGGGAACACCTGAAACCACAAACAAACATCTGATTTGGGTTCTTATGTAAACATTAGCTTTCCGCTCTGCTCAGCAAACCCTGATGCAGCTTCCTTTCCTGCCCCCCGCTGCAGCTGGTAGAGACGTCCTTGAAGGGTGAGATCGCCTTTGATCAGCGCTGCGCCTATTACCTGTGGTTTGTCATGGACTTCTGTGACGGCGGCGACATGAATGCCTACCTGCTGTCGCGCAAGCCCAGCCGCAAGACCAACACCAGCTTCATGTTGCAGCTGGGCAGTGCACTGGCTTTCCTGCACAAGAACCAGATCATCCACCGCGACCTCAAGCCTGACAACATCCTCATCGCTCAGGGCTGTAGCCCCGCTGGCTCGCCTGAGCCCACCCTCAAAGTGGCCGACTTTGGCCTGAGCAAGGTGTGCTCCGCCTCGGGCCTCAGCCCCGGCGAGCCAGTCAGCGTCAATAAGTGCTTCCTGTCCATGGCATGCGGCACGGACTTCTACATGGCGCCGGAGGTGTGGGAGGGTCATTACACGGCCAAGGCGGACATCTTTGCCCTGGGCGTGATCATCTGGGCCATGCTGGAGCGCATCACCTTTGTGGACGCCGAGACGCAGAAGGAGCTGCTGGGCAGTTACGTCCAGCAGGGCTCGGAGATAGTGCCTCTGGGGGAGGCGTTGCTGGAGAACCCGCGCATGGAGCTCCCCATCCCAGCCAGAAAGAAGACCATGAATCCCAGCATGAGGCAGCTGCTCAGGGAGATGCTGTCGGCCAACCCGCAGGAGAGGCCTGATGCCTTTGAGCTGGAGCTCAGGCTGGTGAAGATCGCCTGCAGGGAATGGGACTGGGGCACGTGATGTTGGAACCCATAGTCACCATTTCCATCCCCTTGCGCTAACACTCTCACACACACATGGCTTCCTGCTTGGCCCTCTTCGGTGCTCAGCACGTAACCCGTTAATCACTGAACCGATATCCCGGCTTTGCTCTTCCTCCTCCAGCCCCTGAGTTGAAGGTGCTTCCGGAACCCTTCCAGGGTCTATGCTCTCCGACCTCCCACTTGTACAGAAACCTCCAAGATCACACACTGGCCCTCATGAACGGTGCCCTATACGTGTCTGTATGTGTTGAGATGATGCTGTTGGCCTGCTTGGAGCTCCAGTCCTAACCAGGGACAGATTATGGGTTGTGTGGGCCCCTGGGCAAAACGTTCGCGAGGCCCCCCCCCCTCCACCACCACCAGCACCACAACCACCACAATTCAAGGGCCCTTGGCAGCCAAACGCCCTCCCTCCATATTTCCGTCAGGGGTCCTTGTAGGCAGAGGATCAAAGAATGTAGGCCCTCTAAAGTAGACAAACGAAAATACATTGTTGATAAGCCTTGCAAATTGTTTTGGGCTAGGGGCCTCCTGCACCCCAAGGGCCCCTGGGCAGCGGCCCCGCTGGCCCAGTCCGTAATCTGTCCCTGGTCCTAACACTGGCAAGGATACACTGGCCAATGAGCTCCCATTTCTCCGGGTCCAGCTTTCCAGTGGCTTAGTGGCATGGGAGTCTGGGGTGGAGGGTGGAGGGGGGAGGGGGGTCATCAAATACATGTAATGTAGCAAAAAATCTCTTTAGACCCACACTGCGCCTACAGTTGGTCAGGGAGCCTTTCCCCAGAGGCACACATCAACAAACACCATGGTAAATTACTGTCCTTACCCAATGAAATTATTATTCACCAGCATATTGGAAGAGTGCTGTTCAGACTGTCATAGAACCTCTTTATTTCCCATTTTGTGTTTCGGTCAATAGGTTTCAGCTGGTCACCTTTACCTATTGTCAAATACCACAAAAGAAAATTCCAGATTCTTCCAAACTGAGGGCTGATACTTGCCGCCATAGAGGCACTTGCGATGTTGATTGCGGCTTGGGGTGTGTTGTCTGTTAATAAGGGCAGGATTTAATGTGTTTTGGAATGCCTGTGTGCGTTGTTTTCCCCAAGGTCTCCATAAAGGTCTAATATTGTTTTTCAGGCCTTTTACATTAGAAAAACAATTGATATTTATGTCTTTTGACATCCGTACAGTTGGATACACAAGTTCATAGCTGTTGGACCTGTTTGTACTTGTGGTAACTTGACAGTTAATATTGTATAGTTAGGAGTTGATCTGTATGCAGATAATTAACTTAGGCATTGATTTTGAACTATATATTTGGGGCTGGAACCGGAAACGCTACCTCAGCTCAGTGGAAAGTGTGCATAAGTCTTTATATGTTGGGGAAGAGGCCCTGTCCAGCGTTGGCTCCAGAGCTCTTCTGGTCACAATGGTCTCTCCCTGAGACCACACATAGCGGTGGATGTGCTGCTAGATACTGCTGGTTAGGGAGAGCCTGACATTTTCAAACTGCTGTCGCTAACGACTCAACAAGTCACTACTTCTCGTTCTCTGTCCCCTCCCCTGCTGTTCTGTACCTGTCTCAGCTGCACTGAGGCGACCGCCAGCGTTAATGTTGTTTCGGCTGACGCGTCGAAGTGCAGTTTTCTTTCTGCAACTGTGCCATTATCCAGTTAGCCGATGGCTAACTGACGCGGCGCTAAACCACAGGCCTTAACCACTCGTCTTTGTGGAAACCACCAACAGACGCTCCCTTACACATAAGCAAAGACGACGGAAATGGTCAGTTTAACTCCACCGGCCTTTGAGAATCCATTACTTGTGTTCAGTAGATCTCTGTTCTCTGGTGGTAAATTGTGGAACAACAATCAGCGTTATTTTCAAATTGATAGTAGTTAGTTTAGGTCTGCTGCTGTAGGGGTTTAATTTCCCTTCTGCTGTCTGTCACAAAATATTTCTCCAGATTCATTAACTTCATTAACATTCACAGAACTTGTTTCCTTATGCTGCGCAGACAGTATCTAGCAGGAGCTGTAGAAATTTGTACTGTGTTCACTGATTTCTTTCACTGCCAGTAAGTAATAAATTATATTCTCTTTAGTATTCTGAACTGTGGTTGGCTCTGCAGTCATTATAATGAACATTGTCGTTTAAGCCTTTGGGACTTCCCTGAGAACCAGTTAAGCGCTCCGAATCCCACAGCCTGGATCATGTTTTTGGAAATGGTGCCAGGCAAACGGAAAGCTGGGACGTTCAGGAAACTTGACCACAACAGAAGTGGTCCAGCTGCATTTTCAAATCATAGGAGCTGCTTCTGGAGTGAGGACTACTGGCAAAAGTCAGCTGAGGGCACCTCAGAAACTCCACATCGCTGCCTGTTCTGCAAACATCCTACCTTCTGAGACTTAACAAGCCATCATTCAGCTCATCCCAGAATTCTGTTTCCCTCGTACACCTGTAAAAAAAAAGCTGTGTCTGTGAATGGGATGACTGGTTGAATGTGTGGTGAGTGATTGCCTGTCTTGATGGTAACATCATCTGTGGTGAGTGAGTTTTCTTTGCAATATTTGTAATTTTCTAAGAGGTGTGATTTGAAACACTGTTTTATGTTCTGTAGAGAGTCTTATATTTTCACTGGGAAATGTGAAAATGTGTTAAATTGATTTATCCAGTTCTGTTCTTTTAGTTAATTTGACCGAAAGAACTTAGTATCTGCGAAGTGTCTTGACTTGGCTGCTTGGATTAGATCCTTACAGCTCAATTAGAAATTGGATTTCTGTTTTAATTTTTTTGGTAAATGGAATCAGGGAGTTTTTTTGTTTTGGTTAATTAGGACCCGGTTGTACTCGGAACATGGTACGATCCAACAAGCCGGGTGTACTGCAGCTGGAACTGAGAATCTTGTTTTCTAAACCTTTTCAGTCACTGTAAGATATATTTTGGAAAACAAACAAGTATATAAAAAGTGGAAATTACTGTGTCACTTGCTGTTGAATTTGGGCTTTATAAATAAAAATTTGTTCTGAATCAGTCTCGAGTTGGATTCATTGTAGTGTTTCTAAAAGATGTTCATGAATCATTGATCTGTGTGAGGGGTGCATAAGTAGCTAGCACCTGCCATTTAGGCTGAAATATTTAATGTGACCTTGTGCGCCATCTTTAATGGTTACCTTTCTTAACTTTACTAGACCTTCAAATTCCTGCACAGCCATGTCGTTGGAATGTAGATTGAGGCTGAGTAACATCCCCACCTAGCGGCCATACCGCAGAATAAACACGAAGACCTTTGTATCGTGCACGTTAATGTATATAATGTTCAGCCTTTGATTTTTAATGAAAAGTTCCAGACGACTTGAATTATTGATGAAATGCACAATATAGAAGCAGTGTGCTTTCACAACACAAGTAATTGAAAACGTAGCATTTATTTAAATTGAAGCCCAATTTAAGTATATATTTGGCTTCTCCCCACAGTTTATAAATTACCGACTATAATGGTAATATTACTTAGCCTTTTTGCAATGGACGCGCTGATTATGGTGAACCCCGATTTTAATTTTAAGCTTGGCAGGAGTCGAAATTCAAACACGTCTATTAAACAAGAAGCCAAGAAATCGAAAGTATTCTCAGATTTCTTTAAAATGTATCACTTTACTGATAAGCACAGATGTGTGGTGTAAGAAGGTAATACACAAACATGAAGCCATACTTTGTCTACCTGATCTTTATTGTTACCATAATTTAAATTTTAACTCCAAATTTAAACTATAAAAACCTACTAAAACTGCTCATCGTACTAAATGGTACGTATAAACTTCTGAAATACCCTATTGTTGTGAAGCTTTTCCTTAAAACACTATTTTGGTAGTAAATTAATGAGTACAGTATACGCTCTTTTTTATAAATCACTGTCGTCTACTACAAGAATTACGGTACAACAAAAATGGCGTCCATCCGTGTGGGTTGATGGTACTGTCAGCTCTTCACAGGACGTAATTATACGGCTTCTTGTTAGAGAGAAAAGTGACAAATTACCTGGCAGCGCGACCATGGAAGTTCAGCATCGACTGAGATTGCTGTCAAGGATAATTGGGATGAAAGGACCGATCATTTGCAGAGCCATAGTCACTGTAACGCAACGACCAGGACAAAGTTACACTGTCGGCAGACACCTGCCACCAACATGGAGAACAGGAGCATCTGCCGGGTGGTGCAGGTCGTTCTCAGACGCTTCTGCGAGAACTTGCACAGCGCTGGTTTACCGGAAACATGGAGATCCTCCAGAAGTCGTTCAGTAAGCAGTTGTGTGCATGCATAAACGGTGAACACAAACATCAGTATATATATGTGTTTGTGCCTGACACCCAGTATGGTTAACAATACAAGTTTATTTACTTTGTGAAATAAAACGAAAGTCATTATCCGAATTGTTAATCAGTTACCAGAGATTGCACCAAACTCACACAGCTACTTTAGTATTCCATAAACCTGCCGATGTGCAAAGACATGAAAAGACTGTGTGTGTATCCTGTCAGGCCTGAGAACATGGAGCTGCCCCCTATGGGTGAAAAAAGTGTCCTTGTGAGGATACTGGCTGCTCCAATCAATCCTTCTGACATCAACATGGTGCAAGGTAGGCGAATGGGACCACAGTGATGACCCCCAAACCATGGATGCTGCCATTGTAACACAAGTGATGAGTTCAGGCTTAGTAAAGGCTTATTTCTGATGTTTGCAGGCACGTATGCCATCCTTCCAGACCTCCCAGCAGTTGGAGGTAATGAGGGGGTGGCCCAGGTCTTGGAGGTGGGCAGCCAAGTGACATCTTTAAAGCCAGGTGACTGGGTGATCCCAAGAGATGCTGGTCTAGGTGAGTGCTCATGCTGTTCTAGCCTACCTTACTTATCCTTCATGGGTGGTCATCATTCTTCTGTGCTGGAGAGAGTTTCTCCTCATGTCCTTGACTTTGAAGTTGTGCTTGTCTGTGAGTACAGGCACATGGCGCACTACAGCTGTGTTCAATGAGGCATCCCTGGCTGAGGTACCCAGAGATATTCCTCTGTTGGCAGCAGCTACTCTAGGTGTCAACCCCTGCACGGCCTACAGGATGCTCTCCGACTTCGAGGCCCTGCAACCCGGTATGACTGATCTTATCATCAGGTTGCTGAAGACCTTCAGCAAGGTTGAAAATATTCCAAATGGCTAGTGAGGTCTAGAGGGTCTATAGGATTTCATATTATCATTTTACCCTTGTTAAAATAAGGCTTTAATAGAGGACTAGGACTGGCTAATAAACAGCGTTTGGGCTGCAAACTTGTGTCCTGCTCAACTTGCCCAGGTGACTCTGTGATCCAGAATGCTGCCAACAGTGGTGTGGGCCAGGCTGTCATTCAGATCGCAGCTGCGAGGGGAATCCACACCATCAATGTTGTCCGAGACCGGTATGCGCCATCAATTCAATGACCTAATCAGATCTAGGGTCAGAAGTAGTATAGGAACGTACGTCTGTTACCAGGGGTTTGTTGGTTAAAGATTCAGGGTTGTTCTATACATACTTAAGCACTTAACATTTTGGTAAGATACTAAATACTACTAAATACTGATTAAATCTCCCCAGTATAAAACCCTCTCCCATGCCACTGTATACAACCCAACAATTTGACATTGCAAAACTAGTGCTAGTGTCAGTTTGAAGGTGGTTAAACAACCTTTATTCCCATGATGGGGCCTTTTCTGTGTTGTGCGTGTGATTCTCCCCTAGACCAGGCATACAGCAGCTCTCTGAGAGGCTCCAGTCTATGGGCGCCAGTCATGTGATTAAGGAAGAGACATTGCGGCAGCCAGAAATGAAGGACTTCTTTAAGGTGGAGAAAATGCTGGGCCAGTAGTAGATGTTTCTTTAAATTTCATACAGTTGTTATTAAATCAGTTTATACAGCCGGGTACTGATCTGTTCTGCTTATGAATGTTGGCTCAAAGGTAGAACCAGACTTCAGCATGGAATCGTTTTGGTCCAAGTCAGTGTCCTTAACTAAAATATGTGCCCCCTGTAGAATCCTGTGAAGGTTCATTTTTTGCGTTTGCAGTTTATCACATATATAAGTTAATAAGAGGTACTCAAAATAATCGGGGGGGTTTTCACTCCAGTAATGACTTGCTTAGGAATTGCAAAGTCGTCTGCTATACTTTACTTCTACTGTACTTTTAATTGATGATATTTCACAGCTGTACCACTAAAAAACTCACTGTGGGTTTCTCACATTTATATTAAATTGAAATACAGATTTCAGCTGGACACAGTAAAGAAGGATGCTGTTAACTCCTAAATATCACTTTTTCCACACACTGTTTATCCAGAATGTTTCCCATTTCTCCTTCACCCTGACAGAAGTGTCCTCGACCCAAACTGGCGCTGAATGCAGTGGGCGGGAAGAGCGCGACAGAGCTGCTCCGGCATTTGCAGTGAGTGCGTGTGGTCCAGTACCACGTTCATTTGGAGACCACCTATGGCTCAGGTTCTGGATAGATCCAGAATACGGCCCAAAGACTTTGCCTTTCCCTGTTTGAGGACTCAAAAACAGCTGGAGAATGCACTAGAGCAGTGTTTCCTAATCCGGTCCTCGGGGACCCACAGACAGTCCGTGTTTTTGCTCCCACCCAGCTCCATGTAGGTAGCAAAAATGTGGACTATCTGGGAGGGAGCAAAAATGTGCACCATCTGTGGGTCCCCGAGGATCGGGTTGGGAATCACTGCACTAGAGAAATTCAGATGATGTGCTCCACCTAAGGGTTCAACAGCAGAGCTGCTCTTGGGACTCGAACCAGAAATCTTAGGGTTACTAGTCATTTTTTGATCTAGCATACTTTGCAAAGGCAGATGAAACAAACATGTATTTGGCTGGTAAACTGATAAAGTGCAAATTGGTCCCATTAATTTAAAATATATTGTTTTAGGTATGGTCACAAATCCTCTGCACTTCAATTGAAAGTCAATATGGCAGATATGAAAGAAATATATTTATGTATAACGGATAGGTAAAAAAAATGCAGTGACATGCCTGGTGACTGACCTCTTCTGACTTTCAGGGGTGGTGGTACCATGGTTACGTATGGTGGAATGGCAAAGCAGCCAGTCACTGTTCCAGTGGTGAGTCAGGTTAATCTTGCCCCGGCTGTCATGTTGTGGTGCAATACGCAATGTGTCCACTAGGTGTCTGGTATGTCATATACTGCAATGATTTGGGGTAGGATAGGAAAAAATGAATCTTTCTTGAGTTCCACAAGAATGTTATTTGTTGGGTGGTTATAGTAATAATTTTTTGAGACTGGGAGGATCCTGTAAGTTTTATAACTTTGATTTGTGAGTTTTATCTGTATTTTGAAATGTTTCTCAAACATTGCTTTTCTGGAGACGTTGTGTCTAAGCATTTTACGCCGTGTTTTCGATGTCTGCCTTGTCTTTTGTACCCAGAGTTCCCTGATCTTCAAGGACGTGAAGGTGAGGGGGTTCTGGGTGACCCAGTGGAAGAGGGACCATGCCCATGGTGAGTCTGACAGCAAGCCTTGACCTTCCTATCAGACTCACCCCATGTAAGCTGTGATTTCTGAAACAGCAGTTTGTTCAGTAGGAGCAGCTTGACTGGGAGCACACATTACTTTCTAAGATCTCAGGTTCTGGATGGTTTGTACCTATCTGGCCAGTTCTCTGACCAGACTCCTGCTCATACCATACAGATGAAGGGGCACTGCAGGAGATGCTGGCCCAGCTTGCAGCCCTGATCCGGGAGGGGAAGCTGACTGCGCCAGCCTGTTCAGAGGTCGGCCTGCAGGACTTCAGAGGAGCGCTGGACCGTGCCATGCAGCCATACGTCTCTGCCAAGCAGATTCTGGTCATGTGATGCCCAACCAGCCAACGGGGATCCGGTCATCCTTTCACCCTGAACTAATTATTTGACATTCAAAGTGGATGGAGGATTTGAGAATCTAAAGAGCTGGGAGTTAAAGCAACTTTGTTATAACATGCGTTTTCCAAGCATGTCGTCAATAAAAGTTGGCAGGCAAATATTGTTTTTTTTGTGGAATTATTAAACTGACTTATTCTTTAGACAGTTGCATAACCGTCAGCTGCTGTGTTTGCGTAAAATGGTATGTTTACTGCTGTCGTGGAAATTTTGAATCTGTAAGTAACCTGCTGCTCAGCGTAGCCCTCTGCCAGCAGAACCAGGATTTAACCAGGATTTAAAAATGCAGATTTGTTAAAAAATATAGAGTGGTCTCAATTTTTTCCACAACTATATATTTTTATATACAGCCGTGCATTTTTAAATCCTGGTTTAATCCTGGTTCTGCTGGCAGAAGGTTACACTGAGCAGCAGGTTGCTTCCAGGTTCAAAATTTCTAATACAGAAGTCCACAAGAATGAGGTGAAGCAGGAGACACTGGGAGTGACCAGAAACCAGCCAGGTAAAAAGCGGAAGCGACATTCAAATGCCAGAAATGACTGTTAGCTTATCCAACAGTTCCTCTTGAATCACAGAATGACTTTCAAAAGGAATGGGAAACATTAAGTGCAGGTGTGAAGTGCAGTGCTAGGACAGTTCATATCTGGCTCCTAGAAGCAGGACTGAAGTCCCATAAAGCAAGAAAGAAGCGCTCCATCGATAAGAAGCAGGGAAGAGCCAAGCTGGAATTTGCAAATAGGTTACACAGATACTCATAAATTGAGTAATGAGTGAAACAAAAAATTGTGCTGTGGTCTCTTATTTTTTTTCCACGGCTATAAATCACAAATATACAAGTCAAGGTATCATGCAGGTGGCTGGAGATGAACTAGACACATAGCAGATGGTCAACCATATAGTGAGAACTTATGAAAAGTGATTATAATACTTTTAAAGTTACTGATTTAAAATAACATTATAATTCTACTGGTAATTCTACTGGTTTAAAATAAATTTTAATTACCTAGCAATGCAGTTACTACAAAATACCGTGGATTCTGTAATTGACTTTGGCCATGACTGTAACGTACTGCCCAGATTGTGAACACAAAGAAAAAAACAGTCGTGGGAATCGGCAACAGAAATCAACAGTGATTCTTTAACAATGACAGAGGAAAGACTAGTAACTGAGTTTAAATGAGAGCCATCTCAGCCAAACTGTGGGATGGGGGTGGGGCCAGGAATCAGGAAGTAGTGAGCTCATTGGCTGGTCCCGTACAGGCTGACTGCCACACAGAGGAGAAAGGGTGCCAGGGCAGGGTGGGTGGATGGCGCCCCTCCCTTTGCTATACACTGCTCATACTTGTCAAAGTCAACCTCACGGATGGCGCAGACATGGTCAACACGGCAGTCTGTGTCACAGGAGCTGAGGTCGTAGCTGACCGAGTTGAACTCGTAGTACTTCTGCAGGTCACAGTCGGAGTCTTCCAGCTGCTCCAGGATGTAATGCATGGAGGTCGGAGAGGCATCTGGCACCCGGAAGGACTCGCACAGCCGGTACTCCTTCTCCCAGCGCTCCCACACCACGTTGGCGTAGCTCAGGTTCAGATAGTAAGTCACCGCGTCCTTGAAAGAAGCAAGGAAAGCAGATGGGTCATTGTGTGCCTCAACAGATCAACACATGCTGCACTCCAACACAGACAGCATACGCGTAACTGTGGGCACGCTGTGCATGCGAAGGCTCTTCCTCCTCGATATCCATATTGGAATGACTTAGCAAGTACACAATGTGTTAACTCTACGACATGGCATGTGCATGTGCAAAGAGCGCGGCTTGACTTGAGACATATGAACGTTTCCGTGTCCATTTATGCAGTGCCGATATGCGAGTGTTGCGAGTGTGTGGAGAAGTATGGACCAGCCCTAGGTCTGCAAAGAAGACACTTGCTTCACATATAATCAATAGGAACAGGGCAAAGAACACAATCTCTGCAAGCAATGAGGTGGGATTGGATTTGAACCTCTGATCTTGGACGTGTGACCTTTTGTATCTCATGTTACACTGGACCTGGAACCTGAAGAGAAGTGCTTACATGATTTTTACCTCTGCGGTCAGCCTACCTTGACAAGAAGGGTAGTCTTGTCATACTCAAAAACTCGGATGCCAGGGTTGTTGGCTCCATCTTCAACTCCAGGCAGAGTTGTCTTCCATGGGGTGACTCCAGGAGTGAGGAACATAGTGCTGATTGGGTTTCCTGAACAAAGTGAAAAGGATGGGAGGGGGTCTGTTGACCTCTTCAAGCATTTGGGCAAAGAGATGGCTCTTGTCATACCACAGTCTTCCATCTTCTACAGCCACTAGTCCTACGCCAGGTCAAAATGAGCATATCCCAGTAAGCCCAAGATCAGGGAAAGGACCACCCTAGGCGGGATACCAGTCCATCACACACACTCACTTTATCCAAAGCAACATACACGTTTGAGAAAGCAGGGTCGGGGGGGTCCCCTCAAGTTCTTAGGGTTTAGGTGGGCCCTACTCAAAGGCTCCACCGCTCTGCCGACCCCAGAATTCAAACCAACAGCCTCACGATTACGGAAACCCAGTAGACGTCACACAGCCACCTCCGCAAGCTCTAAACGTGAAAGGCTCCTTGTTCTGCAAGAGGAAAAGCACCTTTAGAGTCGTAGAACATCCGGAAGCTGTCTGTGTGATGGTGGCCAAAGAACTGCCCGTTAATTACTGCGTGGTGCTTCTGGATCAGCCCAAGATAACGACGGTTGAACTCAGACCGGAACCATGGTTTTCTCTTCTTCTTCTCAAAGAAGCCAGGTGGCATGTGGCCCACAATGTACACCTATAAAGACAAATGGTCACCTATAAAGACCCTCAGGCCCCGCCACTCCCTGGCCCCAGCACTCTCTGTACCCGACGATCTCTGGGATCCTCCCTATATGCTGCCATCAGGCTCTTCAGCACCTCCTACTGACAGCCATAACTTGACAGGAAGCCGCACAACTTTGCAGAAGGACAAATCCAGTACTGTTTCTATAAGGAGTGTCCTAAATGACAGATGAACATTTTGCGGATCTTGCAGTTTGAAAATTTTGTGCTAAAATAATAACTTTCATATATTTAACTTCATACACATACTATCTGAGCTATTGCATTTTTTTTTTTTTTTTTTTTTTTGTCGTTGTACCCTTCGTGTTAGAATGTATTTGGATTCATTCTTGTTTTCACTAAATTTTAAAGTAAAGACCTTTTCATTTTTGCTGGCGGCAGATGTCAGTACGGCATCCATCCACTCAAACTGGCCCGCCGGGTCTAGGATGTTCTCTGTCACTTTGTTCTGGTCGTAGTAAAGATTGGTGTTGAGGATCAGGACCCTGTAGCCTGACTCCTTCAGGAGCTCTTCTGTGTAGAATCCACCTGGGGATAGGATGGTTGCAATTCTGGTAAATAAGCTTACAACATGTCAGCACATCACTACAAGCTATTTGTGCCCTATCCAGACAGCTGTACCTTTGTTAAAGGTGAGCTGGGATTCAGGCTCCAGCCAATCCTGCCAAAGTTCTGTGGTCCGGTTGTATATGCTATTCGGTTCCGGAGGTAACTGGCTCTTGGGATGATAGTCATGATTACCCAGTGCAGCGTAAACCTTTGTTTCTGGAACAGGCACAAAGTGTCAAGCCAGTGTGAATTTTAAACCAAGATTAATCACACACTTAAATCTCTCATTAACATTAACGCGCAGTTTAACGTTAACAAAACCTAATATGACGCTAAACAGGACATACCTGGAAAAGTCTGTCGCAGGACGTGAGTGATGTTTCCGACGATGCGCATAACGGCGTCCTCCCCGAGCTGATCGTCTGATACGTGCGGCGTGTCATCGCTGGCAGTAGCAGAGTCAGAAGGAACGTGTGGGCTGTTTAACTACGTAAACCATAATCTCTTGGTTTTGATTTATCACACTTAATAGTGTTTACCCTGTCCACACGATGAAATCCGGGTCTGGTAGAATTGCCTTCATGGCATTTATGGATGACAGGATGAGTTCCCATGGCGAGTCGCAGTTGTAGTGGCCGTATGTTCCTGCGTTTGGGGCCGGTCGATTCCCACTAGAGGCGCACACCCGATCGGGGCTGCTTGTGGCAGCGTAGGTAGGGTCCCAGTGGAGGTCTGAAATATGCCAAAAACGACCTGTGGGGCGTAATTGGCCATGCATCACAAAATATAACGAAATAGATGTCAAACTGGTGGAGAAAAGTACAAGTGCCTAAATAAAGATGCCCATATATGAGTCGTACCCTAGTAAAAATACCAGTTCGCACCGCGACCCTTGCCTGGAACAGCTGCTGGAGGTAGAAATAATGGATCAACACAGCAAATCACAGCGATAATTAAACGCTGGATTTTGTCGCTGGTATTTTGCGACACATTTTTATGGCTGAACAGTTGAATTAAAATGTCAAGTTCATAAAGTATAGGGGACATATAAAACCAGATCAAGAACGCCCACCTGCAAATGTAAATTCTTTAAATTAAACATTACTGTGTTAAAGGTTTGCTTGCCACCTCGATGAAAATCAATCCATATTGTATTTTTTATAGTTCAGCGCAGATTCATTAACTCACCCAAATTGGCCGAACTTCTACGGCTAAGAACAACATAGAGGAAAAGAAGGCTGGCAAATATTCCGTACGGTTTCATTCTCATAGCAGAACTGAAATGGCACGTGGGGAGTGCCTTTAATTACAATACCCAAATATAAGCCTAACCAGAAATCTGACGATCAAGCTGAATTTGATCCCATGGTACTTTTCGACATGATGAAATTACTGTCGCTGCTTTTTTTTCTTGTTTTAAAGTTAGTGAGAATGTAAAGTTTTGGGGGAAATGCGTCGCACTTTCACTTGTATTTGATGGGAAAACTATATTTTCGTGCGGGGTTATCATCCTTCAAAACAGGCTTATCTGAAGTTAACCTCTATGAATCCAAAGTACAGAACATCTGTAATAAGGAAGCCTTAGATTAGTGGCTATTCAGAGTTAAAACACACACACACACACACAAACAATGATTTAGAGATACCGCTAATCTAAATAGCTTAAGAACCAAGGTTATATAAAGGTTTATGAGAACAATGGTAATGTACCTAAGTTTGCAATTGGGTCGATATTCGTCAGACATCCAGGAACATTCTATAGAATGTTATGTTTTTTATCAACTAAACGTGATAAAAAATACTAAGAAGCCATGTTCACGAAAACGCAATTTAGGATTTTAAAATTACGCGCAACTCTTGGTACGTATCTCAATGAATTATTTAAATGTGATGTAGTCTAAATCCATTAGTATAGGCCTATTTACCGATTTTGCACATTTCAAAATAAAAGGAATACTACCACTGGAGAAAAAAAGTTTCTAAAGAAACTCTTATTTCTTAAAAGAAAAAATAACAGTTATAACTGAAATCATACACTACTGCATGTTTTGTAGGGTGGTATGGACTCCGTAAGGTTTCTTTCGCCGCTGTGCTACTACGGTGTGCAACTGTACCCGAATTCATCTCGATTTATGCAAAGAAATACTACTCCCAAGAAGTTGATAGGTGGCGAAATACCGTTAAATGAAAACTAAAGCCGCTCTACGTTGCACCACAACATGAGAAGAAGAACAGCACAGCCGTCTTTGATTGGACCATTTAGTTCGCGGCAATGAGACCGAGGCGCATGCGTGTTTGGGTGTCTGCTCGCCAGCGCGCGGAATCGCTTTAAGATACGCATCGGCTAAACATTTTAGTTAAAAGCAAGGTGACGCAGCTAGTAAAAATATCGTAGTTTTTAATAAAAAAAGTTTTTTTTCATAGTTTTGTCCATATAGTACTGTCGCCGAGTAAGAACATGTGGAATCAAGGTAATTATTAATCGGTGTCATGTTTTGTATTGTAACTAGAAAGTTGACTGTTTCTGTATACAAACAGTTACGGATCCTCGTCATTGAGTTTTCCAGTGGTTTACCGTTAAAGCATTAACTGACTGCTGTTATCGGCGCTTATTTCGCTGGTTTGTCGCTCTCTGTTTTGATAAATAGCTGCCCGCGGTGGGCCTCCTTGCTGATGCGGTGCTGGTTAACGTGTTCTGGGGAAGACTAGCGCCGTCTTTGTTATCCGGCTCTTCTGCGTGCTGTCTGGATGTTGACAGTACAGATTCGATGCAGTGTCTTTGCTTACGTGTGTCTGCCGACATGTTTATCCATGTCCACTATAGGATTATATTCAACGATCCTTTATTGCAGTCAATGTCAACCTCTTTGAAATTTCTTTTCCTTCCAGGCAGTTATACTGACTATAGTATGGGGGGTGGCTACACGCAGTCTCCGGGGGGGTTTGCATCCCCAGCTGCATCGCAAGGAGGAGAGAAAAAGGGAGTAAGTGGGGGTTTATAGCCTCTACATTGCAGCTGAGCTGTTTTTCTTCTTAACAGTGGACATTCCACTACATGAAATGGCTGTTGTGACATGGTTGTGTGTGTGTTTCCCAGCGAATGAGAGCCCAGCAGATTGTCCCCTGCACAGTGTCCCAGCTCCTGTCTGCCACACAGTCTGAGGATGTCTTCAAAGTAGGAGAGGTGGAAATTGCTCAGGTGAGTGTTTAAGCCTGGCCCGTCTTAAAAGGCACATTGTGTCAGGTTTGCTGGAAGTCTGAAGGTTGACAGTTACACCTGTCGCGAGAGTTCATATCGCCTTGTCTGTTTACCGTATGTCAGCTTCAGTTGTGCCTTTACCTGATGGCCCCCTTTGACGTCCCTTCCCCTATCCTCCCAGGTCACTTTGGTGGGCGTCATAAGAAACATGGAAAAGTCCATGACCAACATCCAGTATAAAGTGGATGACATGACAGGGCCTCCTATGGATGTGAAGCAGTGGGTGGACACTGAGGTGAGCAAGCCTGTGCTGCAACTAGTAAAGTCTAGGGGCATTATTAGAAAGGGCTTGTTCTCAGTGTTATTTAACACAATATATAACAAGCGTGAGGAGTGCCTATTGCCTGGTGTGCTTGGGAGTGTTCCTTGTTATAGAGAAACAGATTGTCACAGAGAATCTATGCTTCAAAAGAGCTGTACAGTTGACTATAGGGCTTCACGATGTCACATCGCGATCATTTGAAACTACAGGCGAGCAGAACTCCTCTAACAAGTGGGTGGTGTTGCTGAGGGTCAAGTGAGTGCCAGCAAATGCGATGTGACTACGGGACTGTAGATAATGGGCATAAAGGCTGTACAGATGCCGGCCTTTCGATTGTATATGGACCTTTACTTACGCCCACAATTTGGTAAGCAAAATAGTAGTATGCCTACAATATTAATGAGATGTTGTGACACCCAAACATTTTTAATCTTTATGAATTCCGTGTAAATGTCGTACACTTATACTGCAAATAGTACGACCACACCACAGACATCTGTTTACCTTGTTCATCCACAGTATCTCCTCTTTTAAAAGATGTCACTGCTGAGCCGTTCTTTCGAATTTATACAGATTACTGTACTCTGCAGGGATGTAGCAGTTGTGGTGCATAGAACAGTGTTAACCCCAGCGATGGATGGTATTGTCTACCTGATTTGAGACCCGTGTAGATACGGGCCAGTTGTTTGTGGTTCCACCAGCCTGACTGACCCACTTCTTGTTCTCCAGGACCCGAGTGTTGAGAGTACAGTAATCCCTCCTGGTACTTATGTTAAAGTCTCTGGAAACCTTCGCTCCTTCCAGGTACACCCCACAACAAATGTTTCTTTTAGAAATAATAGCAAGTGTTTATTTTGTTTTCATGCGTACTAGGGAGCAGTGTCATGGTGCATTAACTGCACTTACACACCATATGCACAGAATAAAACACAACAAGCTTGTATGTTCATCATCACCACAAAAATCTGAATTGCAAGCAGAAGAAATTAAAGTACATTTTTCATTATTAATTACTTAACGTAAGGTATGAGTCTCAGTGGAGCTTAAGACTAGAACTTTCCCCTTAAGTATGACAATTGGAGGTTAAATGTGGCATCATATTCACTGATGGGAGGGTGGAAGCAGAGTGATTAAGGGGTGGTGAACCTCCGAAGGCAAGCCATGCGGCCTGAACGAGGGTGCTGCTTCCTGTTGCAGAACCACAAGACGGTGGTGGCATTCAGCGTGCGCCCCCTGGAGGACGTCAATGAGATAACGTCCCACATGCTGGAGGTGGTCCAGGCGCATATGCTGCTCAGCAAGCCACAAGTGAGTTTGCCACCTCGCCGGGTCTGCCTCTCTTATCGCGGAGTGCTATGTAGCACAAGCAGTATAAAATATGTTGATACTGAGATGATGTGTAGCATGAACACTGCTTACAGTGGAGGTGTCAGAGTGCAGTTGGGTTACCCTCTTTTGGCGAGCACTGCTGTCCGTCCTCCTTATGGCTGCTGCATCCCGTGAAAATGTTCTGACTATTTCCCAGGTGGGTGGAGCTGTGTCAGTGAGCAAGCCTACAGGTTCTGTCAGTTTTGGTGGTATGGCCAGCGTGGGCGGAGGTTACTCCGGGGCCAGTGACCTTGTCAACAACGGACTGAGCCCCAGCCAGAACCAGGTGAGTTGCTGGGTTCTTGCTTTACAGGAGCCACTGGTGCTTGCGGCTGCTAGTGGCCATTTGTTTATTAGTTCGGTCAACAGAGACTGCATTGTCAGTCTGTGTCTGAAGCCCTCAAGGAGGGAGGGGATGTGTGAGATACTGCTGCCGTAATCTGTGTTCTTGAAGGTCCTGAGCTTGATAAAGAGCTGCCCTGACGCTCAAGGCATCAGCATCCAAGACTTGAAAATGAGGCTGAGTGGCATGAGTATTACAGTTATCAAGTAAGCCCCTCCTCCTTCCTCAGTCTGTCAGAGGTGTCGTCTGATTGGCTAGTGAGCCAGCTAAAGATATTGTGACGTGGGTGGTGAAAGCCGTGGTCAGGCTAAGCGTTAGCAAACTTTTCTCACAGTCTGATTTTGGGGAAGTAGTTTCTATGGTTTTATATCTGGAAAACAGTTTCTCCTTTTCTTTTTAACATGGACCAAGCAGGCTGAATCAACACCAAGACTAGCGTTAACATTAATCAAAATTAAGAATTCCAGTGAGACTTTCACCCTCTTCCCAATGCAGGCAGGCTGTGGAATTCCTGAGTAATGAAGGTCACATTTTCTCCACCATCGATGAAGATCACTTCAGATCAACCGACAATGACGACTAGACCACTTGTATTCCCCCAGGCCCCTCCAGTCCCAGTACTGGATTTGATGCATGGACTGCCATTCCCATAACCTCCCTCTAACCAGTCCTAGCCACTAGAGCAGACTGAAGGATCCTGTGAGGTTGTACTTCATTGTTTGATGTTCCTGAGTGAAACAGGACCCATGAACGAGTCCATATAGAGAAGAGGTTCTCTGCACAGTTGTTTTAATGTCTGTTGGTTTGTGTACAGACAGCTTCCCGCATCGGAGAGTGGAATGACTGTTTTAAAAGTGGTCAAACTGAACGTGGCACCAGTCTCTCTGTCCAAATATTTTTCTTTGTTTCAGATTAAAAATTGATCGTGTTTGCAGGATGGTGTGTGAGGATCTTCATTTGGGGCCCCCAGGGCCATTTCCTGTTGGGGCGGGTGCAGCAGAATGGAGTAATGTTGACATCAAATATGCAACCATAGTTTTTGATAAGCTTTTCAACAGGGTACTATGGTAGGGCTTTATCAGTGAATTACTTTGATAAGACAGAGCTATCTTACACTCAGATTGCCTGTTAAACCATTGTAACTGGTTTCCTTGGGGTCAGGGCTCCCAAAAAAAGTAAATATATCTTGTGCCTGGTATAAATAGCCTTTCTTGTTAATACATGCATGCAGTTGTCATTTGCTAACTTTTTGTAAAAACTGTACTTAAAGAGGAACAGGCCTGGTTTCATCACCGCAAAAATAATGTTTCAGAACCTGGGGTTCTGAAATGACAGTCCATGGGTAAGTTTACTGTGTTGCTGTGACCAGGGCTTAAAGTATTCCGGCATCGTGCCGGATCTCCGGCGTGCGGCCGTGAGGGAAAAAAAAAAATAATATTTTAGAGCCTGCGCATGCGGTTTAATATTTTCGAGGCAATTTATTTCACCTACCAATCATATGAGAGGAACGCAGCTTTAACTAACGTTACAAGCCTAGCAGAAGCAGAGAAGGGCGGGTCCTTGCAACACGGTATGATTGACACCCATACGTCAATGTCACGTTAGCGTTGTCGGAGAAAAAAAAATGTAGCGCAAGTTTATGAAGCCTGGGGATGATGTCCTAGCAATAGATAAAGGACTCAAAAATAAATGGGGCTGCGCGTGGATTGAAGAAATTAGAGATGGTGAGCCTTTTGGCAATTGGTGCAAGAAACTGAGAGAGCCCGGGGCTTGTTTCTGCACGATTTGCTCGAGGAAGCTACTGTATGCCAGCAGCTGTAAGAAAGTGCTTGCACGTCATGATTTAGACTCCGGTCATAGAGCCGCTGCCCGTGCACTCAAACTTACCACGACGCTGCCGGGAGCAACTGTTACAGCTTACACATCGTTGTCTATGACTGACCGTGTCTGCGATTTAAAAATACGTTTGTGCACATTTATATCAGAACATGATTTGTCATTCAGAATTTCGCATCCACTGGTCACCCTGTGTAAGAAACTGGCAGAAGACAAAAAAGCTAGCCTGTCGGTTTCAAATCAACATGCGAGTTACATGAACACTCATGGAATTGCATTACAGTTCAAAAAATGTTTG
>JAODUD010000134.1:23665639-23685052 GCA_026784285.1 Stomatorhinus walkeri
TCTTGAGTGGAGACAAGTTACCAGCATCCTCCTTGACAACTGTACAGTCATGAGAGGAAAAAAGTCTTCAAATAAAAGTCCCCCCCCCCCACCTTTCTTTACTTTAACCCCTGTGTGACACACAGCTTAATGTACAAAAGGTTTTTTTTAAAACTATTACGCCTTCATGTCAGATCAGGGATGGCTTGACATGGCTGTCAGTGTCCAAGGGTCACCAGTGTGAGGGACTTGGGCTCAGTAGAACATGACACTTTCTGCAGCGTTCTTTATGAACTCGTCCGGTGATTCATAGTCGTGTTCGGAGTCATTTTCTGGGAGTGGGGGGGGGGGGAGAGTGAGAGGAGTCAGTGGGTGGGATTTTGCATTGTGGGGTGGCACAATACTCCTGCTTCAGTATATTCTCAGGCTATGGAAGACACCCCCCAGCAGAGAGATTTCTCAAAGACCATACGTTAGTTGGACTGGAAGGCTGTAGAGAGCTGCTAATCTGTGCTGTACTGGGGCTAAAGTAAGAAGGGGGCATCGACGCAGGTATGCTTCCTGCTAGGAAGAGAAACTAACCTCTCTTGCTCTTTTCTGAAGGCCTCTTCGGGGCCTGGACATACATGTTGGGCTGTGTGCTGGCTGGAGAGATGGGCTTCCTTTCTAACACTGGAGGGGGGCCTCTTAAAATCTGGAGGAAAATGGAAAAAAAAGGTTTATACTACTTGCTTGCATTGAGTCCTTGTATTCATGAGTGACACCAAAAAAATTCTTGTATATTATGAGTTTTTATTATGGTCAAATGTCTTCTATCTATAATCTCTTCTGTTCGGCATTTCTGATAAAATCGTCACTAAATTTCACTATTATTCTTCTGAGAAATGGGAAGCAAATAGCATGAAATTTATATGTCAGCTACCTCTGTAGATGTACAGCTACCTAAACAGATTTTGAGTTTGAGGAGGAGTTGGTTGCATTAGAGCAGCACTTTTTGGAAACTGAAAGCCTAGTGTGTAGGATCACAGTGGTTTTATGAGGTGTGTATGCGTTGTGTGTAAACGAGTTGAAAATACATATGTTAGAAGCCATACATACAAACTGCAAAACCTCCAGAATATAGTGTTTATTATTTCGTAGAGGTGAATATTTAGAGCACTGGTGACTGCTGACATAATAGTATGAGTGTGTATAGCAATAACCGCAAAATTCTCTCTGCATGTGTAAGTGATGTGTAAGTGATGTGTAGATGCAGCTGGTTACCATTGGGGGTGACGGAGGTGACTTCTTCACTTTATTCTCATTGCTTAAGGTGAGCTGATCGAGCTGGGTGGGGAGCGACTCGCTCCTCTGGCGACTCGTCTTGCTCTCCGTTACGCGCTTGGGTGGCAGTGGAGGGGGCAACACGTCAGCGCTTCCCACCTGGCTGAGAAACTCATGGTAGAAGGCCTCTGTCAGCTCCATCACCGACTCGCACTGCATCTTGGGGGCCTGGCCCTCACCCCAGGGCAGGGGGTCCTCGGTGAGGTACAGTGCCATGCTGAGCCAGCGACTGGGCAGCTCGAAGCACTCATCCGGCTTGCTGGCGAGGCTGGCCAGAACCACAGGTTCTATGACTGTCTCCTTCAATTGCAAGCCCAGGTGGTCCGACAGGGGGTCGCGACGGACTGCCGTGTCCTTTGACACCACTTTAACATCCAGTGGGAGTGGAAATTGCTTGACCAGGTTGGGCAGGCTGTACTTCTTCTTATCCTTAATCCTCTCGACAAAGTGGCCTTCGAGGTACATGGGTAGAAGGAGCTCATGTTTTTGCTCATCCTCACCATCGTCCTCGTCGTCCTCATTGTCCTCGTCCTGGTCATCCGCCTCAGACAGGCGTCGGCAGACCAGCACCTCCACCGTCTGCCACTCACCTTCGTTCCCTTGCACCTCCACCATCTGGTTCCGAAGGATGTCAAGCTGGTCACCGGCACTCAGGGAGTCCAATCCCTTCTCCAGTGCCTCGCAGTGCCGCGACGTGGTCACGCTCAAGCCTGGCGCCCTCTGCAGGGCGCCGCACAGCTCGTAGGTGGCGGCGAATTCGCGGGGACGCCGCCGCAGGCGACCACCGTAGTTCTGTGAGACCAGGAAGTGCTGCTGGGCCTTCTTGCTCTTCAGGGTGGAGGCAAGCACCATGGGTGAGTCAGAGCGGCCGTGTAGCACCAGCCGCTGGCCCTTCTGCAGGTTCTCCACCCATGGGCTCTTGAAAGGCGATGGTACGCTGGGGCCCTCCACGACCTCAGCCATGGCAGGGAATCTCTCTGCGGGCTTGGCCATAACTTCCGCCAATGACAGCGGGGTCACGAACTTGACACTCTGAGACTGCGCCGTCACATCCACAACGTCCACCTCCAGATTGGAGGGAAAGGTGACTACGTCCTTCCTCACTACGGGAGACAGGATCAAGTGAAGTCAAGTGGGGCTTTATTGTTGCACCAGCCATATTCAGCACACAGCATATGGTGACGTGAAATAACATTCCCCAGGACCATGGTGTTGCTTATGCAAATAAAGTGCATGGACAGATAGAACCCATGTTAACAACATGGACACACAATGCAAGTGAATGTATTGGTAACAGTGGCAAAAAGAGTGCAAGTACTGACAAATGACAGTTGGAGGTAGAGGTGCTGGTCATATAATTAGAATATCTTCAAAAAGTTGATTTAATTCACTAATTCCATTCAAGAAGTGAAACTTGTATAACGTATACATTCATTCCACACAGACTGATATATTTCAAGTGTCCATTTCTTTTCATTTTGATGATCATAACTGCCAACTAATGAAAACCCCAATTCAGTATCTCAGAAAATTAGAATATTGTGAAAAGGTGCAGTATTGAAGACGCCTGGTGCCACACTGTAATCAGCTAATTAACTCAAAACACTCGCAAAGGCCTTTAAATGGTCTTTCAGTCTAGTTCTGTAGGCTACACAATCATGGGGAAGGCTGTTGATTTGACAATTGTCCAAAAGATGACCATTGACACCTTGCACAAGGAGGGCAAGCCACGAAGGGTCATTGCAAAAGAGGCTGGCTGTTCACAGCTCTGTGTCCAAACATTAATAGAGAGGCGAAGGGAAGGAAAAGAAGTGAACAAGCAATAGGGATAACCGCACCCTGGAGAGAATTGTGAAACAAAACCCATTCAAAAATGGGGGGGGGGGATTCACAAAGAGTGGACTGCAGCTGGAGTCAGTGCTTCAAGAACCACTATGCACAGATGTATGCAAGACATGGGTTTCAGCTGTCGCATTCCTTGTGTCAAACCACGCTTGAACAACAGAAGCTTCTCGCCTGGGCTAAAGACAAAAAGGACTGGACTGCTGCTGAGTGGTCCGAAGTTATGTTCTCTGATGAAAGTAAATTTTGAATTTCCTTTGGAAATCAGGGTCCCAGAGTCTGGAGGGAGAGAGGAGAGGCACAGAATCCACGTTGCTTGAGGTCCAGTGTAAAGTTTCCACAGTCAGTGATGGTTTGGGGTGTCATGTCATCTGCTGGTGATGGTCCACTGTGTTTTCTGAAGTCCAAGGTCAACGCAGCTGTATACCAGGACATTTTAGAGCACTTCATGCTTCCTGCTGCTGACCAGCTTTATGGAGATGCAG
Source organism: Stomatorhinus walkeri (assembly GCA_026784285.1). Taxonomy (NCBI): domain Eukaryota; kingdom Metazoa; phylum Chordata; class Actinopteri; order Osteoglossiformes; family Mormyridae; genus Stomatorhinus; species Stomatorhinus walkeri. The sequence continues at coordinate 23,669,269 of JAODUD010000134.1, forward strand.
ATTTCATTTTCCAGCTTGACTTGGTACCTGCACACAGTGCCAAACGTACCTGGTTTAAGGACCATGGTATCCCTGTTCTTAACTGGCCATCAAACTCGCCTGACCTTATTGTGAAGAGGAAGATGCGATATGCCAGACCCAACAATGCAGAAGAGCTGAAGGCCACTATCAGAGCAACCTGGGCTCTCATGACACCTGAGCAGTGCCACAGACTGATGGACTCCATGCCACGCCGCTTTGCTGCAGTAATTCAGTAATTTCTTTGTATTGGTCTTAAGTAATATTCTAATTTTCTGAGATACTGAATTGGGGTTTTCATTAGTTGTCAGGTATAATCATCAAAATTAAAAGAAATAAACACTTGAAATATATCAGTCTGTGTGGAATGAATGTATACATTATACAAGTTTAACTTCTTTTTGAAATAAATCAACTTTTTGAAGATATTCTAATTATATGACCAGCACCTGTATGTATGTCCACAGTGTTACCATTATTTTAGTATAACCTGACTCATTAGCCGAAAACTAGTCAGTATACCAACGAAATACAATTCTGATTTTTCACAATATTACATTGTCTGAAAGCACTTCACATTATCCCTGCCCAACGCCCCCAGTGAATAAGCCAGAGGCGGCAGGCGCAAGGAAATCTTCCTAGAAGGAAGAAACCTTGGGAAGAACCAGACTCAAAGGGGGAGCCCATACTACAGGGGCCGGCAGAGGAAGTCATAGTCCTGATTTATACCCTCCACCATGTCCATTACTAAATGAGCACACCAATTTAAGTTGGTTTTCATGCATGTCTAATCACAAACAAACATCACTCACTGCTCATGATGGCCTGAACTTGGTATATGGGGGTAATTTTCAAGGGACCCCCGCACTGTGTGGTCTTGATGTGGCGGAAATACCGGGTACTGAGGCGGGGTGAGGTCAAGATCTGTTTCAGGGTGTAGGCCTGCCCATTGTCGTACTCATAGAATGTCCCACGGCAGGAGAGCGGGATGAGGATTTCAGATGAGGGGCCCAGGTGACCCTCAATCTGGCAGCGAACACTTGGCGTTCCATCCACCAGGGTCCTGGGCTCCATGAGCGTCAGCACCTGGCCGGCATCCACTACGCGGCCTTTCACCTTCAGACAGTGACGACTGACAAAGCTGATGGGATGGAAGGATTCCAGGTCTACTGGAAGCAACTCCACCATCTCCTCCACCGAGGAGTAGGGCATGTCCTCCAGAACCATCTTGAACATGCCTGCCAGGAACCACAGGAGTCAAAGAAAGACCAAGAAAAAGTCACTAATTTCCCTGCCGTACTATCGTGAGACACGATAATTTGTAAAATGAAAGTCTATGTGACCAAGGCAGTTTGTAACAAAAAATATGATTAAAAAAACAAATGGGTATTCTGTTTACATGAAGCACGGCAGGCGGGTGTTCTGTTTAGATGAAGCACGGCAGGCGGGTGTTCTGTAAAATTAACTATGGAACTGCGCTGTTATGGGCAGAGATCAATTTGTGGCGGTATCCACCTTTGTAATTCAGTGGCAACTCAGATGTCTCCTTGGTGCTGTTATCCTGTGTGGTGGCAGACAAAAGTTTGGCTCCAATGATCTTTACCATGTCCCCCGTGGACAGGCACACTTCACTGCCAGACACTTCATACACTGACCCTGCATGTCACAAAGTCAACAAATTATGTAAATACAGTCATCTGCCAATATATGATATTAAAATATGTATATAGCCATTGCTATACAATTAATGTTATTATTTCAGATTTAAGAACAATACTCAGATTGAGTACATTTGCACTGTTTCTAAAGATCAGTATTAAGTTATGTTTCAGTTTATAAATGGCTTTTTAAATGCTGTGCTTTGTGTTACTTAATTGACAATAAATGCATTCTATTCTATTCTGTGAAGGACTGGAAGAGTTCAAATGAAATGATACACTTGCTGTGTACCATCCTACGTCATAATTTCGACTTCATTCTTTGGTTTGTATAATTTGTCTTTTTAAGATCAGGTTATCCTGTTGTTGCGGATGTTGCGTTCATTTTGAACATGAACACGGCGCAAAGTAAAAGAGCAGTACGGCAGATATGAAAACGACAACTGGTGTTTGAAAGACACCGAAAGTGGAAAACAACACATTTACTCACACAGCATTCAGTGTTAACCTGGATTCACCATTGACAATATAGATTACCGTTAGGGATGGCACCTGATCAGATGGGTATTAAACGTGACCTGGGCAAAATAAACTCCGATGTTATCGGCACTGCTTTCAGTAGTGGAGAAATTAATAAAATAGATTTATCATTGCGACATAAAAGTCATACTTCACAGTTGTTCTGACAGCTCCGTTAACGATTAAGACATGAATCTGTGACGCCTCCAGATAACGCTCTCGCTGCGCAGTGGTGGGAAACCACCAAATCGATCGGTTTAAAATTGTACTTTGCGGGTGAAAAAAAATGTTTGGGCAGGTAAAACAGATATTAGGTTGTTTTGGAATCAGTTCGGTTTTGTAAGTATTGGCACATACGTAGTTTCAGCTAATTAAAATGAAAGATGAATAGACAGCGCACGGTGATGGTGGGGTGTGTCATTGGCAGCTTCAGCCGAATCCAATATTTTAAATCACTTTTTTTCTCCCTCTCTTTGTTATATTTCACTTATTCCCAGGCATTTTTACATAACTATTGTAGTTCAAAGTACAGCTTCAATACAGCAGTGCTGTATTCGGTAATGTTGATTGTTTTCGCCCAAAACAGTACCAATAAGAATACAGTCAAAGTACCGAACCGATAAGCATTGCCCCTATGAGTAGTAGTACTATTAACGATAACCATCCCTAATTATTTGTAAACATTAAAGCAAATCATAGTGGAGTTACTGAGAATTTTACAGAAATGAAGAGGAAGGGTGATATATCAAGTGTTTTCTCACCAAAGTCTAAGGTAGAGTAGACCACAGACATGACGAGGGGGGAAATGATAAAAAAAAGAGCAACAGAAACGTGTCAGTGACAACATGGAGGGCAAAGGTGATCGGGGACATGAGGGAGTGGAAGGAGATGAAGAGATGGAAAAGGGAGAGCATCACACAGATGAGGTGCAAGAGGGAGACCGCATGGGACCAGACAGAGTGCAGAGCTTAGACAGTGAGAGGGAAATTAGTGTATATGAACCATCGCATGTTGTCTCCAGTCAAGCTGGGTCATACGGTATGCAAATTAGTACTGCATGCCACATCTGAATAAAACGCACAAATCACAACAAAAAGCCATTTTGCAAAATAGTGAATTTAAGGGACACTGCTCAGTGAAATATTTATATTCATTCTAATAAATATGTTTGATTGAATGGGACTCAATATGAAATTTATTAGTGTGGGGAGTAGGGGTAGGGAGTTTGAGTACTGTGTGTATAGAGTATTTTAATCATTCAAGAGGTCAAAAAGAGCAAGCAGTTTTCATTGATTGTTGAAACTAAAGAAGATCAGAAAAAGAGCAAATCTCATTTGTTCTAAGATGCTATTCCAATGGTGTGGTTCACAACAGCTTTCTGGAGTTTGATGCAGAAGAACACCTAGATGCTGCTGCATTGACTGATAAGATTATATGCTTTCTTGAGAAGCACGGGCTGGAGTATAAAGAAAACCTTGTAGGCCATGACTATGATGGAGCTATGGCGATGAGTGGGGTGACAAGCAGTTCACCTTCACTGTAGTGCACAATGCATAAACTTAGTAATAATAGACTGTTAAAAGGGTGACAGATGTAGGAAACTTCTCATTATTGGAACGAATGTACATATTTCTCTGAGTCTTAAGTGCATAACAAATGGCTGGAAGTGCAGCAGGAGATGTTTGATGGTGCGCCAAGGAAGCTCCAACTCATACACATTGGGCCTGTCGGCACGTACCATGTTGTAATGTTATGGATAGGTTCCCTGCGGTAGTATGGGAGCTTGAAGAGCTTGCATCTGAGAACTCCCCACAAAGAGGCAAGAGGGATATTGGCTCAGATTGATCTGAATTTTGTTGGATGCCTTGTACTGTTTCAAAACGTCTTGAGTGACACTAAATGTTTGACGGACATGCTCCAATCTAAGTGGACTATGTTAAAGCTTTCGATTTAATTGAAAGACTTAGAGACACTGGTACTGTATCGTAGTCAAGCCTCTTTTGGTGAAATGTGGAAAGACAGTCTTGATTTATGTCAAAGAAGTATCATTGTACAGCTCAGTGAAACCCAAAGAAGTCAAGACACACAACAAGGACATTAAAGGACAGTGTCATCCCTTCCATCTTGGAGCAGCATGAAGTTATGCGCAGCAAACACATTTCGTATCAATGTGTACTATCCGGTTATGGATAACATGATTGGAGAAATAGGAAGACAATTTTGTAACACAAATTGAAACATGACACAAGGCGTCCAGGCACTAGACCTGTCAAGTCCTACATTTTTGAAAAAGGAAGCCGTTCTTTTATTGGCCAAGGCTTATGATTCCAATATTGAGGATATTAAACATGAGTTACATCAGTCAAGGGGAATATTAGATAGGAATTAGAAGGAAAAAATATTTCTTAAAATTTTATGATTAAGTATTTCCATCACATTTAAGATCTTATTTCCAAGCTCTTAGAAATATTTAAAACAATGTAAAGGAGGCAGACTGGGTAGACCACTGACCAATTAATCATTTTGAGTAGTGGTGAAAACTGATAAACATTAAATATGGGGATACAGTCACTAATAATGATTTATCTATCATCACAAACCTCTGAGGGCTCAGAATTTGGTTTCATTCAGCTCGTGTCCCCCTTCCCCCCAATATTAAAGTCTCTCCTACACCATTCATGGTTTGGTATACTTACCATTAAACTTATACCATTATACCATTGGTATACTTACCATTAAACGTATACCATTATACCATTGGTATACCTACCATTAAACTTATACCATTATACCATTGGTATACCTACCATTAAACTTATACCATTATACCATTGGTATACCTACCATGAACCTCTGGGCAGAGGTAACAAAAAAATAATACATTGCTTTCTGGCCCAGAAAGTGCTCAAAATCATTTAGTTAAGCAAAATCATTAACATATTCATATGGATCTTACTACCTACTATAAATGGTACACGGCAACATATCTGAGTAATTTTCTGGTGTAAGCTTTTAAAGAAAATGCAAGATAATCCCTTACTTTGAAGCAATGTCTTGTACTGAAGTCACAAATATAATTATCTGTCATACAAGAGCAGTGTATGTTCAAGTTAATACATATATTTTTTTATTTCTGGCAGAAGATTGTCACAGGATGGCTCTTAGGTATGCTTGGTGACAAGTAACATCATTCACCTTTCAGCACTATGGACAGCTGCAGTCATCCTGTAGCTCAATGACCTCACATATACAGGGCTAGGGCTCCATCCTCTACCTCTATAACCTCACACATACAGGGCTGGGGCTCCATCCTGTAGCACTATGACCTCACACATACAGGGATGTGGTTCCATCTTCTAGCTCTATAACTGTCAGGGTCAGCTCCTGTTGTCCCAGTCTGTGTCCTTTTCCCCTTGTCCTAGTCTGTAGTGTTTCCCCAGCTCCCTCTTGGCCGCATGGCTCAAGGAGCTGAGTGTGTGCCTATCTATTAACCCATCTGTTGTGTGTTTGAATCCCATCTCCTCCATTTTTGTATTTTGTTCCCTGAGTTTTCTAGTTCCTGTGTCTTGTGATTTCACTTGGTTTTGGTTTATGCTTTGTGCCCATGGTTGGGTTGTGTTTCCCTAGTGTAGATTCAGTTTCCTTCTTCCTGTCAGCCTTAGTTAATCAGTTCCACCTGTTGCCTGTTCTTGTGCCTGCCCTAGTGTGTTTTCCTGATTGCTCGTTGTCCTGCACCTTCCCCGATTGGTTAATTGTCTCACCCCTGCTGTGTCATCACCCAGTTCCGTTTTCCTATTTAAGTTCCTGCCTAAGTTGCGTTCTCCAGTGGTTCATTGTTTGTCGTAGTTTTGCTGTTAGATGTATGTACTTTGGATGTTCAGATGTTCCCCCTCGAACCTATTAAAAGGGATTTAATTAATTTTGTATGTGTGTGTCTGGTTTCTGCAATTGCACTTGCAATGCCCTTATATATCACTCTTCATCCTGTGATTGGTTGTATACCCTGGAACAGACTCCAGGTTCAATGTAACTCTGAGCAACAACTACTCACAGCCTTGTAGTTCAGTGGTATATATGATTAATTTCACAGTCGACCTCAATGTGACTAAGAGTATTAACTTTCCCAACAGAGTACTATGTCGGTGGTATGCATAAGCCTTGGTTTTATTGAGCTAGTATCGGGAGGAAATTCACTGTGAAGTCTTAAAGCACTTATGTAAGTCGCTCTGGCTAAGGACATCTGCCAAATGCTGTAAATGTAAGCAATTTTCTATTTTTACTACTGGGACTTGAGAGCTAAGAACTCTGCTGACACAATGGGTTTCTTGAAGACAAGAAAGGAGGAAGTATGTTTTGCCACCCGCTACATGAAGGATGTTTGAGGAGTATGTCACTGTTGCTGATGAGTTTGACTGCACCAGCTGCAACGTACTTGGCGGTTATGTTTTGCCGTTGGCCACTTTCGGATGCTCGTAGAGGAGCATGGTGGATGAGGTTGTGGCTGCATTCATTCATGAATGGATTGGGGAGCATGAGACATTTTAATGGTTTGACCTTCTGGAATGACCTGAAAGTGGAATGCTGAGAGCATCCTGTAGATATGAATGGACCTCTGGCATATCGGGTATTTTCCTGGTGAGCTATGTTTATTTTCTTGCACAACCAGGTAGCATAGTGACATAAAGGTCTAGTGTAGCTGGGATCTTAAGACATACGGGGCATAGCCCCTGTTCTCAAACTGAGAGCATGGGTTGTTGAATCATCTGAGCTAAACAAATCATTCATAGCTCGCTGGGATTCATTCAGAGCCTCAGCTCCCAGCTCCCCATACCAGCAACACCTCTGCTGACATGGTTGATTAAGAACTGCATATATTTAAAGCCATGGGGAAAAGAAAGTACGCAGTGTTAGCCTACTAACAACATATTGAAAGGACAACATATTGAAACCTGCTGTTTTTCTTTGTCACCCAGAGTAATTTGTTTATAGAACTTGGTGAGGATCACACATTTAAATTTAGGCCCTGATAAATAAAAACAGGGAATTGAAGGAGGGTAAACTTTTCCCATAACTGAATGCTTGTGTCACCTTTTATACTGACCTTTTTATACTATATATTTCACAGTATCTGCACAAGTATGGAGCAAAATGTTACAAATATTCTACAGGATAATCCAGTGAAGCCATTAAACAAATAACAAGACAAAGAACCCCAGTGACTCCCAGTCACTTGCTGGATGTCAGCATAGTTCTTTGTACCTTGATTGAGTTTGAGTAAGCAGTTTAAAACAACAGAGAAAGATCTAGAACTAAACATAGTACAGAGTTGCAGACTTTGTCATCTGGATGGTGTGAGATGTTCAATTCGAGACAAAGTCTGCACACTCATTTACATGTATGTGGGAGTTTTACTGTTTTGTAAATAGTCTGTAGATTTCACAAACTACTCCAATGCTTTTGATGTGGCTAATTTTATGTCTAATATAGATTTACTGTAAGATTTCTTCAGTGAGAGTCAGAAAGTGTCACGCCAGATGCTTGGACGTTAGCAGCGCTAATAGTAACCAACCAAACCACTCAGGAAGGACAAATTGTACCCCTGCACTGGTAGCTCCACCATTCTGTACCAGGGCAGGAAGTCCCAAATGGGGAAGTACTTTCTGAAGTTTGCAACCAGCATGTAAAGATGTTATTAGTTAATTAGCAACATACATGATAAAGATCAATGGTTAATGATTGTTAAAAATTTCCATGCATGCAACTCACCCCCCCCCCCCCCAGCTCAGCACACATGTGAACTGCGGATTAATTGCATTATCAATGATATTGTGAAACCCATTTTTACTGCTGTAATATTTCCATGAATGCCCATGCTACCAAAGTCCACAAAGGATTCAGTGCTTGAGATTCATTTCTCACAATGGGAGACAACTGCCCCTCATGCATAGCACATGGGGATTTTAGACTTCAGGTGCAAATGCATTAAAAATATTTTTATTGATTGATTGTAACTACTTTCATGTGTGTCCTATAATTGGTCCAGATCTATTTCTCATCTAGCTTTATTACTTGTGTATACAAAGGCAGGCCCCGGGTTAATAATGTCTGATTCATGGACAACTTCTACTTACAAAGGGATTATCATAAAGCCTATTATAATTAAAAATTTGAGTTAAATACAATGGTGCATAATAACCAACACATACACATCTTTGTGACGCTCATGAAGATTTGTGCAGCTTCAGCAGTCTGTTGACTTGAGGTAAAATACAGTACCGTATGCAGTTACTATTATCATTATTACATCGGGGGGGGGGGGCTGTGTGGGGAGAGTGTCTGACTTCCGCTGTCTGGGAGATCATCGGCTGCCTTTAGTCTCTCTGGATGAACCGCACAGCTCTCGCTGCCTCAGAAAAGCGAAAAACACCCTAAAAGACTCCTCACACCCTGCTCAGGACTTATTTGTCTGCTGCCATCAGGCAAAAGATAGAGGAGCATCAAAACAAGGACCAACAGACTGAATAGTAGTTTCTACCCTGTCGCTATCAGCGTGCTGAATGTCACCTAATCACCTTCATACAACTTGAGTGCAATAGATATAATCTCGTGCAATATGTCTCGTGCAATATGTCTTTTATATGTAATTTACTGTATAATTATTTGACGCCGCAAGGCCTGGACCTAATTTCATTGTACATATTACAATGACAATAAAGATATTCGGATTCTGATGTACTATATTACAATACTATATTGTTGAAATCTGACCTTACGGAATAGACCTCATTGGTAACCTGACGGCTGCCTGTATGCGTCTGCCCTAACCCTGTTGCATTGTGGGTCATTGTCAGTGCTGTGCGTTTGCCCCCATGTCTTATTTGCATGCGGCTTCTAGCCATTGTATTGTTTTTGTTTACTTTTAGTTACTTTCCCACCTGTGTTTAGACTCCTCGTGGTCTCTTTTGTTTGGTTTCTGAGTTCTTAGTTTGAAATAAAACTCCTTTGTTGTCAGTAAGTCACACTGGGATCATGCCAAATCATAAGAACATATGAAATTTACAAACGAGAGGGGGCCACTTCAGCCCATCAAGCTCATTTGGGGAGAACTTAACTAATGGCTCAGAGTTGTTCAAATCTTATCTAGCTCTGATTTAAAGGAATCCAGGGTTTTAGCTTGTGTTACACTGACAGGAAGACTGTAACTACACACTGTGAAGTCCTTCCTCAAATTCATTTTAAAATGTTCTCCTGCTAATTTCCATTTATGGCCAATGTTTCGTACTCACGCTGGAGCTGCACACCCTGGAGGTTGTGGGGTCAGTTCCTGTTCCTGACTGTGTGCACGTCCTCCCACAGTCTTAAACGCTCAGTTACATAAATTAGCATCTCTAATACTACCCCGTGTGTCTTGATGCACTGGGAAACCTTTGAAAAGGAGCACAAGGGGCTTCAAAAGGGAGCCGCTTTCAAATATCCCTAATAAAAAGGTCCAATATAAGTAAACAATAGCATTCACCATTAATACTTCAACTTAAACGTAACATATTTATTAGAGATCACAAACAACTTGATCATGTTAGCATTGTACCTCTCTTAAATGGTATTATAGTCTGTGCAGAGATTGGTATATGGAATATAAAAATATTATAAGGTTAATTTCATTATCCGGTGGAAAAACAGACATAAATGCTGACATTGCACCAGTCACTAACATAGCTCTAAAGCTGGGTTGACTTCACCCACTTTAATGCATGTGGTCAAGTATGTGAGCCTATAATCTCCCACGCAGAGAACACACATTTCTCATCATTACCTACCTTACTTGTGCATAGCATCTACCAGATAAATACATTTTTGAAATATGTTTAAAACAAATGTAAAATACTGAAAGTGAATAATAAGCTTAATCTGCTTTGTGACAGACCGATATATCTGTTTTTCAATAATTTTAATGAAGTTCAATGAAATTTATTTGCCTTATTTGATGATGTTTAATAACTAACACTTTAAGAACATCCTGTGCATTTAGCGTCAAGTGAAACAATACAATTATCCATTTTTCACCTAACTGAGAAACGTATTTAGCAAACAACCCATACGTCTGTCATGACCTGCTCGTCATGAGCCTCCTGTGTGCCACGCCCCCCTCGTTACCTCGTGTTAATTCCCCATTGTAATCACCTGTTGCCTGTTATGTTCAGCCTGTCCTGTGTATTTAGTCCGCGTCTGAGTTAGTTTCCCCAGATCCGTCATTAATGTTTGTCTGTCGCTACTTTGTGGGCTCTCAAATTAGCCCCTTTTTGCCCGTCTTTACGGCGCCACTCGTCCGCCCGCCCGCTCATCGGACAGTGAACGTGACACCGTCTTCCAACTCCTCATCGTGGGCAGGACCTAGAATCTGTTACAGGCAGCACAGGGTAGGGGGTATCTCGTCCCCGGGCCGCGATACGCTAGGGGCAGAGTTACCACCTGTTCTGTATATTCAGGACAACCTTATATTTCAAAAATACAACATAGTGTGCTGTATTGATCCACGAAAGTGCGAGGTTTAATTTGTATTTTCTGCTGTCCATTTTTCCGGCCTGTTAAGTTTTTGCACAATGCAAATCTGTCCACTAATATAAAACTCCCGAGCACAAGGAACGGGAAATGCTGGACAGGATTCCATTCCCATTGTCAAGAGCTTTCAAATCCAATTTAAAAGTTATGCTTGCATAAAATAATATTCTCTGAGAGGTCAACCAAACCCAGTCGCTAGCCCTGGGTAGGAACATTTCCAGAGATGGGAAGTAACGAAGTATAAATACTTTGTTACTGTACTTAAGTAGAATTTTCGGGTATCTATACTTTACATCACTATTTATTTTTGTGCCAACTTTCGACTTTTACTTCGTGCATTTTAGCACGAGTATCTGTACTTTCCACTCCCTAGATTTTTGGTAGTGCCAAAAAGTCATTGGTTGCGCCATGCAGACAACGTAACTGATTGGTTTAAGCTTAGAAACGTATGTAAGCACATACAGAAAAGACAATCCTATTGGTGCATTTGTCTTTACGCGCACAAGACGATGAACGTAAAGCGAGTAAGAGAAAAATAAAACCAGGCGGCAACTCGGTGGGAATTTATATCGTCCGCGAAAGTGGCCCCAAGAAGCGAAGTTCAGTGAAATGACTGATATAACTGGTGAGAGTGTTAGTGAGGGCGGCATGGTGGTGCAGTGGTTAGCACTGGTGCCTCACACCTCTGAGACCTGGGTTTGAGTCCCCTCCTAGGTTCTGTGTGTGTGGAGTTTGCATGTGCTCCCTGTGCCGTCGTGGGGTTTCCTCCGGGTACTCCGGTTTTCCCCCACAGTCCAAATACATGCTGAGACTAATTGGAGTTGCTAAATTGTGGGTAGGTGTGGCTGTGTGGTGAATGGTGTGTGGGTGTGCCCTGCGATGGGCTGCCCCCCCGTCCAGGGTTGTTCCCTGCCTCGTGCCCGTTGTTTCCGAGTAGGCTCCGGACCCCCCGCGACCCAGTAGGATAAGCGGGTATAGAAAATGGATGGATGGATGGAGTGTTAGGGGAGATTCCTTGGGCAATGGAGAGTCAAGTGAAGACCAGCAGCACCTCCTGGACTCCTGGAGAATGTGTTGTAAATTGTGTCTACCAAAACACCACGAACTTTTGGCATTCAAGAATTCGCCTTCCAATTTGAAAAAACGTGTGGAGGTAAGAAATGCTTCTTGTCAAGGATAGTTAATTCTTTGTTTTTAGTAATAATGGCTCGGCTACGTTTGCAATGCTGCAGCGACACGGTGTGTCTTGGTTTACTCATTTAGGTTAGCTAGCTATCAGTTTGAAAATAAGCTCATAATCACTTCACTACCATAACCTAATGTTATTTAGCATACTTTGTTGCGTGTATAGCCAGATATTATTCAAAGGAAATTATTTCATGTAGTCCTAATGTGTGTGTGTGTGCCTGCTTTTGGCATTCAGAGAAAACACAAAAATCAATTGGAGAGGTACACAAACCTCACTTCCAAAAGGCTCACAGCGCCAGATGAAGGCCCAGCCTCCAAACAACCAAAACTATGGGAGACCAGAAGAGTGTCACAGGCCAGTGTTGACAAAGTCATGAATTTTGTCATTCAATGGCTGTTATGATGGATAATATTTATGTGTAGGCTAATATCTATTTGCATACCAATAAAGTTTTTGAACACCGTGCGCATTGAGTTTGCAATCCCTCAATCTTTTACGGCAGTTTTATTTTTTGAATGTGTTTAGAAAAGATTGGTCAACGGAGCTTTTTGTATTCATTTCAATTAATTTTTTTCTGCTTGCACTTGGACATAAGAGTCCAGGAAGCTTTTCCCTAAAATGGTGGTTTTGTCCTTCGCAAGGTTACTTTATACTTTTATACTTTAAGTATGTTTTAGAGCCTGTACTTTTCACTTTAATTTGAGTAAAAAAGTTGAGTCAGTACTTCAACTTTTACTGGAGTCTTTTTAAACACAGGTATCTATACTTGAGTAAAGATTGTGTGTACTTTTGACACCTCTGGAAATCAGTAGCGACTCGTGGCAGAAGTATGAGAGTGCATGTGTTCGTCGCTGGGAGTGGGGGGGATAGATTTTAAAGGAAAATGAAAAAGAAATTAATGTGTAATGAGAATACGCCTGGGAATATTTTCATTTCACTTAGGTGAGCAGCACGTGTCTGACTCTTGACTGACAGTACAGCGCCTGTAGACCCTCCAGGCCTGAGCGTCATGCAGCCTGCCGGCACGTGTGGGGGGAGTACGGGGGCTGCATGGGGGGAGGGTAGGGGGTGCTGGTCGTGTTCCTCCAATCCCAGCAGCCCCATACCCGCCCGTGGAGTGTTTCTGCACGTGTGCTGGCTGGCTTGAGAGTGTCCCTCATTACAATGACAATGACGGCTGAGGGGACGCGGGGCACAAAGGGGCCGTCCGTCCCGCCATGCCCCGCTGTCCTCAGATAGACCATCCCCGCTGGAGCAAGTGTGACTAATTCAAAGTTTACCAGGTCCCCTACTGGAGACGGTGGCGAGTCTGAGCTCAAAAATAGGCATAAATTAGAAATCACAAACGGGATCAGTGGGGCACTAACCGAAACGTCTGAGCGGCAAAAACTGTCTCCTGCTAGTTTGGTGATTCCTACCAAAATGCTGCTGAATGTTTGTTGTGGGTGTCGCTGTGCAAGAGGGTTCTCCTAGCTGTGACAGCCGATCCGTTTGGGGATTAAACTCTTCTGGCATTAATGGAGGACAGCTTTTCAAATGAGATGTAGTGCATGGGGATCATCAGAAATGAGTGTATGTTTAAAATAAGCCTCTTCCGCCGTGGCATGGTCTGCGTGAGCAAAGAGCCCCTGTCTGCGTGTGCAAAGAGCCACTGTCTGCATGAGCAAAGAGTCCCTGTCTGCGTGAGCAAAGAGCCCCTGTCTGTGTGAGCAAAGAGCCCCTGTCTGTGTGAGCAAAGAGCCCCTGTCTGTGTGTGCAAAGAGCCCCTGTCTGTGTGAGCAAAGAGCCCCTGTCTGTGTGAGCAAAGAGCCCCTGTCTGTGTGAGCAAAGAGCCCCTGTCTGTGTGTGCAAAGAGCCCCTGTCTGCGTGAGCAAAGAGCCCCTGTCTGTGTGTGCAAAGAGCCCCTGTCTGCGTGAGCAAAGAGCCCCTGTCTGTGTGAGCAAAGAGCCCCTGTCTGCGTGAGCATAGAGTCCCTGTCTGTGTGAGCAAAGAGCCCCTGTCTGTGTGAGCAAAGAGCCCCTGTCTGTGTGAGCAAAGAGCCCCTGTTTGTGTGACCAAAGAGTCCCTGTCTGCGTGAGCAAAGAGCCCCTGTCTGCGTGTGCAAAGAGCCCCTGTCTGTGTGAGCAAAGAGCCCCTGTCTGTGTGTGCAAAGAGCCCCTGTTTGTGTGACCAAAGAGTCCCTGTCTGCATGAGTAAAGAGTCCCTGTCTGCGTGAGCAAAGAGTCCCTGTCTGTGTGAGCATAGAGTCCCTGTCTGTGTGAGCAAAGAGTCCCTGTTTGTGTGAGCAAAGAGTCCCTGTCTGCGTGAGCAAAGAGTCCCTGTCTGCGTGTGTTAAGAGTTTTTAAATCATTAAACACACCCCACTGCGCTCAGGTGTGTCTCCACTTCATTCCCTCTTGTGAAAACATTAATTACCAGTACAGTTAGGGAAGCTGGTCCATTGTCTCCTTGTCATCTGCATCCTTATTCATCCTGACTTTATTAATAAAGATTAATAAAGGATTTAGGTAGATGTCAGTATAGAGATTTATATACTGTTTAATAGAAAATGCTTGCATGCTGCGTGAAAATGCTGTTTGCAGAGGCAGACTAGATGGTGTTAGAGGCTGCAAGCACAGGCCTGAAACTAAAGCTTGGTGCTTTTTGGGAGAGAGGGCCAACACACACCGGTGATTCCTAGCTGCCATTTCTAACCGTTATACTTATTTCAATTGATATATATTATTTATAATGAGCCATATAATTGTGAGCTCCAGGTAGAATCGCTAACAGAGGTGGAACAGGATGTGTTCGAATTACATCTGATTATACACGTGGTCTTTAACTTATGCCAGGGTAATTAATCTCAGAGTGACAGCACATTGAATCTCGTTTTCAGGGAACAAAACACTAATGGCTTGTGGCTGTTGTTTTTTTTTGTCCGTTATTGTTTGCAGATCTATATCCTTCACAGACCTATATCCTTCACAGTTTTTTTAAATTACATTTAGAGTTACATTGTCTTCCTCTTAGTTATCATTAGTAGACCTATATCCTTCATTGCCTCTCATATCTTGATAGGGTACCACTTTACAATTAGGCTCCCTTTTGCCACTTGTAAATGGTAGTAATTCATTATTAAAAAGAAAACGGTGTTATAACTTGATTAAAATTGCCTATTAATAATTTAAAGTGTAAATTAATGAACAGATTATAAACCATTCATAAACCCTTAATATGGGTAGCCTTATTGTAAAGTGGTACCCTTGATAGTCTGTAGATTTGTTGGTCTGTGCATTTTTGTTTAGGAAGATTAGGGAGAGCTTTGCAGTTTGGATTGCTAGTCACCAGTAGAGAGACTGGAACTGCTAGTAATGGTTAAACTGGGAAATGCACCACAGCAGCTTTGAACTGGTAAGCTAGATGTTGTGTTTTCCCAATGATTCATAAAGAAAAAGAACAAATTCTCCTGAGCTTAAAGGCACAACACCTGCATGCTACAGCACAGTTCGGGTCACAAATGTCCAGGGTCACTCCCATGACTCCAGAGGTCAGAGTTCAAGTGTGATAGGTACTTTGTCTGCTAAAGCAAAGCAGTGAAAAGAGAAGTATGAAGATGTTACAGAATAAGTCACCTCCTGAGACAGAGAGCATGACGTGTTTCAT
This sequence comes from Stomatorhinus walkeri, assembly GCA_026784285.1. Taxonomy (NCBI): domain Eukaryota; kingdom Metazoa; phylum Chordata; class Actinopteri; order Osteoglossiformes; family Mormyridae; genus Stomatorhinus; species Stomatorhinus walkeri. The sequence goes on from JAODUD010000134.1 coordinate 23,684,857, forward strand.
ATTCAGCCCTGCGCTTAGATTAAAGCAGCAAGAGTGTCCCCCCCCGTGTTACGTCAGGGGGCCCCCGCCAGCGGAGACACTCTGCATCCCGTCACAGCAACGCTGACGGCTCACCATTTAAATGCAAATGGCCCCCAAACAAAGGAGACTGGGGGGGTTAATGAGTTAAGTGACATCTGGAGTAATAAAGACAGAG
>JAODUD010000134.1:23685152-23701502 GCA_026784285.1 Stomatorhinus walkeri
CCGGGTACTCCGGTTTCCCCCCACAGTCCAAAGACATGCTGAGGCTGATTGGAGTTACTAAATTGCCCGTAGGTGTGGTGAATGGTGTGTGGGTGTGCCCTGTGATGGGCCGGCCCCCTGTCCAGGGTTGTTCCCTGCCTCGTGCCCGTTGTTTCCGGGATAGGCTCCAGACCCTCCACGACCCAGTAGGATAAGCGGGTATAGAAAATGGATGGAGTGTTAGGGGAGATTCCTTGGGTGATGGTGAGATGAGTGAAGCCCAGCAGCACCTCCTGGACTCCTGGAGAATGTGTTGTAAATCGTGTCTACCAAAATGCCACGAACTTTTGGCATTCAAGAATTCGCCTTCCAATTTGAAAAAACGTGTGGAGGTAAGAAATGCTTCTTGTCATGGACGATTAATTCTTTGTTTTTAGTAATAATGGCTCGGCTGCGTTTGCAATGCTGTACACGGCTAGCAGCGACACGGTGCGTCTTGGTTTACTCATTTAGGTTAGCTAGCTATCAGTTTGAAAATAAGCTCATAATCACTTCACTACCATAACCTAATGTTATTTAGCATACTTTGTTGCGTGTATAGCCAGATATTATTCAAAGGAAATTATTTCATGTAGTCCTAATGTGTGTGTGTGTGCCTGCTTTTGGCATTCAGAGAAAACACAAAAATCAATTGGAGAGGTACACAAACCTCACTTCCAAAAGGCTCACAGCGCCAGATGAAGGCCCAGCCTCCAAACAACCAAAACTATGGGAGACCAGAAGAGTGTCACAGGCCAGTGTTGACAGTCATGAATTTTGTCATTCAATGGTTGTTATGATGGATAATATTTATGTGTAGGCTAATATCTATTTGCAAACCAATAAAGTTTTTGAACACCTTGCACATTGACTTTGCAATCCCTCAATCTTTTACAGCAGTTATTTTTTGAATGTGTTTAGAAAAGATTGGTCAACGGAGCTTTTTGTATTCATTTCACTTAATTTTTTTCTGCTTGCACTTGGACATAGTCCAGGAAGCTTTTCCTTAAAATGGTGGTTTTGTCCTTTGCCAGGTTACTTTATACTTTTATACTTTAAGTATGTTTTAGAGCCTGTACTTTTCACTTTAATTTGAGTAAAAAAAGTTGAGTCAGTAGTTCAACTTTTACTAGTCTTTTTAAACACAGGTATCTATACTTGTACTTGAGTAAAGAATGTGTGTACTTTTGACACCTCTGAACATTTCTCACTATCGACTACAGGTTTATACCTATATATGGAATATGGCCTATCGGTCAGCCGCTTTATTTCCTTCATTCCTTATCTGTGTACTTCTGGGAATTTAGGTTTTAATGCGCCAGACACCCTACTGCTTAAAAAAAGCACAACACGTCTTAATGTAGGCTTATCTACACGCCGAAATGGTAGTCTAACTTCTTGTAGCCTTTACAGGTCGTAAAATTATTGAAATCAGTCCAACGGACAACCCATATTTTGGACGTTAAGCTTTTGCGATACGCATTCACTCTTCGTAAGAGTGGTGTGACTGATATGAGAGGTGACAGAAAATTGTGCTTGGTCGTGGATTTTGGTCTGTTACATCTCTCAAAGCTTTTTCCCTGTAACTTCTGCATGTGATGCATCCCCATGGAAACGACTTGATGTACAAGCGCTTTGCGCGGTTTAGATCGTCCAGTCGGACACCCCCTGCTACTGCCCGCATGTCATGCTCAAGTATTATTTAAGGATGCTGCTGCATCTAATGAGGCCTTTTTTGGTTATATATATTCTCCCCACAGAAGTGAAACTAAATGGGTACGTCACTGGCAAGATTGTAACAAAAATTACAATGCACTGCTTAAAAAGCAGTTGCTGTTTAAACTGCTTAAAATCACACAATTTAAATAGGCATACCTATAACGATTTCAGAATTGTTGCATATACGGAAACTCGCACAATTATGTTTACATGTAATTACGTGCGTTAAAGACATCTTTAAGACAATAAGACAGTATATTTGGAAGTTGATTGATTAAAAGTTTGTTTACATGCCGTATTTCACTTTCAAGCGTTGTTCTAAATATACAAGATGCATAAATGTTTTTCTACATATTGTTTAAAACGAAGGTAACACTAAATCCGAGGGGATATATATAATTACGTGTGTTTTTCATGTTTAGTACAGCGTCTGACTTGATAATCTTCATACAGTTCTTCAAGAAAGCTATATACATAGAACTGACTGAAAGAAGAACGGCAGTGGTTGTACACGGTTACATTGTATTTCGATTCCTTGAACGCATAGTGGTTTTTCATTTAATAAAAACGTTTGGGAGGAACAGTTAATACTGATACACAAAATGGTAACACGTACTATATTGATAACCAAAACTTTTATAACCCGTTTATTCTTATCTTTCAGTTTTGATTACGGATACATATTGATTTGACCGACGACAATGAAATAAAACTGTAGAATACGTACGTATAAGGGGAGTAATAATAAACAAACGTTTGGTCGCAACATCGGTATTTTCAAGGAGTCTTACCTTGAAAATAAACTCCGGAGCAAACTTGCAAAATGCGAGGGAGGGTTTTTGTATCCAAAGACTCGATATATGTCTGCATAGACACGGAATCCGTTTCGGTTACCTCCATAACTTTTGTTTTTCTCCAAAAAGCGAGGACCTTTGGAATACAGCAGTATTTGGTAAAACTGACCGAGACACCCTAGAGCATCTCGGTTTTACTGAAATGTCTTTTGCACATAAGGAAGAGGAAGTAACATGTGAAGTGGGGGACACCCTTTCTCACGCCAGCAATCATACAGTAATCATATAACTTTAGTGTCAACATTACTGTCATTGCACAAAGTACATGTAGGCCTACTCACACAGCAAAATGCAGCCTGGAGCCTAATCTAAAAGTTACAAAACAGTGCAAAAATGGCATAAAAAGCTGTGCAATATATACGTGGTGTGATAAGTAAACCATAATTCAGTTCATTTGAATTTTGTTTAAAAACGGTTTTAGATGTGTGGAACGAGCTTCTTCTCCCCACGAGTTCTCCACTCCCCCCCCCACAGTCCAACAGCATGCTAACTCCCATCATCGGCAAATGTTTCGAGACTTATCCTCCCTCACATTAAGTCTGCCATCCCAGCCGACCCTGATTAATACCAGTTTGCATATGGAGCAAACAGACTGACAGAAGATGCAGTCGTCACAGCTCTCCGCACAGCCCTTATGCACCTGGACTAGGAAAGCACCTATATAAGAATGTTGATTGTGGACTTCAGCTCAGCTTTTAATACAGTCACCCTCCACAAAGTGGTTCAAAAACTGAGTAATCTGGGCTTAGGGACTGTTCACGTGGATAGTGGACTTCCCGAGCAGCAGACCCCAGAACATCAGGATGGGAGATATCACATCATCCACTCTCATCCGGAACACTGTACACCACAGTGTCCGCAGGTCCCTCCCCTACTCCCTCTTCACCTACGACTGCTTCCCCATTCATGCTAGCCACGCTATAGTCAAATTTCCTGATGACAGTCTTGTATATGACAGTAGATGACAGTATAATGTGCTGTACACCAGAGTTATTTAACTCACGGTCCTCAAGGTCCGAGCACTGCTGGTTTTCCAGCCTTCCTTTACCTATCAGTCAGGTGTGAACCTTCTGACCAGTCAGAATCAGTAATTATTAAACTGACTACCCTGGGAGAACTGAAAACAAGGCCTGGACTTGGAACCAAGGCCCAGATTTGAAGACCCCTGTTATACACCATAGTAGGACAAATATCAGACAATAAGCAGGAGGTTCAGCAACTGGCAGAATGGTGCTGTTACAATAGCCTGGACCTAAACACTACAAAAACAAAAGAAATGATAAAGGACCTCAGCACACAGAGCTCTCTGCCCTTTGCATACAAAGGGAGGAGTAGAGAGGGTAGAGAGCTTCTTGGTGTGCACATCAAAGCTGACCTCACATGGACCACACACATCTCCCATCAGGTGGGGAAAACCCAACAGAGGCTTTATTTCCTGAGGAAATTAAGGCACGGTCATCTCCCTTATCACCTGCGGACCGACTTCTACCAGCCGACAATAGAGAGCTTCCTGACCTATTGCCGCGTGGTGCGGTTCACGACCTGCGAGGAAGAGAACAGGAAGGACCTGCAGTACGTAGGTGGTGAGGGTGGCAGAGCGTGTCTTCAGCACTACACTCCCCTCACTCACAGACATTTACACAGGCTGACATCAAACGAAAGCCAGCTGTCTTTTAAAGGATCCCACCCACCCTAGACATCACCTCTACTCTACCCTCTGAAAAGGCATACAGAACAATTAGAACCAAAAGTAACAGACTAAAACACATCTTCTTCCCACAGACATAACCTCTCCTCCCCCTCCCTCAGACTGGCGTAATGAACCCCAACACCTGGAAGTTCATTAACTCCCTCTCACATTTTTTTTCACTTGCACTTTATATTATTTCATACTTGTATTAAGCACTACTACTTACTGTAGTACTAACTGCATATAATGTCTCACATTGTTATATTATTTATGTTATGTTTACATTTATGTTAAGTTCTTTAAAAATTCTATTTATTTTTATGCTGTCAATTCTAGTCCCACTGGACAGTATTTCATTGATCTTAAAACAATGACAATAAAGACATATTCTGTTCTATTCTATTCTATTCTATTTTGTACTTACGAAATTGTACATAAGTGTGAATGTGTGTGACCTGTGATTGTGCTTGTAGCAAGGCCATAGGTTTGATTACATCATCGGTAGGGACCAAATCAACCCAAATCAGTTCTCCAAAACACATGGTGGGATGCATTCAAAAGCATTAATGCATTTCTTCACACAAGCAGGTAATTGTAGTGAGGGATATGGGAGACATTCTGTGCATATTTATTTAACATGTTTAGTAACAATGGAGTTAGCTTAGCAAGCCAGCCACTTGGTGATTATCGCTACTTCTTACACCTCCTGAGTGGTAGCTTGATGGTTTTCTATTTGATGTACATTATTTGTGTTTTCAGTTTTACAAAGAAATTGATTTTTAAGTAAAAATCAAGAAATGTCACACCTTGCTTTTTGACTGGAGGTGGATTATTTGCCAGCTAGCTGTCTATCTTTGCACCAGTATAGACAGATTGTAACTTCAGCTTTGTTGTGGTTTTGGACGAGGCATAAGAGGCCTGCCACCAATTTTCAGGCAACTTAGCAATAAGTATTAGCCTATAGGCTAATAGTAATATTTTCAGGACCATGCATGTCGTGGGCCACTAAATACAGCCTGTTGAGTATCTGGGCATTAGAAAGATGTTCTGTCTTTTATTACCTAACACCCTTAATAATGGTTAATAGCAAGACTTAGAAATAATTCAGCAGCTACTTGTAACATTAATGGAAGCATTATCTCCCTTGTGAAAAAATAGTGTACTAAAGTATTTACTTAAAAACACACAAAAATATGCTTTCAGCAAAGTCTATTAAGTGTGTTATATCCCTAAAAAATGTACTAAAGTGTATTTGATTAAAGCCATAGTTTTATTCAAGTGTACTTCAGTGTACTTAATTATGTTTGCATGCAAAATTTATTTTCTAAAAGTACATAGAAGTATAATGTCAGTGTATTACAAAAAATATGTGTAAAGAGAATACATTTTTATTACACTTCTAGCAATCAAAGTACACTACTAATATACTATAGTACACTATTTTTCACAAGGGCTGTCATGCACTGGCAAACTAACTAGCGCGTATTACAAATGTATGTACAATAAATATTTAGAACATCAATCACTGTATGCACTACTTTGTTGTAACGCACTCTTGCCATGGTCTTGTGGATAAATGTGTGAACAGATGCACACTATTAGCAGTGTTTAACCTTGCAGAACCACAAATGTTCACACGTTGAGCTTCATTTTGCTGCTTTCTCACCTCTCGACATTTCCAGGAAGAATTTAATGTGGTTTTGTTTTTATAGCAATCTTGTATACATTCTTGTTTTGCTTTGTATAGTTAAAATCCCCGTCTTATTGCTTTGTCACCCTGAACCATGGTCTTGGATTAGGAAGTACTGATTCTCATCTCCCCCACTTTACACCCAGCATCAGATTCCTTATCTGTATCCTGGATGTCCTGGTCATTTGAGGCCAAAAGTATGACATCTCTATCTCCTCATAACAAACTCTCTTCCAGCTATAGCAGTGTCTTGATATCTTGTCCAGGGAAATCACAGAGTGGAAACAGGATGCATCCTCTAAATGGCTTTGAATCTGTGCCTAGTATACAGACACGAGTCTTACAGCATTCAAACTGGGTCTGAATGGTACACCGATGCAGTCCTGTACACCTATAGTGCCTCACACAGTATGTGGCATGCATCCTACACAGAATCACATTCATCTCCAAATGAACATCTACACCAGTAGCCTTGGGCCACCACTGCGACTTCAGCTGCAGGGACAGATCCTTCTGACATTGCAGTGTTTTAAACTGCTGCACACACGCTTCATCACACATATTGCAATCTACACAACTACTCTTAATCCAACACCATAATCCTTTGGAATTAGAACCTTCCCACCTTTTCCAGATTTTCCCTGTCATTTATTTTATTTCTTTTATTTCATTGCTTTTTATTTCTTTGTTCCTCTGTTTATTTTGCCAGTTATTATGTGAAGCACTTTGTGTCATTTGGCTTGAAAAGGGCTCTACAAATACAGATATTATCATTACTTTCCACTACTATAGTCTAGTCACTTTTACTTGTTGCATTGCATACAGGGTTTCCAACTCTCACGCATCTGTCTTGACACTCACGCTTTCAGACTCTTACACAATAAATTTTACAGGAAATTTACATTGTTCCATTATAAACCTAAATTTAGCTGAATCAAAACTATTGGGATAGTTTGCAAATCCTAGAGACTATCCATTCATCTTCTGAAACCATTAATCCTGTTGAGGGTTGCGGGGTTCTGGAACCTATCCTGGAGGTTGCGGGTGCAAGGCAGGAAACTGCCCAAGATGGGGCGCCAACCCATCGCAGGGCACACTCACACACCTATAGGCAATGTGATAACACCATTTAGCCTCAGCATGTTTTTAGACTGGAGGAGACCGGAATACTGAGAGAAAACCCCATGAAAATTCTGCATTCTTGCACATTATGCACACATACTGCTAACTCTGTATACATATTGCACTCTCACACATATAGAGTTGACTTGGCTGCTACTTAATAATTGTACTAATTTATTATGTCATATATATAGTTTATATTTATATAGTTTTATATTTATACTACAATTATTATTTGTACATAGATACACATAATTTATCATCATTACTGCTACTGTTAAAATTAATTACCATATAATTATCACATTACCCAATTGCCAATCTAGTGTTTATTACTATTCTGTATATACCTTTGCTAATTGTTGTATGCTTTTTGTAATGTCCTCTAAAAGCACCACCAAGGAAAATTCTTTGAATGGAAAGCTTTTTGGCTAATAAAAAGGATTCTAATTCTGAAACGGGGAGAACATCTAAACTCCACATACATGATACATGGAACCCTGGTGGAGACTCCAACCTAAGTCCCAGAGGTGTGAGGTGACAGTGCTAACCGTAGCTTTTTTAATGGACCGATATTATTTTGACACCTGAATCAAAACAAATTCTTGTACACCTGGTACTAGGTGAATAATACAGATTCTGCATCAGACTCTGACCAACCTGGTAAGAATATATATCCAACAGGTTAAAAAGTTACTCACAGTGTTTTTGTGTTGCTCAACAATATCCCCAGAGCAGTTCAGCACTTCCACACCTCCAGTCAAACAAGATCCTGCAGCCCCCTACCAGGGCTTTGAATGGTTTGCCATAACGTCTTTGGGACCACCAGCCTCCCTCCACAGCATCTCTAAACCAACTACAGTCACTGACCGCCTTCTGGTTGCAGCTCTCATCTGCATAGAGTTGCTTAGAGAAGACCCTCTTGTCTATCAGTATACATCACTGCTGATTGGGTAACACCTGTGACACACCTATGAAATGATAGAAAATGTACCTCAAATCTGTTGCACAATGTTTCACACTGTTTTGAGGAAATGTCATTCAACCTATAAACTGTAAGAAAACGTTGTCTTCGGTTTTGTTCAATTTTCAGATTGAGCATACCAAAGGGACAACTTCAGGTACGTAGCACACAGTCCAGGATCTATGAGTATCCATACACCCAGCTGAGGTCATTCACTGTTAGGAACTCCCAAGGGGAAGAGACTCAAGAGAGCCAACTTCAAAGCATGGAGATAAGGCTAACTATATCTAGTCTGTCATTATATCTCCTGCACTAGCCTGATCTCCTTCTCCACTAGACAGGTGATGTTTCATGCCCCATTATCTGTTGTTAAAATCTAATCTGGATCCATAATGGTCATGTTTGTCAACCAAACGGCACCGAACCTGATCCCCCACCTCTCATACTACAGGCGGTGAGCCCACAAGATGGCTGATACTGGCAGGGTTATGTGGGCCTGGATTCAGAGCTGGGTCCCATTAACCCTACTCCAGGCAAAGTACACTGCTTCTCCTTTGGACCTTTCACTGGGGATCTTTGTTGTATAGTTGTTTGCCTGGCCTTTTTCAAAAAATGTTTGACAAGGGAGGCCCTACCAGGAATTCTGCAGATCGTTAAGGCATGCAAATCCCTCCACATGCAAACCACAACGTCAATGTAATAACGTTTGTAACATGCCATTTATTAATTTACATTGGGGCTTAATGTTTAAAACTACATTTCCCAAGAGTCAAAGCGCGAGTCAAAGTTGACCGGAAGTTACAGATTTTCCCATCATTCCGCGGCAGAAGCGAAATGAGAATGAGGCAAGATGGCGGCGAATTCCATCGCAAACATACCTCAGTTTGATTGTCCGACATGGTAAAGCTTATGAAAATGCAGATTCTGTCAGGGGAGCGTTTTTTTAAGCAGAAGCATGTAGCTAAATGCACAGCAGTTGACCATGTCGTTTAAAAAGGTCTTGGGTTGAATAATAGGTAGCTAGTCCTCCAACGAGCTCTTTACCTAGCTAGGTTAGTCAGCTATTTTAATATAACTAATGGTATTCATTTATATGTGGTCGAGGTTTCATTTTGTGGTCTTGAAAATAATCCTTGTTTTGTATTTTAGTTTTCGATTGCTACCAGTGAATGTGGGACTTGGTACTCCTTGATTAGCAAAAAATGTAGAATAATCTGTTTAATAATCTGATTATAACTTGTGGTTGTTAGCTAGTTGAGTGACTAATTAGTTTAACGTTTTACTAATTCTTTTTTAGAAGCTATTTGTCTCAATTCAGTGATTCTTAAACAGTTTCCCGGCTCCAATTACTGCAAATCGTATTAATTACGATTTGTAAGCTTTATGCAAAATGCATATGTGGTGATTCTTGTCGTCTTGGTTTTTGTCGTCCAGTCGATTTACTGGCGTCTTTTGTGCTTTCCTATTTTGAGTGATGTAGGGCTTATTGGGGTGTGGTGGATGGTTTTGTTTCCAGGGCTGGAAAACCTCCCCCAGGGCTCCATTTGGACGTGGTGAAAGGGGACAAGCTGGTGGAGGTAAGGATCATGCGGAATAGCGAATGTCTATCTGATCTGTCGTATTTGGCTTATTACAAGAACATATACTTGTTCACGATCCTTTTGATTCCACCAAACTAGCAGTGTGCACAGGTCACTTTCCAATAACTAATGGACAGTAATTGAAAATAGTTTCCCGTGGAACACATGTAGAAGACATAACTAATTTTGATAAAGCAGTAGTTCTCAGTTCTGTTCCTGGCACCCTGGCAGAATGCTCTCTTTCCAAGCCACACTGCCTTCAAACCGCCATGTTTGACTGCAATGAAGGACTATATGAGCCTGGTTAAGGTAGGGTTGGAATGAAATCATTCTGGCGGGCAGGCGGGGGGCGCTAGGAACAGGACTGAGAACCTCTATGATAAAGATGACCTTTCTGTACACTTCTTAAGAAAATTGGTTTTCCCTCCTATTTGCTTCTCTAGTATGTGCAATGAGAAATGTAGATTGGTTTTATACTGGTCTTTCATGTATAAATGGGCTTGCATCTCACTTGCTGTTAGTCTGTTCTCTGGCTGCTTGTGTTGCCTGGATTCCAGCGCACCAGATACTAACCTGGCTGTCCTCGGCCCAGTGCCAGCCGTGCACTGTGGGCTGAAACCTTGTGGCTCCCAGGTCCACAGAGGTGCCAAACTAAAATCAGTCCTGAGATTTAAGCTCAGAGTGCCAAGACACGCTCTGTGTTATAACTCAGGGGCACAGTGTAGTGTTTGCTTTGTACCAAGCATTTAGGTTCCTCAGTGAATATGAGGAAATCCTGAACAGTGTTACTTGGATTTGTAAAATGATGTGCTGGGCCCTGCTCTGCGTTTTTGTAGAAGCTGATCATTGACGAAAAGAAGTACTACCTGTTTGGGCGTAACCCGGACATCTGCGACTTCACCATCGACCACCAGTCCTGCTCACGCGTCCATGCTGCCCTGGTGTACCACAAGCACCTCAAGAGGGTCTTCCTTATTGACCTCAACAGCAGTGAGTGCACCAAGGCTTTTCTCAGACCAGTGCTTGGCAAATCACAATCACAGCGTGTTGAGTTCCTGTATGGTGGAATTAAAAGTTGCCCCCCCACCCATTCTCTCCCCCTGTGCACCCCAGCCCATGGCACATTTCTGGGGCACATCCGTCTGGAGCCTCACAAGCCGCAGCAGGTCCCCATCGACTCTACGGTGTCATTTGGTGCATCCACACGGGTGTACACCATCCGGGAGAAACCACAGACGCAGCCTGGCTCAGGCTCTGGGGACAATAAGGCCGGGGAGGATGAGGATCTCAAAGGGCTCCTCGGACTGCCGGAGGAGGAGACGGAGCTGGAGGTGTGTCCACTCCATCCCTAATCCTTTTTCTGCAACCTCTACTACCTCTTCCTGATAATCTCAGATCTGCCTGTACAGCTGGCTCATAAGGGCAACCCATGCAACTTACACTGCCTGAGCTTCCTGCTGACTCCTTATGATGTTAACAGGAAGCATCCTGATGCATTAAGCTTCATGAACCATTTTCTATATTTTTGGACCCCACTAGATGGCGCTCTTGGTTTCCTTTTTTTTTTTTGAGGGGGTCCTCGCTCGGCCTGTCGGAAGGGGTGGAGTGAGATGTGGGTGGAGTGATGTTACCATATAAAGATACAAGATGTAAAAATGGCAGGTGACGCAGTGCGCGTTGTTTAGATTGTCGTGTTGCGGTAATTAAGAGCTGAAGAATCTTAGTTTTTATTAGTCAAGTAACAGAATGTCGACAAACACTGTGCATGTCTTTAAGGCTTTTTAAGCAGAACACATCAGTGAAGAAACACATTAACGTTAGGTTTCGCGATTCACTGACACTAGATTAGGAAATGTATACATTAATGTTACTACTTTACCTATTCTATCCCTGATCCACCTGCGGTATTAACATTATTGCACCCATATATGGTGACTAAGTGACATCTCGCTCCGCCCACCTCTCACCTCTCTATCTCACCTCTCTATTTATAATATTGGGGCTTGAATATTGGCTGCTTCCCAGTAGTTTACGAAATGGGTCTGAATTTGCCTGCAAGATAAAGGCTTATGTGGAAGTATTTTTCATCACGATAGTAGCTAAATGTGCCTGTTTAATAAGGAAGTTCAGAAGTATGATTCAAGGCTTTAACATCCTATAGATTCCTATGCGGTATGATAAAGTATGGAATTTCATTTTGAGGTTTTCCAAGTCTGGATTAGCATGGCGACGGTATAGAAATATTTTGGTGTTTCCAGACTATTTCAGCAATTTAGCTTACTATGTATTAAAAAAATCTATTGTTTTGATGGAAATCACCAATGTGTACTTGTCTGCACCAGAATGTGCACAAGTTGCACACTGAAGAGCAATGTCCCAAACCAGGCAGTGGGGGTGTGTCTGTGGAATATGCAATTAATCTCCAGCAAGAAATATTGATGGGGAGAATTGCACGTTTTCTCACAAAGGGGGGAATTGCACGTTTTCACCTGCTTGGCTTGCCAGTTCCAGTGTTTTAACTGGTTAGCTAAATGTCCCAAATGTCAACGTAAAGTAAAATACAAAGTTTCGAACATGGGTGAGTTGTCATCCGCATGTCGGGCACAAGTATTGCAGTCTAGGTGCAGCCAGTGATGGATTCTGGCAAGGCCAAGATGGGCAAGTGGCGAGGTTGGCACCTTCAAGGGGTCATGCACCAGTTATCTACTCACTGTTGTCAACTCTGATCCCCATGATAACTGTTTCTGTTGCCACGTTACCCCCCACCACTATAGTTTGGAATTTTAAAAGTCTGCAGCAACCCACACATCGAGACAGTTTTTGAATCTGTTTTTCTCTGTGAGCCAGTACAATCTACCAGAGCTTCGTGGCCGGTCTCTCTGAGCCTGTGAATCTCATTGGGTGTCTCTGCCACTTAACTACCAATGACAGAACCTGACTGAATTCAACACAGCCCACAACAAGCGCATCTCCACCCTGACCATCGAGGAGGGAAACCTGGACATCCAGAGGCCCAAGCGCAAGAGGAGAAGCTCCCGGGTCTCATTCAGCGAGGAGGATGAGATTATTAACCCAGGTAAGCAGACTCATACTGATTGGTCCACTGTGGTGTCTGATCAAATGCTTGATTTAATACAATCTACGATTGATGCTGTGAAGCTGTTCCTGGGCTAGGTGCATGATGGTTTTGGTGTCATTTCCATTGATGCAGAGGATGTGGACCCAACTGTGGGACGCTTCCGGAACATGGTTCAGACGGCGGTGGTTCCAATCAAGGTGATCTTCTCATTGTGGACTTGAGATACTGGTTTCAGTGAATTACACATTTAGGTTAAAAATGAGTGCCCATATATATGTGTATATATAGTAGGGCTGAACAGTATTGGGGGAGAATCTCATTGCAATATTTATAAAATAAAAGATTAGAAGAATTACCTAAAATAAACTTTAGCCAGATAGAACATATACTTACAAAATCTAACAAATAAGCTTGTAGTTTTGCTGTTAGTTGTGTCAACAGGCACAAAGCAGAGCCTAGGAATTGCTTGCTTTATCTCGATGACATGACTCGGAATAAAAAACTATTTGCTGTAATAGCAAGCTTCTTGGAAGAAATGGGGCCGCTCGAAAATCGAAAAACTTAAGCAGGACTACAGGAAAGTGAAGGATCATAATAACATGTTTTAATTCAGCAAAAGAAGTGTCGAACTTTGTGATGATCACTGATGATGACTTTTGGCGCCGGTGGAAAACCGACACAAAAGTACCATACCGAAAGTACGGTACCTGGTGTGGTGGAAAAGCGCCCTATGTAATCCAAAATATTACCATGCAGCAGAAGACTATTTTCTTTTAATGACCAGTTCTTGTGTGCTGTTCTTCTGTCATTTTTGTTAAATTTGTTAATTCTCACATCCATCCGAGCAAGGACAGAAATGATTATGACCGGCTTCCAGAGTGCATGCAAAAGCAGCAGCTGTAGACTGCACCTAAAGTCCCCGTGAAAGGAAAGAGCTCCCAAGTCGTGGTATATTTTACCAAGGTTTAGCATAACTAAATGATAGCCTCAAGCTAGCTGACTGTAGCTGACCTGACAGCTGCATGTGTATACCATGCAATGTCGATATTACAATCGCACATGCGCTTTTTATTCCGGTTTGTGAAACTTGTGCTGGTTGGCCAAACCGAAACATGAGTCGATAGCTCGTATATAATCAGACCTCTTTAGCTGGCTGATAGTTTCATTTCCGAAACAAAACTGCACGTCTTTTTATGCAACGACTCATTCCACCCCTTTGGCTTTTTCTGTACAGAAGAAGAAGTCGGATGGTCACATGGGCCTTGGTGTGGAGGATGGGGCCTCTCGCCGCGTGCCCACCTTCCCCTTCAGCGGCAGCCTGTATGGGGACTTGCCGCCCGCCAGCCACGAAGCGAACGTCCACCCGGCAGGGGCCCCGTGCGGCGCCGCCATCATGGGAGGACTGCCGCTGCCCTTTCCCAACCCAGCCCCCGAGGTTGACCTGTCCCCCACCACTGCACAGCCACCTGTCACCCTCAGCATCAGGCCTGCCCCTGGCCCTTATGCCCCCGAGGCTGTCAATGAGCCCCGCAAGAAGAAGTATGCCAAGGAGGCGTGGCCTGGGAAGAAGCCCACCCCTTCCTTGCTTATATAGCCCTGCCTTGGACCATTTGGTACTGGGACTGATAGCTGTACTGTGCTGGGGTTGAATGGACAGAGGCCTCGGGGGAAAGCAGTTGCCACTGACTGGGACATTTCCTTATCTCCATATTCCCTGCCCCGTTTTTTTTTTTTTTTTTACTTTTTTAAAGAAAAAACATTTAAAGAGCCAGGACCATCAGTCCTCAGTGCATTCTGCTCTGCCCCGCCCTCTCTGATCATGTGATGCGTTACTGGCGAATCAGATGGCAACATGTTGACTCTGCGCGTTCAGGGTATCCCAGTGTGCTCAGGAGTCATGACTCTCAGGCTCGTAAATGGCACCAACCTTAGAGTGTGCAGTTGGCTCTACTTTGGTGAGTCTGTCATCGCTGTTACGTTTTTGTATCAATTGTATTTTAGTAGAGTGAGTCCTACGAGACCGCTATGAAAAAAAAAATAGGCCGGCCCAGCTATCTGCGTCGCACATGCCGTGCGAACTTCCCGGGGTGCAGGGGGCGGAAACGTGAATGAAGGGGGACAGCAGTCACAGCTGATGGCCTGGGCGGGGCCAGGTGACAAGGATGCCATGCAGTTACGTGGATGTGTGTTCATGTGTGCTGGCTTATGTACCAGCTGAATGCCAGGGCTGGGTTTAAACTAGTAGCATAGAGCCTCTAACCCAACACCTCTGCACTGTGCTGGGAGATGGTTTGAGGTTGACAGGCTCTAAGTCGCCGCTGTGCTTGTTTTTTTTCTCTTTTTATTGCCATTTTTTCATTCATGGTATTATCATCTGTGCGGTTTTATAACGCAACTTCAAACAGGCCCCTACCAGTAAACTCTATGGTTAATTATTAACAGCGATTTGCTCTTGCTGATTCCTTACTGCTTTGCCTGTAAGAGAGTTTGGTAACCCTGGACAAGGGTGCACTGCACATTGCCCACCTTTCAGCGAATGCTACCTTTTCATTGGCTGAAAACAGTGATTGGCAGCTCGTGGTAATGCCTCCCACTGGATTTTTGACCCTTTTATTATTTGACTAGCCAGCATGATGAATATCCTGAGTTGCAGTGGCACCAATCCACTAGTAGGCTTACATACACTTCAGCTCCCCAGGGATGACCGTTGACAGCTGTTGGATGATACTGTCTTCCTGTAGGGGGTGGATTTGTGTCTCACTGCTACACGCTAACATGTGCCTGCACCCGTGTCAGGCTGTCCCAAAGCTCTAGCCCTGTGGCTCTCCATAAACCCCAGCCAATGCAGAGAATTTCCTAAGCTCAGCCGTCTAGGAAACCTGGCTTTGTTTTGTTTGGTGTCTTGGGGGGGGGGGGTATCCAGAGTGAACTCCTACCTTTATGACTTTTATTTGTAGTATTTTTTTTCCCTCCAGCTGTGAATACATTTCTCTCTGTTTTGTACAGTTCTGTAAATTTGTTAGAGGAATCTTTTAACAGTTCAAACTTTGGAACCTGTGAGCTGCCCTCCTCTCTACATTAAACGCCGGCCAGTTTTTTTCCCCTCTGTCTCCCTGCCTCTAACCATATGAAAGTATCTTTCTAGAAACTCAGTTCGGCGGGTTAATTTGCATATTTCTGGAAGCCTCAGTTGCGCTGGGTAGTCTAGCCCACTTTGAGGTAGTCTGTGATCGCTGAGCATGACAGCCGGTGACCTCTCAGCCGCCTTCTGTGGATCCTTGCTCACACCTGCACCGGCCCACGGTCTCCAAGCTGCATGCTGATCAGCTATGTTCCTCAGTGGCTGCACATTTCTGGCTCTCGGTCCTGATTTCTGCCCGTAGTCAGACAAATGTAGCGCTTGACACATTCTGAATTTAAAGACGTTTTATGAAACAGGAGCTTGATTTAATCTGTCGTTGATTCTTAGTATGTAGCATGGCTGCATAACTTCTGCTTACTGAGAAACCGTGTGAATAGAAATGAGAATGAATCATTTAAACAGCGAGGCCTTAGGAGATTATGCTCTCCTGTGGTTGGGTTGCACCACGCTGCAACATGAGAAGAGCTGATGATCTTTACTAAGCTGAACCCT
>JAODUD010000134.1:23703435-23721245 GCA_026784285.1 Stomatorhinus walkeri
GAAATAAACATTCTGCATGCTTCCTTTGCGGTTAAAGTGAGCATATTTCCGCAGCACGGGAGTAGATAAATATTTCTTATATGTGAAATAATTACAGATAAGTCGGGCATGTTGGAAGAAGAGCATTACTTAGCTTGATCAGTACGGGATGAAACGGGGTGTTGTGTAATTTCGTGTGAACTGATATCGATATGTATTTAAACATTGCTTTATACTTACGCTTTGTCTCGGATTCACATGTAGAGGAATGTGGTAACGGTACCGTAGGCTTAAAAATACCCAGCATTAAGTTAGAAGACAAATCTGTCGGAAAGGGACGGGGTGGCTCGCCGGCGCAGTCGACTGCGGGTATTAATTTGGCCGGATGTTTGTCGGCAGACGGGCGTGCGGATCCGTCAGTGCATCAACAGAAGTTGATGTCTCAGCACGACGGAGTCCAGTACTGTGTCATTAAAGAGGAACATTTGACACCAACCTTGAGAGAAAAATCATTCAGTTTCGAGTGATACGTGTTATTCACAAAACACAATCATTACAGGAGGTGGGTGTGGGCCAGGAATCACTTCGGGTGTGACACTTAGATGGCGTTTGAACACTCTGACTTTGTTTATTTTTGACAAGGGTGAACAATAACAAAGTACATTTACTTGAGTACTGCACTCAAGTACATTTTTCGAGCACTTGTACGTCACTTGAGTATCGTTTGTTTTTTTGGAAACTTGTGACTTTTACTCCACTACATGTAAAAGACAAATATTGTACTTTTGACTCCACTACATTTGTGTCTTTACTAATTAAATTAGCAGAAGAATTTTAAGTACGATAGTGTGTTCGTTCAAAAAACAAAACCAATCGCAATAAACTACTCCTAAGGTGTCTGTAAGGTTGCTGTTGGGCAGTTATAAAGCTACAGGTACGTAACTAGGTTGGTTGCTTTAATTTTTCATTTTCTCAGAAAGTTCCATCTACAACAACTCTACTGTCTGTTTGATGGATGTGCGCTCGCGCACACACACACAGTCAGAGCTGTGTCAGAACATCACCACGCTGTCTTGTGGGAGTGGGATAGAGAAAATGGTAAATTAAATGAATATGACAATGGATATCCTTTTGTTGACTTGTGTTCCCTTAGTTATTGTATCATGTTCCACAAGCTTTTTATTCTACAGGTTCAACGAGCAAATCGTGCATTCAGTAGGTTGTTCCAGAGACATTAGGTTCAGTAAATACATTGTGGCAATAATACATTAAAAAGAAAACGTACTTTGGAATTCTTAAGTATTTTTATATCGAGTACTTAAGTACTTTAACTCAAGTAGAATCTGAGTGAAGAACTTTCACTTATATTGGAGAAATATTTGACCAGACGTACCTATACTCTGACTCAAGACATAGTTGTGTGTTTTGTCCACCTCTGCCTTTTGGCAATAAATTTGCGCAATTAATGGATAAACGGAGCATATATACATTATTCTTCTGCATGTGTTATAAAACTCAAGCTGGCAAACACTCAATTCCAGGCCAATTAGAAACATTTCTATTTCATTTGCATTCTGAATATTGGCATCCACTATATTTTCTCAGCAGGCAAAGTGTACAGTAGAGGACATTGATAATAATTGTGCATTTCTGAAGGCTTTTGTTACAATGCTATGCCTCTTGGTACATTTGATATTATGATTCTGTTCTGGATGTATTTACATTTGCTTTATTCAATAGATGCTCTTGTCCAAAGTGATATTCAAGTTAGTTGAATAGTACATTATAAAAATAGTCTCTGGAATTTCAAATATTCTATTTGTCTTGTTTAATGTCTTGTTTAATTTTCCCAGGAACCATTTGAAACACAGATGATGTTGTCTCAAATGAGTTAGAATGTAGGATTTGCTTCAAGCAACACACCCAAGTTCAATATAACAAAGACGATATTGTCGAGGTTGCCACAGCAAACAACAGCTCACCCATAGTCTGCTCCACCTAATTTGTCCCTGTCTTGTCTGGTGCTACGCCCCTGTACGTGTATCTCACTGTAGGCTCATTCTTCTTTACATGGCTGAATTGGATCGCAGCCACCCAGGCATTCTGTGATTCTGTAAAGCTACTTTCTCTAATGGTGCTTTTTCACTGCCACCTAGAACTGCACTGTCTGTGAAATTAATAGAGAAATTCTGTAAAATAACATAAAAAATGGTAAAAGGAAAAACAATAGAGCAGCGTATATTTGATATTAATATTTTGTAAAATACTTAACAAAAAACAACTGTTCATTTTTCAGTAAAGACATGTTTTTAAAAAAATTGTTTTGGTAGAGTTATCAAATTACTGTAGTTTAAACGCAAACAAACTAATATAAAACCAATACAATACAGTTAAGAAATAACCCACACGAGTCAGGATTTTCTGTTTTGTTAGTCAGCTTTTGACTACATTTGGGGCTACCGTCAGAACTTCACCTCGTGGCAATACCAATGCTCAGTTGATAAGAAGGTATTTTTCCATTGAGGTGATTAAAAAAAATGCTGTAGCACCGGCGGGGTGCATATCCCAGCATGTCCCACGTGTAGTTGTAAATAGCCCTTGTATTGTTGTTGTTATTGTTAATGGTTATATTTCCTTATTGTTACGTGTGTGTTTACCTGTGTCTTATGTATACTCTATCCAATCCTCGTGTGTAATTAGCTTACATAAATCTCCCACCGTGTATCTACCTTACAGTTGAGCATCTGACAACCTTGTGTTTCCTTCGTATAATTGGTTCGGTCCTCCTTGGGTGCCTGACAGTTCTTTTCAGGACTACTAATAAAGACCGTGTTACCTCAGCAAGCAAGCGCTGGCAGCTGTGGTTACCAGAATAATTTAGTAAAAAAATATCTGGTGAAAATGAAAACGGCTTTACATAACAGCCTGTCAATTTCACATACCAAAACTGTAACATTTTACATAGTGAATTTGTAGATTCAGCATTTTCTTTCTGTTAATTTAGCAGGGCCATTCTGCTGTTGTACCAGTTATTTCAGTATAATTTACATCTAATCGTTGCTTATTTTATACTGAAACCAAGTAAACTTTACATGTAGTTGGTGGTTGTTTTGCATTGAACTCCAGTAAAATTTACAGATGTTTCTGTAAAGTTGTTTACACTTGTACAGTATTTTTTACAAAATAATTCTGGTAACCACAGCTGTCAGCTTTTTTCCGTAAAAACAACTGGATTTTTTTTACAGTGTGATCCGTACTTCAAACTGTTTTCCATTGTAAAGTATGTGAGCTGTACCCAAGCTGTACTGTAAACTGGCGGTTTTCCATTGTACAGTATGTGAGCCGCACCCAAACTGCACCCACGCTGACATGGCCAAAAGTATGACTAGACAGTGTTGGTTGCGTCACCACTAGGATTGCAGCTATTGATTATTTTAGTAATCGAGTATTCTATCGATTATTCCATCGAATAATTGAGTAATCGGATAAGAAATACTTATGATAAGAAGTACTTATATACTTAAAGAGCAATAGTAACTTTTCAAAAAAGAAACAATAGACAGGTGTCTTAAAATTAACAATTCATGGGTTTCCTTTATTGGAACATTTTTAATGACTGAACTCCATCTATGTACATTTCTGTTTTTTTTTAAAGAACATTTTCTTAAATGCAAAAATAAAGTAATGGCAAATAAAATTATTGAAAAAAGGTATACGTATCTTAAACTAAGGCATAAATTAAAATGGCCATTACTCTCTGTATTCTTGTACATTTATGGGAGGCATAAAAAAGTTCTGACAGGATTGTATCTCCTGGATGAGGTAGGAATGGTGCCTGCATGTTCATGTGTGTGTAAGTGAAGGTCAGTGAGAGTGTGTGTGTGTTCAAGTGTGTTAGAGAATGAGTGTGTGTGAGCCTTTAAAGGAGCATGTGTCGGTTGCAATGAAGAAAAGTGAGCATATCGACATGCTCAGAACTGAGGCCTGCTCTCCGCTTTGGCGCAATGTTTCCTGCTGCAGAAAATAGACGTTCTGATGGTGTAGATAAGCGGTGGCCCTCTGCAAAGGGCCGGGGTGTATGCAGGTTTTTGGGGTAACCTTTAGGTCAGCTGTTCAAACGCAGGTGTGAGGACTCTTCAGCCAATCAGTCCTGTAATTAGTAATATAATTAAGGAGCTGCAGCAAAAACCCATACACACAGTGGCTCTTTGCGGCTAAGATTTCCCACCCCTGGTGTAGATGTTTGCCGGAACACACAGAAAGCACTTTGCTATTTGTATTATTTATATTATTATAATTATTTAATATTATTCATATTAATCTAAATCTGCAGAATAATATTACTAAAGCCTTGAAATAGATCCAGTTGAGTTCACCCCACGCAGCCCTGCATGCGACAAAGTGTGACGGCCGCTGTCAGCCTGCTGCAAGTTGCCAAATTGAAATATTGTGTCAAACTAAGCTAACAGTTTATCTGCATGCAAACAGCTTCTATTTTAACTTGTGTAGCTTTACTGCAGCCTTACTGCTGTGGAAAGCAAACAGCGGTGGATGGGAGCAGCTGAAAACATGGCTTTTCTTCACCTTGCAGCTTGTTGAACAGCTGCTTTGATTAAGGACTCTCACCTGCTCTTTACCAGTAAAGCTTTAGCGGCGATTACAACCACTGCTGCTGTTTTGCTTCACTCCACCTGAGTTCACCATCTCTAACGGAACTGTCTCTTTGCTCTTAGTCTATAGACAATCTCCAGCTCTGTTAAACTACGACAGCATCATTTTCACTGCTGTTTTGTTATCAGTGTTTTTGTTGAGGAGAAATAGGGGGCTGCTTGGGCTGAATGTTGTTATACTTTTTTATCCACACATATGCCCATAAAGACGTTTCTATCGCAGGTCTATTTTTAGCTGCAAATGTGAGTGAAACGCTCACGCTTACCTTGTGTTGGTTCCGCTCTGTGGACTGGATGCATAGACTGGGTGCTTTCGGTTGAGATGTCGAATCATTGACGTTGTGCTATGTTAAGCTAATTCGTTTTACAATGGACACACTGCACAGTATTTTCGCTTTTGCTAGAAATGGTCCCAAACTTTAGACATTTTTCATCCTTTTCTCAGGCTTTCCTCACAGTTTTCCCTGTCTTCCTCCGTCGCGCCATTAAAATGAATCCTGCTACACGTAATGCAGCATAAGCACACTGGGCGACAGCAATTATCCTCTGAGTGAAACTCGGTGATCACTAAGCAGTACATAGTCGTGCGGATTACACGAAACACCGAAGCGAAGAATTTGCATTGAGGATTTTTTGTAATAGTTATTCGAGTTTCTCGATGAATCGTTGCAGCCCTAGTCACCACCATCTGATTGTTTGAAATGCACAGAGATTCCGGTGTTCTATGCGTGGATTATCTCGCCATTACACTCACAGGAACCTTTATGACATCCTATTCTAAATCCAAAGGCATCAATATGGAATTGGTTGCCCTATGCAGCTATAACAACTGCCTCCCTTTTCGGAAGGCTTTCCGGAAGATTTTGGAGAGTGTTGATGGGAATTTTTGCCATTAATCCAGAAGAGCATTTGTGAGGTCAGGCACTGATGTTGGACATGAAGGCCTGGCTCACAATCTCCATTCTAGTCCATCCCAAAAGTGTTTGATAGGGTTGAGGTCAGGGCTCTGTGTGGGCCAGTCAAGTCCTTCCACACCAAACTCACCCAAGCATGTCTTTATGGACCTTGCTTTGTGCACTGGGGCTCAGTCATGCTGGAACAGAAAAGGACGTTTCTCAAACTCTTTCCACAAAGTTGGAAGCTAAGAATTGTCCAAAATATCTTAGTATGCAGCTGATAGATGTAAATACAGGTATCCGCCGTTTTTCACAAATTCGCTTTACGCCACTTCGCTTTTACAGTTTCGCTAACCAAAACAAATCTGAGGAGGATTTTCGCTTTTACGAAAAACCATGAAAACGTTTGTTTCCAGCAAGTACGAGGGCAGCGCACACCCCAAGCAGCGACAGGGGTGTCATCGAGCTCCTTCCTGGGAAGCTACACTCAGCATCTTGGCATCAAGCCAAATTGTGCGAGCGTCCGCACTTTATCTCAGAATCCTATTCGGGTTCCTTTCGGGTAACGAAACTACAATGCGCTTACATATTGCGTACTTTATATAGGCTGAGTATATATATAATATCATTCCTGCTTTTACTATATGTTACTGTTATTTTAGGTTTTACATGTAATATGGTTTGATTTGGTAGGTTATATTTTGGGTGTGAGAACACTCAACCTTTTCCATGTAAATTAACGACAACTGCCTCTTCACGCCGTTTCGGCTTACAAAAGGTTTCTTAGGAACGTTCTATTATCGGATGCCGGGGGAATGCGGCATAGACGTGAGTTTGGCTTCTCTCCCTTCACAGCCACATGACCCCTGAGAAGTTCTTCATCGAGGCCTGCGATGAGGGAGCCGGTGATGTTCTGGCCATCGATAGGGTTTCCACTGAGATGACCCTCACAGGTACAGGTGGAATTTGAACTGACAGATTATTGATGTTTTTTTCCTGATTTCACAAGCGGTGGCACCATCTACCACAGAGTCTTTGCAGATAATCAATACTAAAATCTGAGCTTGTGTATGGCTCTGATCGTTGTGTTATTTCCTGTCAAAGGGGCCTTTTTAGATTTCCTTATTGCAAATAATACTTGTTCAGTTGGAAATGCTGATAGTCATGAAGGTGCTAAGGAGACACTGATGATGTTGAGATGTTGGAGATGGTCATGATTGTTATCCGTGTGCTTATGATCCACCTTCAGTGAAGAAAGATGTCCCCCCCTCTGCGGTCACTCGTCCTATTGTTGGAGTCATGGGAACCATCCATCTGGTGGCAGGTGAGTGCTTGAAAAGAGGGTTACGTGATTTGCCTCTAGCCAAAAGGAGTTTCCCCCACTGGCGGCCCCAGTACGTCATTCTTTATCGACGGATTGGTGATCTCACTTCGCAGCACCACCGCTGGGGCCTCTTATTTACAGAGGCCTGCCTTGGCGGAACTTGTATCTGGTCACATTCTCCAGCTGTGTGTTCAGGGCTGCTAGTTATTACAAGATCTTTGGTTGTTATTTGTGGCTTTGGTGTGAGGGGGCAGGATTATACATCCTATATACAAAATTACAGTTTGTAAGGTCTAGAAGGTATAAATCAGCATCTCACACAGTGAAAATTATTAGTAAAAAAAGTAGAAAGTACTCCACGTCACTGTAATGTTATTACTGTGTTTATTCTACAGTGATTTTCATTCAAAGCATCATTTGAGATGCGCATGAAAATGATGCCATTACAGATGCCGGCATGCAGTCAAGTTTCACTCTTTTTGGTTTAGAGCTGTACAAGCTGTGCAATCTTCATCAGACATAGGCAACATCAGACTCGCTTGGAATACTTGATAGACAGCTGTGCTCCCCCAGGAATGTACCTCATTATCATCACCAAGAAGAAGAAGGTGGGCGACCTGCTTGGACACACGATTTGGAAGGCTACAGATTTCGACATCATCTCTTATAAGAAGACGATGCTACACCTGACAGACAGCCAGGTGATGCAATGGCGCCCCCTGCTGGATGATATCATTACTCTGTACAGTAGCACCTTGGATCGCGAGTAACTTGGTGTACGAGTGTTTTGCAAGACGAGCAAAATTTCAAAATAAATTTTAACTTGATAAACGAGTGAGGTCTTGCAATATGAGTACAGTATTACATATGCGCTCTGTCTGTCTAGTGTCAGGAAATCACAACTGAGTTGGTCCTCTTTCTCTTTGGCAGTGGGATTGTGGGTAATCGTTTCTTATGCTTGATCTCAGTCGGCATTCCTAATTTGTTTAATCAGAATTTAATAGAAAACCACCACAGGAATAAGAGTGTAGCAGTGCGAGCAATGAATCTGTTTAACAACAATGTAATGTCCATATTTCCACAAAATCAAAAAGGAGGCAAAAGCGGCTGTCATTGGATAGGTTCCTTGTTAAAGTCCATGATTCTTTTGGTAAAGTGCAGGTTAATTTATTTTACGTATTTTTACTTTTTATTTTGTATTAATCTTTTTTATATGAATATTTTTGGGTTGTGGAATGAATCATCTGTGTTTCCATTATTTCTTATGGTAAAATTTGCTTTGATATACGAGTGCTTTGGATTACAAGCACATTTCCGGAAAGAATTATGCTCGCAAACCAAGGTACGGCTGTAATACGTTATATATCGTGATGTGGCTGACTGAACTGTACAGCCCACGTCTGTCCCATGGAAGAGAAACACTCTCCAGTACTTGTGTGTTTGAGTGGGAATGCTTGGGTGTCTGTACAGACTATGTTCACCTCACCTTGGATTTCAGAGCCCTCTACTCTCCAGAGAGCATTAGTCCCCATCCTTGTATCAATGGAGACTTCTGTGGCTGACCCCTGCCTCTCCACTTCCCTCCATCATCAGATGCAAGACAACAAGGCCTTCCTGTCCATGCTGAACAACATGATGACCATGGACGGCTTCTACTTCAGCACCGATTATGACCTGACCCACAGCTTGCAGAGGCTGGCCAACACCAGCCCGGAGTTCCAGGACATGAGCCTGCTGGAGAGGGTGGGAGTTTTGGGAGATGGGTGAGGGGTGTATTGGAGGAGAGAGGATGGTCACAAAATGGAGATATGGAGGGGAGGATAGCAGGATGTAAAAGGAGACATAATGTGTGAATGCAAGAGGAATAGGTACGGTGACTGGGGGGTGTGGGGGGGGGGGATATTCATACAGTGATTGTGGAATCGAGAGCTACCGCACTTTTGAGGTATGACTATTTGGGAATCCCCTGACCTGATGAGTGGAGACCCCACTTTCATTTTCAAAACAGGTTTCCACCAGTGATTGTGGCAGAAATCTTCTGAAAAACAGTTTTCAAGCTTTATTTTGGTACATTTTACTGGACATTTCCGTAGGATTCTATGAGAAACTGTTGGAAAAACTGTTGCTTTTCAATGAATAATTTGTTGGCAAAAAGAGTAAAACATATCCTTTTGTTTTTATGAAAAAATATTTAAATGTGACATTTCTACCAATTATCGCACTTTGATTTCAATCAAAGCGCTGAGCTCTTGGTAGCTACTGCGAGAGTGGAAGAAGAAACCCAGGACTGCAGGGTGTAACTGAACAAGACAATACAATGTAGGATAGGGCCATGGAGTGTTTAACCTCAGGATGAACTATCCTGCATTCCAAGTAAAATAACAATGAGAGCCCTGCATGCACTAGTAAGGCATATTTCTCCAGCTTCCTGCAATAGTGCCCACTCTTCCATCCAGCTGACCTAGTTTAAATCCATAAACAGTCCATTCCAGGCCTGCTGTGCCTGGCTGTGGTGATCAGTCATCATTAGGGTCACCTAAACTTAACTGCTTTCCGCTGTAATGCCTATTAGCTGCCTTCATTTCTCCAGTGCATTTTGGAAGTTGTCATGATTCTGTTAAGAACCTGGCTCCCCCTTGTGGACAATCTTATAAAGTCACCCTGGAAGCTCAGCCAGTTCTTTCAGCCATATTGAGGACTGTCAGTGTTTCTCTGATTTGCAGGCTGATCAGAGGTTTGTATGGAATGGACACCTGCTGAGAGAATTTATCGCACAACCTGAGGTAAGAGCTAAAGTAAAAGTTAACATGCAAATGTTTGCGTACATTGATTATGTAGCCTGCATGAATACTCCTTGAATAGGAATGCTGGCGAGTTTCAGCCTTTGCACATGTGAGTGTTGCTGCTCTGACATGCATGGTCCACATGTTTGAGTTGTTTTTAACGCGTGTTTCCTGTAACAGCTGCACAAGTTTTCTTACCCTGTCCTTCATGGATGTATCCTTCCCATTGAAAAGAAATGAACCACGCCCCCCCCCCAAATGACAGTGATGTATATGTCTGCATATATGTAATGTACCAGGTAGGCACAGAAAAATGATCAGCAAATAATGATTGGGGATGATTAGAGTATTAACCATAAGGTGGCAGTAGAGGGCAAAAGACCAAGCGAAGTCACTCTTTGGTTTATTTAAATACTGACTTAGATGAGAGATGAGATGGTACTCTGTCGATCCCCTGGGGAAAATATTACACCGGCAGATAGGCGGAGAGGTAGAGAGAGAGAGGCAGGAGGACTAATGTAATGTACAGATATAAAGACAGAAACCTGGGTTAGCTGCAGGGTTCAAGTCTGTGACACATTCAGTCACTATCTTGTTTAATAATTTACTAAATAACTAATGGAGTGTATGTCATCTCTATATGTTGAGGTTAGCTTTTAAACTTCTGAAAGTCTCTCAGGAATATAATCAGTGTTGCATGGATTTATGATGAATTTATGCTGGACTAGGATTTATTTTTTGCGAATGCTGAAATTCTAATCAGACTTCTATCGATGATGTAGTTCTTTAAAAAGGTGTAATTGGAAAAGTCAGATCAAAGCCAAGGTGTGACGGGTTGCAGGGTTGCCTTAACCAGCAGGTCTCAGTCATCACCGTGAAGTCTGGTTGCATCAATGGGAAGGTCTTCGACTGGGTCCTCATTTCCCGCAGAAGCTGTTTCCGGGCTGGAGTACGCTACTATGTGCGAGGTGAGACGCCAGTTGGTTGTTGTTTCGCGTCCCTGTCTCCTACCTGTCCTGGTGTCTTGATGTCATTAGCCCTGCGGTGTAAAGGCGGTTGGGCGTTTTGCCAGACTGACCTCAGCACGGGTCTGTTCTGCACACCCGGCAGGAATTGACTCAGAGGGTCACGCTGCCAACTTTATAGAGACGGAACAGATTGTCCAGTACAATGGAGGAAAGGCCTCATTTGTGCAGGTGAGTTTGCGAAGATGAAGACTTGTCAGCTTGTTTTAGACACTAACTGCTGTGTTATTTTTTGTGGAAACTGCAGGCACCGATGAGCTCTTGTTGAAAGCTCGTCCTGTGTTAAGCCTCAGCGAAGTCTATAAGGGCTTCTCCTTAAACATGTTTGTGAAATGGGCCCCTTGTCCATTGAAATCACTATATTACCCAGTTTGTAATGACAAAGCTTTCCCAGAATTCTCTGTCTTCCCAGGCCGAGTCTCCGCTTGGGGTTTCGGCTCGTTGATGCTCTCGCCGTGCTTCTCTTCGCAGACCCGAGGCTCTATTCCTTTCTTTTGGTCTCAGAGGCCAAACCTGAAGTACAAACCCAAACCACAGATCAGCAAAACCACCAGCCACGTGAGCCGCATTTTTAAACCCCCCCTGGACCCCCCTTCTGTGCAACTAGCTGGTCAGGTGTTTTCTCCCAGTTAAAGGCCTGTGGTGTTTCTCCATTCGGTTCACAGTTGGATGGCTTCCAGAGGCATTTCGACTCCCAGGTCATCCTCTACGGCAAACAAGTGATTCTGAACCTGGTATGGCTCCGTCATCCCAATTCACCGTCTGTTCCTGTCTGAAGGTGCATTTATACTCAGTGCTCACACTGCCTCCGCTTTAGGGCCACCATACGTATCCTGCGTTAATTCCACATGTTATTTATGAATTAACACTGGGTGTACGATAGATGCACTACCACCAAAAATCTTAGGAACAGTATGGAAAACTTTTATTGTGAGACTATGTATTTATATACAGCATGCTAGTATTAAAGTAGCATTTTTTTTAAAGATTGGCATTTGTGGGGGAGGGTTACATTTTGCTAACACATTTATACTCTGTCATAGGAAATAAAACTTAGCAAACTTTGCAATTCTAATGATAGTTCCTTTTCAAGATTATCTAGGATATGTTTAAAAATGAAAGTTTACCGCTGCTGTTTTTGTATGAACTCTACATGCATTTGTGAGAAATAATTTAGATTGATGTGCATGCAAGTATGAGCAGCAGCACTGCTTGCATAGCGACAGTGTGTGTAACCCAGAGCTGGCCAGCCTTATCCAGAAAGGGCCTGTGTGTATGCGGCTTTTCACTGCAGCTCTGTTGAAGAGTCCTCACACCTGGGTTTGAACAGCTGACCTAAAGGTTATCCCTAAAACCTGCATACACACCGGCCCTTTGCGGAAAAGATTGCTCACCCCTGGTGTAACTGTACGTGTCACAAACGTCAAGTATAAACCACTTGGCCTTTTCAGCATCGGTGATGGGGGTGTATTTCCGTAGGTGAACCAGAAAGGGTCGGAGAAGCCATTGGAACAGGCCTTTGCCAAGATGGCTTCCAGTGTGGCCAACGGGATGGTCAGGTCAGGGCTCCTTCATCCCATGATTATCACTGGTTTCCTTTGTCAGTATCTGATGCTACAGTAAAACGTTCTACACTGTGCATCTTAATTTCTGTCCAACCGCATGCTTTCCCTGGGTTTAAAAATGAGTTAGTCCCTCTCCTCTGAGAAAAGAAATTAGATTATGAACTGTTTCCTCTACTGTGGAGTTTTGTATGACCAAACACATCAAACACAATTGCAGTAAATGAAAGGGAAAAATGCTGAACACATCTGTAAGGGGCAGAATGAAAGCCTGCAAGGTGATGCCTCACTCAGGCCCTCCTTAGAATAGAACATTGCACCAAAAAAAGGACTTCTGTTGTTAGGTTGCCAGTGTTTTTCTTCCTCCTCAGATATGTAGCCTTCGATTTCCACAAGGAGTGCAGTCAGATGAGGTGGGACCGGCTCCAGATACTGGTGGACAACGTGTCTGAGATGCAGGATGAGTTTGGGTGTGTTGAGGTTCTACCTGCTGGTGGTGACACAGCCCAACCCCGCACTAATGACACTACATTCCTAGACTTACAGCATGCGGTTCTGTCTTTTCTGACACGACGTTTGAAACGCGTTTCACATGAGCGATCGCCCGCGAATGATCTCCATCATGCGACTCTTCCTTGGCGCCCAGCTACTTCTTGGTGGACCATGAGGGCGTGGTGCTCACACAGCAGGAGGGCACGTTTCGCAGTAACTGCATGGACTGCCTGGACCGCACCAACGTTATCCAGAGCCTGCTGGCACACCGCTCACTGCAGTCGCAGTTGCAGGTGGGGAGGAGGGACCTCAGACCACACCCTCATCCAATCAGCCACACCCTGGCTCAGATAGCCACACCCTCAGCAATCACACCACACCCCTTTTCAGATAAACACACCCCATCCAGTGAGATTGCTTCCATATATGATGGTGGATTATTATTATTGCTAAATTATAGTATAGTCAAGTAATTGCCTCTTTGATCAGCAGTCTATTAACCCTGAAATGGTCACATGCTCACCCAGGCCAGCTTTCCATCCCTGATTGCTGTCTTTCCAGAGGCTAGGGGTTCTTCATGTGGGCCAGAGGATCGAGGAGCAGGCAGACTTTGAGAAGATATACAAGAATTGTGAGTCCCTCTCCGTTTACTCCTTTCTGACGCCCTCGTCGGCCTCCGGAGTGGTCTGACCGTGCCCCTCTGCCCTCCATCCAGCCTGGGCCGACAACGCCAACGCCTGTGCCAAGCAGTATGCTGGAACCGGGGCCTTGAAGACGGACTTCACAAGGTGACGGACGGGCTGGTGTAGTATAGGAGGCCATGAGTTGGGGCACAGACTTGCGCTTAGCCTGCATGTGGATGTTAGTGGTGCCTCATCTTTTCAAGTAAGATAGAAGTGTTTGTGTTTTTTTTTTTTTTTGTTCTTTTCCATGACAGAACTATTAGACCTACAGTAGCAGTCAAAAGTCTACACACACTTGTTTATATTGCATTTGTCTCCATTTTTGTTGTTATACACCTTGAAGTAAATGCCCTCATGGTAATTAAGTAAAACATAGCAAATATTGCAACGACCAGTAGAAGTGTTCAACATCTCGAAGTTTTCTCAAATTTTAGACTCTTCAAAACACCCCCCTTTTGCTTCGATGACAGCATTTGTAGACTCAGATGTAGCCACCTGGAATGATTCTCCAACAGTGCTGAAGGAGTTTCCACAAGTTCTGGGCACAAGTCAGCTACCTGCTCTTACTCTTAGATCCAGTTCATCCCAAAACACCTCTGTGGGGTTTAGTTCAGGGGGATTGTGGGGGGCAGGTCCCCTGTCTCAGCACTCCATCTCTATACTTATTCACAGGGTAATACTAGCAACATAACCACGAGAAGTGCTTATGGTCGTTATCTTGTCGAAAATCACTTTCGATTTCCAGCAGGTGTATGCAGACTTTTGACTGGCCTGTATAATAAACCTAAAAATTCTCATGCATTAAGGGTCGTATCATTAGCACCTGTGCAAGTCCAGTCTGATGATGCTATCTGACCTGTCACTGCCCCCCCCAGGACAGGGAAGAGAACCTACTGGGGGCTTTTAATGGATGGCTGGAACTCGATGATCAGATACTACAAGAACAACTTCTCTGATGGCTTCCGTCAGGTGCTCTGTACTGACACCCGTGTGTGTGTGTGTGTGAGTGCTTGCTTGCTGTGAGTGCCCTGTTTAGTAAAAGCCTCTTTGTTCTCTACTTCCACTTGTAGGACTCTATCGATCTGTTCCTGGGGAACTACATGGTGGATGAGGTGGACATGTCCACACCCCTTCAAGTCCAGAGGGACTGGAAATTCCTGACGGTGAGCTTAGCCGTCGTCTTATAAGCCTGGTCTCATATTTTATCCCTGAACCAGATGTGAAGCTCTCCGTCAGCCATAAGTGTGTGTCTGTGTAGGTCATCACTGACCTCTTCCTGCCCGCCTTTCAGCTGCCCGTCATCATGGTGGTGGCCTTCTCCATGTGCATCATCTGTCTGCTCATGGCCGGTGAGGAAAGTTTCATTTTCCCTTTCGCGCTACGCCTCCGGTATTTCCGAGACGCACGGTAAATTATTGCCATGGAAAGCTTCATAGGAATTAATGTCATTGGTTAAACATAGTTCCAGCCTAAAAATAAACCCTTCATTTAAGCTTAACACGTGCCTTAAGACACCAGATCCTAGTTAAAGTTCTAGACCTTTGAGCTTGTTGGATTTCTGCCAGGAACACGGCAACGATCTGAAATCTATAAGTTCCTAGAATTACGCTAACAGCTGAAATGAGCTTCTGGCTCTGGCTGGATTAGCGATATTGTAGTTGGTAGGACATGGGATGCTTATCATTGATAGAAGATACATACTGCTGTCTGCAAACCCCCTCCTCCCCGGTCAGGTGACACGTGGACGGAAACTTTAGCGTATGTGCTTTTCTGGGGCACGGCCAGCATCACCACGGGGGGCGTCATCCTCATCAACGGTCGGGAGTTTGTGGACGCGCCACGGCTGGTGCAGAAGGAGAAGATGGACTGAACGTGCACGTGTGGAAAGCGGCCGAGAGTGGCAGACTCCTCCTTCGCTTCCCCACTCTCGTCCTCCTCCCAGCTGAGCCGGGGCTGGAGCCAGTACTGATGGCGGGGGGGGGGGGTCCATGGCCCGGAGAGGTCTACCCGGACCTGCCGCTGTCCACACCTCACGTGGAGGGAACGTGGCGTCCTCCAGTCCTCCTGCTCTCTGCTCTGCCCTCCCATGGACAGGGAGCACGAATCTGAGACCATCTGCTACCATTGGGGGGCTGCGACGTCTTCTTGTGATCAACATCTGCCAAGTCCAAATATCTGTGTTTTCCTGGGAGTGGATGTTTTTCAGGCCTTCAGAAACACTTGTGGTGGTTCTAGCAACAGAATATTTGTTTCTATGAAAATCTGAAGGCTTTGAGCACTATATCCCCCTGTTACCTGTACCTGCTTCCATGCTTAATATTCACTCCCTGTTTAGGTCCTGTACTCTCTCTGATATACACAGAGGAAAATTCAGCTTATTCCCATACTTATGAATGATTTGAATTTGAGTTATGAATTATTGTAATTAAACCAATGAATGACTTATACAAGTACATTGGCTTATATCAGACCTGTTTTAACCTTCCTGTTTCCGGGTGTCGAGCCATAATACGCAGCCCTTTGTGATGGATCTGTATGAGGGAGACTGAGGGGCCCCTTAAGAACGTCACACTTGCTGGCTGTGGTTTCATTGCTCCTTGTTTCCCATGAGGCAGGACCAGCCGGCCCAGGAGCAGATTGCGAGTTAGTGTGCCATCGCCAGCAATCCTCTCACTTGCATCCTGTTTGTTATAAAACTCAGATCATCTAGTGGCAGGTTTGGTGGGTTCGGAGGTGCAGCTGAGCATAATGGGTGAATGGTTTGTATATAGTGTAACACATTATACAGTATTTCTCATTCTGTTACTGGCTATCAGAATGACTTCAGCCTATCAGAGAATGTGATGATCTGTTGCTATGACAATGACTGTAATTAATGTTGTTGCACCAGTTACACATATAGTGCCGGTGAATGTCTCTGTAAAAGTAAATCTTTTTTTAGAGGGCTGAACATGTGCTGGATTCTGTTTATTATTTTTTATTTTACTTAATTTTAACTTTTGTTGTAAACATTTGCCTTGGTAAATAACTAAAGAGGTGTCAGTTAGGGGAACTACTTTGTAGAAGCATGGATTCCATGCTGTAAGGGTTAGCTCACTCGTGTGTGTGTGTGTGTGTGTGTGTGTGAGAGAGAGAGAGAGAGAGAGAGAGAGAGAGAGTATACACGTTTCCTTGGTTTGGTTGTACATAGTAGATGTCTTGCTATTTGTGTGTTACATGCTCTGGTAGCACTTAAAGCTGTCGTCATAATGCATTATCAATACCTTCATAAAGCATTATAAACACAGCCATAAATATAAAAACACAACACATTATAGCCATCTTTTTTATGCATTGGGAATGTCTTATGAAGCCTTCATCTATAATGCACTATACCTTCATAATGCATTATAACGGTCAATATAAGCATTAAGGATGCTTTGTACTGCATTATAAAGGTATCGATAGTGCATTATAGATGAGAGCTTCATTGTGAATTCATAATGCACAATAAACATGGCTATCTTGTGTTATGCCTTTTTATAAATGGTTTTAGCCATGTTTATAATATAATGCATTATACACAACTGCTTTAAGTAAAGTTACCAAAGTTCTTCTAATCAGTGAGAAGATCTACTCTAAGCCAAATTGAAGAAAGCCTCACAGCATTCCTGTAATTTACTAAGAAACCCAACAGGCACATTGGAAATATAGCACTATCTCCATATGTGTGGCTGCTGTCCGTGTACCGTGGTGTGAGCAGCTTTGTTTCTTCAACAATTCCATTATCTCTTCTAGAAGAAATGCCATTTTATTTTTTGTTACCTTGTATGAATGTGTCCATGCTATGTAAAATGATGGTTCAGATGAATAATGTACAGAGGACTGTTACATGATTTTCTGGTCATTTCCCCTTCTTCTGTTCAGCTGGAATGTTCTATTTTCCAATAACTTTGTAATAAAAGCAGTTATAAAAAATATCCCAGGGTTCTTCTGTCATTAGAACTGAATTAGATGGAATGAACATGAGAATGTTGAGCCTGTAGTTTGCTCTACAGGCCATAGGGTCGATTCCTGAGATATGGGTCTTGGTAGGTTCAGATATGGCTTGCACCTGGGCTGGGAATATGAACCATCCATGTCCATTTAAAATGCGTGATGTCACGTTTCACAGGTGAAGCGTGCCTGGATGCAGGTGGCATGGAGCAAACAAGGCGACGAGGTAGGAATATCCAGGGAAACGGGGTTTATTCAGATAACGAATATGCCACAACACATCACAATGACGGATCTGGGGTTACTAACTCAGACGTGGACTAAATACACAAGACTGACAGTCTCTTGTGGGGCTGGATTGCTGACATTTCAGGGACTCCCCAGGCCTGCATTCCCACCTGCCTCTCCCTCCTACTTATGC